>OU026153.1:110904523-111202221 GCA_907269105.1 Volucella inanis | reverse complement strand
TAGAGTTGTCTGTGTTGGGATTGGAAAGGAGTTCATAGAAATTGATTTGGGAATTGGATCTATGGATTTGGAAGGCTGGGCAATCCAAAAGGATATGGCGGATGCTATTGTAATATAAAAATTATTGCAAAATGAACAAGTGGATGATTTATTTTTGTTGATATAGTGTTCGTGGGAAAGTCTACTGTGTCCGAGTCTGAGTATAGTGACTTTACTTATATCATTACGGGATATTTTAGAAGCTGCAGCGTAATCTATGATAGAAGATTTGTTTTTGTTGATGGTTCTGTACCAATCCGACTGTTCGTCAACAAAATGTATAAATAATATACATATATTTTAGTTTATATAATTATTGTTTTTTAATATTAAAGTTTTAATCTATATTAAAACTAAGCTAAATTAATTGACTAATTGAAATCTAAAATGTAAAGAATTAAACGTAACGTGAGGTTACGAATCTAATATGGTATGACACTTATTGTAAAAAAGATGGAAGTAATTTCCGGACGAATAAAGACTCTCTTAGCTGTGACTGTTCAACAAGAAAGGACGAGTTTCATTTAAAACCGCATTTTTCTGACCCCTCTTTTTATTACCCTACACATATAATTTAAAAAGTTAAAACCCTACACACCGCAACATTTGGTCCTTTTCGAGCCGAATAATAGACTACACATTAAACATTAAACATTTAAAAGAAAAATTAATCAAAAAGTGCGAGTGCAAACTGCAAGTGTACAAAAAAATAAGAAATATATATATAGATATATATAAAACATAAAGTACATACCTACAAGGTGAATTTTTTAACTTGAGACATCCAAATTACTCGAAAAATACGCGATATCACGAAAAATGTTTCAGACAGAAGTCACAAGGTCCTGAAGGGACATAAGATGGTGACCACGAGTTTGACCTTGAGCCCCATTTTCAAGGTCAAACGAAGGTCACTTTTGAGTTTTTAATGGGAACCCCTATTTTTTGACAGTTTCGTAATCTGCGTGAAAAATTACAATTCTTTTACTTGAAACACTTTTTTCAAAAATGAGTTCTTTTCCCGTCAGAGGGCGCCATAAAACTTAAGACCTCAAAATTACTCGAAAAGTACGAAATATCGCGAAAAATGTTTCAGACAAAAGTCACAAGGCTCTGAAGGGGACATAAGATAAGATGGTGACCTTGAGACAAATTTTCAAGGTCAAACGAAGGTCACTTTTGATTTTTTCAAATGATAATTCCTGGTTGTCATTGCTCAGTCGTATTGCTCGTAGGCTTTTTATTTGTTTTTACATACTGCGTTTAACCTAACCCGGAAATAACGACGTGGACGTAGCAGTATTTTGTTTCCTTCGGGCGATTAATTAGAGTGGGTCCCCTTGCCTCCCACTGTTGAATCATAGAATTCTTCCCATTTCGACGTTTATTTCCCGAGACTATTTCAACAAATTCTCGAAAATGTGACCATTTACTTCAATACACTTATCTATCCGCGCTCTAAATAAACCAACAGAACTGAGAACTATTTCTTTCGTGTTGTTGGCTTTTTTCTGGAAACCTCACTTTTTAAGTAGCCCCACAAGAAGAAATCAAGTGACTTAAGATCAGGTGATCTAGCAGGACATTGCCTCGGACCCCCTCATCCAATCCATCGTTGAAGGTAAACATTGTTTAATACGCCCCGGGCTACTTGGGAATAATGGGCTGGACAACCATCATGTTGAAACCACATTGTTTGTCGCAACTCCAATGGCAGTTCTTCTAGTAATACTGGAAGATGGTCCCGCAAGAAGTTTGTATACTTTTCGCCATTCAAGTTGCCTTCAATAAAATATGGACCTATTAATTTATCCCCAATAATTCCCGCCCAAACATTAACATTCCGAGGGTGCTGGCGTTTAACTTGTCGCAACCAAAGATGCCCTCCTAGAGCGATGTGTCGGAGGCTTCATGCAGAACAACAATGAGAGTTTAAACCAACTTATTTGGAAAATCTCTTGAGCACTTCAGTGGAACCTTTATCATCGTTAAAATTGCAGCTTATGTGGCAACCAGTATCTTCAATGAAGGTTCCTTTGCTTTACTTACCTTCATGCAAGACATGGGAATCAGTAGGGGATCAAGTGCTTATGACTGGGCGCAATCCACTGACTCCATACGTGTAAGCCGACCAGAGCAGGAAGCTGAAAGACAAACTAAAGAAGGTAGGATTCGTCGTAGACAGGAGCAAAAAGGTGCTTTAGACATCATAGATGATAGCAACATCCTTTATGGATCTGGCATTGATGATTCAATGTGAGCTAAGGCAATAAAATTAGCTTATGAACGTCTTATACCAGATTTTTTAGTGTTCAAAACTTTAAAGCGTTTTCCCCACAACTCACGTTTTCAAAGTCGGTGCCCCTCATAACTTCAAAACTACTGCAACGATCCCTTTGAAATTTTGTACACTATTTCTGTAAGTAACGCTGGAGAGTTTTTTTCTTTTCAAATTTGTTAATAATTTTTATTTTACAATAACAAATTAGCTTATTTTTTCGCAAAAAATTGCGTTTTTTCCTTCAAAGGGTTCCAAAAAAGGGAAAAATTGAAATTTCGAAAGTCTTAGCTTTATCGATCAACTTCACTTTAGGGTTATTCATCATATTGCTTTGTGAGCATTTTTATTTTTTATTTATTTATTTATTTTTTTTTTTTTTTTTCTCATAATAACGCAATACTTTCTTAACACACGAAACTCTTTTTTCCCATTTTTTCCACAATAACAAAAGCTGCTTAATTCACAATGCTATATCTCAGGAACCAATTGACCTCATTCTATTCTCAAAATGTAAAACTTTAACTTTAATGAGAGTCATACTTGATTGCTAATCCAAATGGTACAATATGTCATGATCTAAGATCTCGATTAACAAATGTAAAAAAATACGATGCTGTAAATCTATATTAGTACATATACATAATTTCATAGAAAACGTTAATTGTGCTAGCATACTAGGTCGTTTACTCCATGCCAAATTTAATTTTTGTAACCCTTGTACTTATATGGTATTAAGAAAAGCCTTACTTCTGGAGTTAATATTATCAAATACCTTCCTTCAAAAAATAGTTTTTGTAATATCAACGCTATCATTAACGTTATTAAATCTGTTATTTTATCAAATTGATATTGGCCTAACAATTTATGGAAAAAGTTCAAAATCAAGCATTCAACATATTGCAACACCACACCACGGAGCGGTAAGAAGGAGAATGAGAGCTTTCCGAACAATTCCTATAAAAAGTCTTCCGACAGAAGCGGGGTTACCCCGAATGACTGAAAGATTTGACTGCCTTTCTTCTCAGGTCCTACTAAAAATCAACTCTCCAAGAATATCTCCCATCCATGACGACGCTAAAAAAATACTGGGATGGAAAAAAAAGTCCAAAACACCAATCTGCAATAGCCAAGGCATTAACATCTGCAATACCCCTCGACATCCCAATCACCATCCAAAATAAAAAAAAACATCGTTTCCATCCTGAATGCTTCCGGAAAAAACTATAATAACTGACCTGGCATACTTTCCTAAAGCTACAACCAACAACGACATATACAAAACACTATTTTCCGAGCTAGGCGAAAGTTTTATAGTATTTTATTCACCGATGGCTCGAAAAAAACTGACTTGCTGTTACAGATGGAAATGGATCTGTTATCTCCAAAGGACTGCTGCCCGCATTTTCACCAATCTTCTCAGTCGAAGCTTCCGCTATCCTTAAAGCAATTGAGATGACTTGCAACAAAAAATATTCATAATATTCACATATAGCTTATCCTCAATTACCGTTATGAAGAACACGATAAACTCTTCTAACATCATCGAAACCATCCGTGACAAACTTATAGCGAAGAGGGAAAACGTTAAACTCGCTTGGATTCCAGAGCACGTTGGGATTAAAGGAAACGAGTACGCAATCGCAATTGCAAAATCGGTTTCCATGGTAACGCTCACCACTTTTTACATCTTTAAAATGTTTCCATTATGCAGGAAGGTTTAAAACTTCTTTAGGCTATCTACAAAGAGACACCAATTTTCAGGTCAATATGTCAATATTGTTCAAAAATATGAAAGAATATCTCGTTCTTTAGTCCAGGACAAGGTTATTTAATTATTTATTTATTTATTTACAAAAGCTAACAGATATTTATAAAAAAATAGATATTAGCTATTGAGCCGAAACAACGAGGCCTTGGGCTATTTTTCTGTATAGTGGCGATATATATTAGATTATACAAATTTGTTGTTTTTAAGAAGTCGATAATAATGTTAGAGTTGTCTGTGTTGGGATTGGAAAGGAGTTCATAGAAATTGATTTGGGAATTGGATCTATGGATTTGGAAGGCTGGGCAATCCAAAAGGATATGGCGGATGCTATTGTAATATAAAAATTATTGCAAAATGAACAAGTGGATGATTTATTTTTGTTGATATAGTGTTCGTGGGAAAGTCTACTGTGTCCGAGTCTGAGTATAGTGACTTTACTTATATCATTACGGGATATTTTAGAAGCTGCAGCGTAATCTATGATAGAAGATTTGTTTTTGTTGATGGTTCTGTACCAATCCGACTGTTCGTCAACAAAATGTATAAATAATATACATATATTTTAGTTTATATAATTATTGTTTTTTAATATTAAAGTTTTAATCTATATTAAAACTAAGCTAAATTAATTGACTAATTGAAATCTAAAATGTAAAGAATTAAACGTAACGTGAGGTTACGAATCTAATATGGTATGACACTTATTGTAAAAAAGATGGAAGTAATTTCCGGACGAATAAAGACTCTCTTAGCTGTGACTGTTCAACAAGAAAGGACGAGTTTCATTTAAAACCGCATTTTTCTGACCCCTCTTTTTATTACCCTACACATATAATTTAAAAAGTTAAAACCCTACACACCGCAACATTTGGTCCTTTTCGAGCCGAATAATAGACTACACATTAAACATTAAACATTTAAAAGAAAAATTAATCAAAAAGTGCGAGTGCAAACTGCAAGTGTACAAAAAAATAAGAAATATATATATAGATATATATAAAACATAAAGTACATACCTACAAGGTGAATTTTTTAACTTGAGACATCCAAATTACTCGAAAAATACGCGATATCACGAAAAATGTTTCAGACAGAAGTCACAAGGTCCTGAAGGGACATAAGATGGTGACCACGAGTTTGACCTTGAGCCCCATTTTCAAGGTCAAACGAAGGTCACTTTTGAGTTTTTAATGGGAACCCCTATTTTTTGACAGTTTCGTAATCTGCGTGAAAAATTACAATTCTTTTACTTGAAACACTTTTTTCAAAAATGAGTTCTTTTCCCGTCAGAGGGCGCCATAAAACTTAAGACCTCAAAATTACTCGAAAAGTACGAAATATCGCGAAAAATGTTTCAGACAAAAGTCACAAGGCTCTGAAGGGGACATAAGATAAGATGGTGACCTTGAGACAAATTTTCAAGGTCAAACGAAGGTCACTTTTGATTTTTTCAAATGATAATTCCTGGTTGTCATTGCTCAGTCGTATTGCTCGTAGGCTTTTTATTTGTTTTTACATACTGCGTTTAACATAACCCGGAAATAACGACGTGGACGTAGCAGTATTTTGTTTCCTTCGGGCGATTAATTAGAGTGGGTCCCCTTGCCTCCCACTGTTGAATCATAGAATTCTTCCCATTTCGACGTTTATTTCCCGAGACTATTTCAACAAATTCTCGAAAATGTGACCATTTACTTCAATACACTTATCTATCCGCGCTCTAAATAAACCAACAGAACTGAGAACTATTTCTTTCGTGTTGTTGGCTTTTTTCTGGAAACCTCACTTTTTAAGTAGCCCCACAAGAAGAAATCAAGTGACTTAAGATCAGGTGATCTAGCAGGACATTGCCTCGGACCCCCTCATCCAATCCATCGTTGAAGGTAAACATTGTTTAATACGCCCCGGGCTACTTTTGAATAATGGGCTGGACAACCATCATGTTGAAACCACATTGTTTGTCGCAACTCCAATGGCAGTTCTTCTAGTAATACTGGAAGATGGTCCCGCAAGAAGTTTGTATACTTTTCGCCATTCAAGTTGCCTTCAATAAAATATGGACCTATTAATTTATCCCCAATAATTCCCGCCCAAACATTAACATTCCGAGGGTGCTGGCGTTTAACTTGTCGCAACCAAAGATGCCCTCCTAGAGCGATGTGTCGGAGGCTTCATGCAGAACAACAATGAGAGTTTAAACCAACTTATTTGGAAAATCTCTTGAGCACTTCAGTGGAACCTTTATCATCGTTAAAATTGCAGCTTATGTGGCAACCAGTATCTTCAATGAAGGTTCCTTTGCTTTACTTACCTTCATGCAAGACATGGGAATCAGTAGGGGATCAAGTGCTTATGACTGGGCGCAATCAACTGACTCCATACGTGTAAGCCGACCAGAGCAGGAAGCTGAAAGACAAACTAAAGAAGGTAGGATTCGTCGTAGACAGGAGCAAAAAGGTGCTTTAGACATCATAGATGATAGCAACATCCTTTATGGATCTGGCATTGATGATTCAATGTGAGCTAAGGCAATAAAATTAGCTTATGAACGTCTTATACCAGATTTTTTAGTGTTCAAAACTTTAAAGCGTTTTCCCCACAACTCACGTTTTCAAAGTCGGTGCCCCTCATAACTTCAAAACTACTGCAACGATCCCTTTGAAATTTTGTACACTATTTCTGTAAGTAACGCTGGAGAGTTTTTTTCTTTTCAAATTTGTTAATAATTTTTATTTTACAATAACAAATTAGCCTATTTTTTCGCAAAAAATTGCGTTTTTTCCTTCAAAGGGTTCCAAAAAAGGGAAAAATTGAAATTTCGAAAGTCTTAGCTTTATCGATCAACTTCACTTTACGGTTATTCATCATATTGCTTTGTGAGCATTTTTATTTTTTATTTATTTATTTATTTATTTTTTTTTTTTTTCTCATAATAACGCAATACTTTCTTAACACACGAAACTCTTTTTTCCCATTTTTTCCACAATAACAAAAGCTGCTTAATTCACAATGCTATATCTCAGGAACCAATTGACCTCATTCTATTCTCAAAATGTAAAACTTTAACTTTAATGAGAGTCATACTTGATTGCTAATCCAAATGGTACAATATGTCATGATCTAAGATCTCGATTAACAAATGTAAAAAAATACGATGCTTTAAATCTATATTAGTACATATACATAATTTCATAGAAAACGTTAATTGTGCTAGCATACTAGGTCGTTTACTCCATGCCAAATTTAATTTTTGTAACCCTTGTACTTATATGGTATTAAGAAAAGCCTTACTTCTGGAGTTAATATTATCAAATACCTTCCTTCAAAAAATAGTTTTTGTAATATCAACGCTATCATTAACGTCATTAAATCTGTTATTTTATCAAATTGATATTGGCCTAACAATTTATGGAAAAAGTTCAAAATCAAGCATTCAACATATTGCAACACCACACCACGGAGCGGTAAGAAGGAGAATGAGAGCTTTCCGAACAATTCCTATAAAAAGTCTTCCGACAGAAGCGGGGTTACCCCGAATGACTGAAAGATTTGACTGCCTTTCTTCTCAGGTCCTACTAAAAATCAACTCTCCAAGAATATCTCCCATCCATGACGACGCTAAAAAAATACTGGGATGGAAAAAAAAGTCCAAAACACCAATCTGCAATAGCCAAGGCATTAACATCTGCAATACCCCTCGACATCCCAATCACCATCCAAAATAAAAAAAAACATCGTTTCCATCCTGAATGCTTCCGGAAAAAACTATAATAACTGACCTGGCATACTTTCCTAAAGCTACAACCAACAACGACATATACAAAACACTATTTTCCGAGCTAGGCGAAAGTTTTATAGTATTTTATTCACCGATGGCTCGAAAAAAACTGACTTGCTGTTACAGATGGAAATGGATCTGTTATCTCCAAAGGACTGCTGCCCGCATTTTCACCAATCTTCTCAGTCGAAGCTTCCGCTATCCTTAAAGCAATTGAGATGACTTGCAACAAAAAATATTCATAATATTCACATATAGCTTATCCTCAATTACCGTTATGAAGAACACGATAAACTCTTCTAACATCATCGAAACCATCCGTGACAAACTTATAGCGAAGAGGGAAAACGTTAAACTCGCTTGGATTCCAGAGCACGTTGGGATTAAAGGAAACGAGTACGCAATCGCAATTGCAAAATCGGTTTCCATGGTAACGCTCACCACTTTTTACATCTTTAAAATGTTTCCATTATGCAGGAAGGTTTAAAACTTCTTTAGGCTATCTACAAAGAGACACCAATTTTCAGGTCAATATGTCAATATTGTTCAAAAATATGAAAGAATATCTCGTTCTTTAGTCCAGGACAAGGTTATTTAATTATTTATTTATTTATTTACAAAAGCTAACAGATATTTATAAAAAAATAGATATTAGCTATTGAGCCGAAACAACGAGGCCTTGGGCTATTTTTCTGTATAGTGGCGATATATATTAGATTATACAAATTTGTTGTTTTTAAGAAGTCGATAATAATGTTAGAGTTGTCTGTGTTGGGATTGGAAAGGAGTTCATAGAAATTGATTTGGGAATTGGATCTATGGATTTGGAAGGCTGGGCAATCCAAAAGGATATGGCGGATGCTATTGTAATATAAAAATTATAGCAAAATGAACAAGTGGATGATTTATTTTTGTTGATATAGTGTTCGTGGGAAAGTCTACTGTGTCCGAGTCTGAGTATAGTGACTTTACTTATATCATTACGGGATATTTTAGAAGCTGCAGCGTAATCTATGATAGAAGATTTGTTTTTGTTGATGGTTCTGTACCAATCCGACTGTTCGTCAACAAAATGTATAAATAATATACATATATTTTAGTTTATATAATTATTGTTTTTTAATATTAAAGTTTTAATCTATATTAAAACTAAGCTAAATTAATTGACTAATTGAAATCTAAAATGTAAAGAATTAAACGTAACGTGAGGTTACGAATCTAATATGGTATGACACTTATTGTAAAAAAGATGGAAGTAATTTCCGGACGAATAAAGACTCTCTTAGCTGTGACTGTTCAACAAGAAAGGACGAGTTTCATTTAAAACCGCATTTTTCTGACCCCTCTTTTTATTACCCTACACATATAATTTAAAAAGTTAAAACCCTACACACCGCAACATTTGGTCCTTTTCGAGCCGAATAATAGACTACACATTAAACATTAAACATTTAAAAGAAAAATTAATCAAAAAGTGCGAGTGCAAACTGCAAGTGTACAAAAAAATAAGAAATATATATATAGATATATATAAAACATAAAGTACATACCTACAAGGTGAATTTTTTAACTTGAGACATCCAAATTACTCGAAAAATACGCGATATCACGAAAAATGTTTCAGACAGAAGTCACAAGGTCCTGAAGGGACATAAGATGGTGACCACGAGTTTGACCTTGAGCCCCATTTTCAAGGTCAAACGAAGGTCACTTTTGAGTTTTTAATGGGAACCCCTATTTTTTGACAGTTTCGTAATCTGCGTGAAAAATTACAATTCTTTTACTTGAAACACTTTTTTCAAAAATGAGTTCTTTTCCCGTCAGAGGGCGCCATAAAACTTAAGACCTCAAAATTACTCGAAAAGTACGAAATATCGCGAAAAATGTTTCAGACAAAAGTCACAAGGCTCTGAAGGGGACATAAGATAAGATGGTGACCTTGAGACAAATTTTCAAGGTCAAACGAAGGTCACTTTTGATTTTTTCAAATGATAATTCCTGGTTGTCATTGCTCAGTCGTATTGCTCGTAGGCTTTTTATTTGTTTTTACATACTGCGTTTAACATAACCCGGAAATAACGACGTGGACGTAGCAGTATTTTGTTTCCTTCGGGCGATTAATTAGAGTGGGTCCCCTTGCCTCCCACTGTTGAATCATAGAATTCTTCCCATTTCGACGTTTATTTCCCGAGACTATTTCAACAAATTCTCGAAAATGTGACCATTTACTTCAATACACTTATCTATCCGCGCTCTAAATAAACCAACAGAACTGAGAACTATTTCTTTCGTGTTGTTGGCTTTTTTCTGGAAACCTCACTTTTTAAGTAGCCCCACAAGAAGAAATCAAGTGACTTAAGATCAGGTGATCTAGCAGGACATTGCCTCGGACCCCCTCATCCAATCCATCGTTGAAGGTAAACATTGTTTAATACGCCCCGGGCTACTTTTGAATAATGGGCTGGACAACCATCATGTTGAAACCACATTGTTTGTCGCAACTCCAATGGCAGTTCTTCTAGTAATACTGGAAGATGGTCCCGCAAGAAGTTTGTATACTTTTCGCCATTCAAGTTGCCTTCAATAAAATATGGACCTATTAATTTATCCCCAATAATTCCCGCCCAAACATTAACATTCCGAGGGTGCTGGCGTTTAACTTGTCGCAACCAAAGATGCCCTCCTAGAGCGATGTGTCGGAGGCTTCATGCAGAACAACAATGAGAGTTTAAACCAACTTATTTGGAAAATCTCTTGAGCACTTCAGTGGAACCTTTATCATCGTTAAAATTGCAGCTTATGTGGCAACCAGTATCTTCAATGAAGGTTCCTTTGCTTTACTTACCTTCATGCAAGACATGGGAATCAGTAGGGGATCAAGTGCTTATGACTGGGCGCAATCAACTGACTCCATACGTGTAAGCCGACCAGAGCAGGAAGCTGAAAGACAAACTAAAGAAGGTAGGATTCGTCGTAGACAGGAGCAAAAAGGTGCTTTAGACATCATAGATGATAGCAACATCCTTTATGGATCTGGCATTGATGATTCAATGTGAGCTAAGGCAATAAAATTAGCTTATGAACGTCTTATACCAGATTTTTTAGTGTTCAAAACTTTAAAGCGTTTTCCCCACAACTCACGTTTTCAAAGTCGGTGCCCCTCATAACTTCAAAACTACTGCAACGATCCCTTTGAAATTTTGTACACTATTTCTGTAAGTAACGCTGGAGAGTTTTTTTCTTTTCAAATTTGTTAATAATTTTTATTTTACAATAACAAATTAGCCTATTTTTTCGCAAAAAATTGCGTTTTTTCCTTCAAAGGGTTCCAAAAAAGGGAAAAATTGAAATTTCGAAAGTCTTAGCTTTATCGATCAACTTCACTTTACGGTTATTCATCATATTGCTTTGTGAGCATTTTTATTTTTTATTTATTTATTTATTATTTTTTTTTTTTTTCTCATAATAACGCAATACTTTCTTAACACACGAAACTCTTTTTTCCCATTTTTTCCACAATAACAAAAGCTGCTTAATTCACAATGCTATATCTCAGGAACCAATTGACCTCATTCTATTCTCAAAATGTAAAACTTTAACTTTAATGAGAGTCATACTTGATTGCTAATCCAAATGGTACAATATGTCATGATCTAAGATCTCGATTAACAAATGTAAAAAAATACGATGCTTTAAATCTATATTAGTACATATACATAATTTCATAGAAAACGTTAATTGTGCTAGCATACTAGGTCGTTTACTCCATGCCAAATTTAATTTTTGTAACCCTTGTACTTATATGGTATTAAGAAAAGCCTTACTTCTGGAGTTAATATTATCAAATACCTTCCTTCAAAAAATAGTTTTTGTAATATCAACGCTATCATTAACGTCATTAAATCTGTTATTTTATCAAATTGATATTGGCCTAACAATTTATGGAAAAAGTTCAAAATCAAGCATTCAACATATTGCAACACCACACCACGGAGCGGTAAGAAGGAGAATGAGAGCTTTCCGAACAATTCCTATAAAAAGTCTTCCGACAGAAGCGGGGTTACCCCGAATGACTGAAAGATTTGACTGCCTTTCTTCTCAGGTCCTACTAAAAATCAACTCTCCAAGAATATCTCCCATCCATGACGACGCTAAAAAAATACTGGGATGGAAAAAAAAGTCCAAAACACCAATCTGCAATAGCCAAGGCATTAACATCTGCAATACCCCTCGACATCCCAATCACCATCCAAAATAAAAAAAAACATCGTTTCCATCCTGAATGCTTCCGGAAAAAACTATAATAACTGACCTGGCATACTTTCCTAAAGCTACAACCAACAACGACATATACAAAACACTATTTTCCGAGCTAGGCGAAAGTTTTATAGTATTTTATTCACCGATGGCTCGAAAAAAACTGACTTGCTGTTACAGATGGAAATGGATCTGTTATCTCCAAAGGACTGCTGCCCGCATTTTCACCAATCTTCTCAGTCGAAGCTTCCGCTATCCTTAAAGCAATTGAGATGACTTGCAACAAAAAATATTCATAATATTCACATATAGCTTATCCTCAATTACCGTTATGAAGAACACGATAAACTCTTCTAACATCATCGAAACCATCCGTGACAAACTTATAGCGAAGAGGGAAAACGTTAAACTCGCTTGGATTCAGGGCACGTTGGGATTAAAGGAAACGAGTACGCAAACGCAATTGCAAAATCGGTTTTCATGGTAACGCTCACCACTTTTTACATCTTTAAAATGTTTCCATTATGCAGGAAGGTTTAAAACTTCTTTAGGCTATCTACAAAGAGACACCAATTTTCAGGTCAATATGTCAATATTGTTCAAAAATATGAAAGAATATCTCGTTCTTTAGTCCGGGACAAGGTTATTTAATTATTTATTTATTTATTTACAAAAGCTAACAGATATTTATAAAAAAATAGATATTAGCTATTGAGCCGAAACAACGAGGCCTTGGGCTATTTTTCTGTATAGTGGCGATATATATTAGATTATACAAATTTGTTGTTTTTAAGAAGTCAATAATAATGTTAGAGTTGTCTGTGTTGGGATTGGAAAGGAGTTCATAGAAATTGATTTGGGAATTGGATCTATGGATTTGGAAGGCTGGGCAATCCAAAAGGATATGGCGGATGCTATTGTAATATAAAAATTATTGCAAAATGAACAAGTGGATGATTTATTTTTGTTGATATAGTGTTCGTGGGAAAGTCTACTGTGTCCGAGTCTGAGTATAGTGACTTTACTTATATCATTACGGGATATTTTAGAAGCTGCAGCGTAATCTATGATAGAAGATTTGTTTTTGTTGATGGTTCTGTACCAATCCGACTGTTCGTCAACAAAATGTATAAATAATATACATATATTTTAGTTTATATAATTATTGTTTTTTAATATTAAAGTTTTAATCTATATTAAAACTAAGCTAAATTAATTGACTAATTGAAATCTAAAATGTAAAGAATTAAACGTAACGTGAGGTTACGAATCTAATATGGTATGACACTTATTGTTAAAAAGATGGAAGTAATTTCCGGACGAATAAAGACTCTCTTAGCTGTGACTGTTCAACAAGAAAGGACGAGTTTCATTTAAAACCGCATTTTTCTGACCCCTCTTTTTATTACCCTACACATATAATTTAAAAAGTTAAAACCCTACACACCGCAACATTTGGTCCTTTTCGAGCCGAATAATAGACTACACATTAAACATTAAACATTTAAAAAAAAAATTAATCAAAAAGTGCGAGTGCAAACTGCAAGTGTACAAAAAAATAAGAAATATATATATAGATATATATAAAACATAAAGTACATACCTACAAGGTGAATTTTTTAACTTGAGACATCCAAATTACTCGAAAAATACGCGATATCACGAAAAATGTTTCAGACAGAAGTCACAAGGTCCTGAAGGGACATAAGATGGTGACCACGAGTTTGACCTTGAGCCCCATTTTCAAGGTCAAACGAAGGTCACTTTTGAGTTTTTAATGGGAACCCCTATTTTTTGACAGTTTCGTAATCTGCGTGAAAAATTACAATTCTTTTACTTGAAACACTTTTTTCAAAAATGAGTTCTTTTCCCGTCAGAGGGCGCCATAAAACTTAAGACCTCAAAATTACTCAAAAAGTACGAAATATCGCGAAAAATGTTTCAGACAAAAGTCACAAGGCTCTGAAGGGGACATAAGATAAGATGGTGACCTTGAGACAAATTTTCAAGGTCAAACGAAGGTCACTTTTGATTTTTTCAAATGATAATTCCTGGTTGTCATTGCTCAGTCGTATTGCTCGTAGGCTTTTTATTTGTTTTTACATACTGCGTTTAACATAACCCGGAAATAACGACGTGGACGTAGCAGTATTTTGTTTCCTTCGGGCGATTAATTAGAGTGGGTCCCCTTGCCTCCCACTGTTGAATCATTGAATTCTTCCCATTTCGACGTTTATTTCCCGAGACTATTTCAACAAATTCTCGAAAATGTGACCATTTACTTCAATACACTTATCTATCCGCGCTCTAAATAAACCAACAGAACTGAGAACTATTTCTTTCGTGTTGTTGGCTTTTTTCTGGAAACCTCACTTTTTAAGTAGCCCCACAAGAAGAAATCAAGTGACTTAAGATCAGGTGATCTAGCAGGACATTGCCTCGGACCCCCTCATCCAATCCATCGTTGAAGGTAAACATTGTTTAATACGCCCCGGGCTACTTGGGAATAATGGGCTGGACAACCATCATGTTGAAACCACATTGTTTGTCGCAACTCCAATGGCAGTTCTTCTAGTAATACTGGAAGATGGTCCCGCAAGAAGTTTGTATACTTTTCGCCATTCAAGTTGCCTTCAATAAAATATGGACCTATTAATTTATCCCCAATAATTCCCGCCCAAACATTAACATTCCGAGGGTGCTGGCGTTTAACTTGTCGCAACCAAAGATGCCCTCCTAGAGCGATGTGTCGGAGGCTTCATGCAGAACAACAATGAGAGTTTAAACCAACTTATTTGGAAAATCTCTTGAGCACTTCAGTGGAACCTTTATCATCGTTAAAATTGCAGCTTATGTGGCAACCAGTATCTTCAATGAAGGTTCCTTTGCTTTACTTACCTTCATGCAAGACATGGGAATCAGTAGGGGATCAAGTGCTTATGACTGGGCGCAATCAACTTACTCCATACGTGTAAGCCGACCAGAGCAGGAAGCTGAAAGACAAACTAAAGAAGGTAGAATTCGTCGTAGACAGGAGCAAAAAGGTGCTTTAGACATCATAGATGATAGCAACATCCTTTATGGATCTGGCATTGATGATTCAATGTGAGCTAAGGCAATAAAATTAGCTTATGAACGTCTTATACCTGATTTTTTAGTGTTCAAAACTTTAAAGCGTTTTCCCCACAACTCACGTTTTCAAAGTCGGTGCCCCTCATAACTTCAAAACTACTGCAACGATCCCTTTGAAATTTTGTACACTATTTCTGTAAGTAACGCTGGAGAGTTTTTTTCTTTTCAAATTTGTTAATAATTTTTATTTTACAATAACAAATTAGCTTATTTTTTCGCAAAAAATTGCGTTTTTTCCTTCAAAGGGTTCCAAAAAAGGGAAAAATTGAAATTTCGAAAGTCTTAGCTTTATCGATCAACTTCACTTTACGGTTATTCATCATATTGCTTTGTGAGCATTTTTTTTTTTTATTTATTTATTTATTTATTTTTTTTTTTTTCTCATAATGCAATACTTTCTTAACACACGAAACTCTTTTTTCCCATTTTTTCCACAATAACAAAAGCTGCTTAATTCACAATGCTATATCTCAGGAACCAATTGACCTCATTCTATTCTCAAAATGTAAAACTTTAACTTTAATGAGAGTCATACTTGATTGCTAATCCAAATGGTACAATATGTCATGATCTAAGATCTCGATTAACAAATGTAAAAAAATACGATGCTGTAAATCTATATTAGTACATATACATAATTTCATAGAAAACGTTAATTGTGCTAGCATACTAGGTCGTTTACTCCATGCCAAATTTAATTTTTGTAACCCTTGTACTTATATGGTATTAAGAAAAGCCTTACTTCTGGAGTTAATATTATCAAATACCTTCCTTCAAAAAATAGTTTTTGTAATATCAACGCTATCATTAACGTCATTAAATCTGTTATTTTATCAAATTGATATTGGCCTAACAATTTATGGAAAAAGTTCAAAATCAAGCATTCAACATATTGCAACACCACACCACGGAGCGGTAAGAAGGAGAATGAGAGCTTTCCGAACAATTCCTATAAAAAGTCTTCCGACAGAAGCGGGGTTACCCCAATTGACTGAAAGATTTGACTGCCTTTCTTCTCAGGTCCTACTAAAAATCAACTCTCCAAGAATATCTCCCATCCATGACGACGCTAAAAAAATACTGGGATGGAAAAAAAAGTCCAAAACACCAATCTGCAATAGCCAAGGCATTAACATCTGCAATACCCCTCGACATCCCAATCACCATCCAAAATAAAAAAAAACATCGTTTCCATCCTGAATGCTTCCGGAAAAAACTATAATAACTGACCTGGCATACTTTCCTAAAGCTACAACCAACAACGACATATACAAAACACTATTTTCCGAGCTAGGCGAAAGTTTTATTGTATTTTATTCACCGATGGCTCGAAAAAAACTGACTTGCTGTTACAGATGGAAATGGATCTGTTATCTCCAAAGGACTGCTGCCCGCATTTTCACCAATCTTCTCAGTCGAAGCTTCCGCTATCCTTAAAGCAATTGAGATGACTTGCAACAAAAAATATTCATAATATTCACATATAGCTTATCCTCAATTACCGTTATGAAGAACACGATAAACTCTTCTAACATCATCGAAACCATCCGTGACAAACTTATAGCGAAGAGGGAAAACGTTAAACTCGCTTGGATTCCAGGGCACGTTGGGATTAAAGGAAACGAGTACGCAAACGCAATTGCAAAATCGGTTTTCATGGTAACGCTAACCACTTTTTACATCTTTAAAATGTTTCCATTATGCAGGAAGGTTTAAAACTTCTTTAGGCTATCTACAAAGAGACACCAATTTTCAGGTCAATATGTCAATATTGTTCAAAAATATGAAAGAATATCTCGTTCTTTAGTCCGGGACAAGGTTATTTAATTATTTATTTATTTATTTACAAAAGCTAACAGATATTTATAAAAAAATAGATATTAGCTATTGAGCCGAAACAACGAGGCCTTGGGCTATTTTTCTGTATAGTGGCGATATATATTAGATTATACAAATTTGTTGTTTTTAAGAAGTCGATAATAATGTTAGAGTTGTCTGTGTTGGGATTGGAAAGGAGTTCATAGAAATTGATTTGGGAATTGGATCTATGGATTTGGAAGGCTGGGCAATCCAAAAGGATATGGCGGATGCTATTGTAATATAAAAATTATTGCAAAATGAACAAGTGGATGATTTATTTTTGTTGATATAGTGTTCGTGGGAAAGTCTACTGTGTCCGAGTCTGAGTATAGTGACTTTACTTATATCATTACGGGATATTTTAGAAGCTGCAGCGTAATCTATGATAGAAGATTTGTTTTTGTTGATGGTTCTGTACCAATCCGACTGTTCGTCAACAAAATGTATAAATAATATACATATATTTTAGTTTATATAATTATTGTTTTTTAATATTAAAGTTTTAATCTATATTAAAACTAAGCTAAATTAATTGACTAATTGAAATCTAAAATGTAAAGAATTAAACGTAACGTGAGGTTACGAATCTAATATGGTATGACACTTATTGTAAAAAAGATGGAAGTAATTTCCGGACGAATAAAGACTCTCTTAGCTGTGACTGTTCAACAAGAAAGGACGAGTTTCATTTAAAACCGCATTTTTCTGACCCCTCTTTTTATTACCCTACACATATAATTTAAAAAGTTAAAACCCTACACACCGCAACATTTGGTCCTTTTCGAGCCGAATAATAGACTACACATTAAACATTAAACATTTAAAAGAAAAATTAATCAAAAAGTGCGAGTGCAAACTGCAAGTGTACAAAAAAATAAGAAATATATATATAGATATATATAAAACATAAAGTACATACCTACAAGGTGAATTTTTTAACTTGAGACATCCAAATTACTCGAAAAATACGCGATATCACGAAAAATGTTTCAGACAGAAGTCACAAGGTCCTGAAGGGACATAAGATGGTGACCACGAGTTTGACCTTGAGCCCCATTTTCAAGGTCAAACGAAGGTCACTTTTGAGTTTTTAATGGGAACCCCTATTTTTTGACAGTTTCGTAATCTGCGTGAAAAATTACAATTCTTTTACTTGAAACACTTTTTTCAAAAATGAGTTCTTTTCCCGTCAGAGGGCGCCATAAAACTTAAGACCTCAAAATTACTCGAAAAGTACGAAATATCGCGAAAAATGTTTCAGACAAAAGTCACAAGGCTCTGAAGGGGACATAAGATAAGATGGTGACCTTGAGACAAATTTTCAAGGTCAAACGAAGGTCACTTTTGATTTTTTCAAATGATAATTCCTGGTTGTCATTGCTCAGTCGTATTGCTCGTAGGCTTTTTATTTGTTTTTACATACTGCGTTTAACCTAACCCGGAAATAACGACGTGGACGTAGCAGTATTTTGTTTCCTTCGGGCGATTAATTAGAGTGGGTCCCCTTGCCTCCCACTGTTGAATCATAGAATTCTTCCCATTTCGACGTTTATTTCCCGAGACTATTTCAACAAATTCTCGAAAATGTGACCATTTACTTCAATACACTTATCTATCCGCGCTCTAAATAAACCAACAGAACTGAGAACTATTTCTTTCGTGTTGTTGGCTTTTTTCTGGAAACCTCACTTTTTAAGTAGCCCCACAAGAAGAAATCAAGTGACTTAAGATCAGGTGATCTAGCAGGACATTGCCTCGGACCCCCTCATCCAATCCATCGTTGAAGGTAAACATTGTTTAATACGCCCCGGGCTACTTGGGAATAATGGGCTGGACAACCATCATGTTGAAACCACATTGTTTGTCGCAACTCCAATGGCAGTTCTTCTAGTAATACTGGAAGATGGTCCCGCAAGAAGTTTGTATACTTTTCGCCATTCAAGTTGCCTTCAATAAAATATGGACCTATTAATTTATCCCCAATAATTCCCGCCCAAACATTAACATTCCGAGGGTGCTGGCGTTTAACTTGTCGCAACCAAAGATGCCCTCCTAGAGCGATGTGTCGGAGGCTTCATGCAGAACAACAATGAGAGTTTAAACCAACTTATTTGGAAAATCTCTTGAGCACTTCAGTGGAACCTTTATCATCGTTAAAATTGCAGCTTATGTGGCAACCAGTATCTTCAATGAAGGTTCCTTTGCTTTACTTACCTTCATGCAAGACATGGGAATCAGTAGGGGATCAAGTGCTTATGACTGGGCGCAATCAACTGACTCCATACGTGTAAGCCGACCAGAGCAGGAAGCTGAAAGACAAACTAAAGAAGGTAGGATTCGTCGTAGACAGGAGCAAAAAGGTGCTTTAGACATCATAGATGATAGCAACATCCTTTATGGATCTGGCATTGATGATTCAATGTGAGCTAAGGCAATAAAATTAGCTTATGAACGTCTTATACCAGATTTTTTAGTGTTCAAAACTTTAAAGCGTTTTCCCCACAACTCACGTTTTCAAAGTCGGTGCCCCTCATAACTTCAAAACTACTGCAACGATCCCTTTGAAATTTTGTACACTATTTCTGTAAGTAACGCTGGAGAGTTTTTTTCTTTTCAAATTTGTTAATAATTTTTATTTTACAATAACAAATTAGCTTATTTTTTCGCAAAAAATTGCGTTTTTTCCTTCAAAGGGTTCCAAAAAAGGGAAAAATTGAAATTTCGAAAGTCTTAGCTTTATCGATCAACTTCACTTTAGGGTTATTCATCATATTGCTTTGTGAGCATTTTTATTTTTTATTTATTTATTTATTTATTTTTTTTTTTTTCTCATAATAACGCAATACTTTCTTAACATACGAAACTCTTTTTTCCCATTTTTTCCACAATAACAAAAGCTGCTTAATTCACAATGCTATATCTCAGGAACCAATTGACCTCATTCTATTCTCAAAATGTAAAACTTTAACTTTAATGAGAGTCATACTTGATTGCTAATCCAAATGGTACAATATGTCATGATCTAAGATCTCGATTAACAAATGTAAAAAAATACGATGCTGTAAATCTATATTAGTACATATACATAATTTCATAGAAAACGTTAATTGTGCTAGCATACTAGGTCGTTTACTCCATGCCAAATTTAATTTTTGTAACCCTTGTACTTATATGATATTAAGAAAAGCCTTACTTCTGGAGTTAATATTATCAAATACCTTCCTTCAAAAAATAGTTTTTGTAATATCAACGCTATCATTAACGTTATTAAATCTGTTATTTTATCAAATTGATATTGGCCTAACAATTTATGGAAAAAGTTCAAAATCAAGCATTCAACATATTGCAACACCACACCACGGAGCGGTAAGAAGGAGAATGAGAGCTTTCCGAACAATTCCTATAAAAAGTCTTCCGACAGAAGCGGGGTTACCCCGAATGACTGAAAGATTTGACTGCCTTTCTTCTCAGGTCCTACTAAAAATCAACTCTCCAAGAATATCTCCCATCCATGACGACGCTAAAAAAATACTGGGATGGAAAAAAAAGTCCAAAACACCAATCTGCAATAGCCAAGGCATTAACATCTGCAATACCCCTCGACATCCCAATCACCATCCAAAATAAAAAAAAACATCGTTTCCATCCTGAATGCTTCCGGAAAAAACTATAATAACTGACCTGGCATACTTTCCTAAAGCTACAACCAACAACGACATATACAAAACACTATTTTCCGAGCTAGGCGAAAGTTTTATAGTATTTTATTCACCGATGGCTCGAAAAAAACTGACTTGCTGTTACAGATGGAAATGGATCTGTTATCTCCAAAGGACTGCTGCCCGCATTTTCACCAATCTTCTCAGTCGAAGCTTCCGCTATCCTTAAAGCAATTGAGATGACTTGCAACAAAAAATATTCATAATATTCACATATAGCTTATCCTCAATTACCGTTATGAAGAACACGATAAACTCTTCTAACATCATCGAAACCATCCGTGACAAACTTATAGCGAAGAGGGAAAACGTTAAACTCGCTTGGATTCCAGAGCACGTTGGGATTAAAGGAAACGAGTACGCAAACGCAATTGCAAAATCGGTTTCCATGGTAACGCTCACCACTTTTTACATCTTTAAAATGTTTCCATTATGCAGGAAGGTTTAAAACTTCTTTAGGCTATCTACAAAGAGACACCAATTTTCAGGTCAATATGTCAATATTGTTCAAAAATATGAAAGAATATCTCGTTCTTTAGTCCGGGACAAGGTTATTTAATTATTTATTTATTTATTTACAAAAGCTAACAGATATTTATAAAAAAATAGATATTAGCTATTGAGCCGAAACAACGAGGCCTTGGGCTATTTTTCTGTATAGTGGCGATATATATTAGATTATACAAATTTGTTGTTTTTAAGAAGTCGATAATAATGTTAGAGTTGTCTGTGTTGGGATTGGAAAGGAGTTCATAGAAATTGATTTGGGAATTGGATCTATGGATTTGGAAGGCTGGGCAATCCAAAAGGATATGGCGGATGCTATTGTAATATAAAAATTATTGCAAAATGAACAAGTGGATGATTTATTTTTGTTGATATAGTGTTCGTGGGAAAGTCTACTGTGTCCGAGTCTGAGTATAGTGACTTTACTTATATCATTACGGGATATTTTAGAAGCTGCAGCGTAATCTATGATAGAAGATTTGTTTTTGTTGATGGTTCTGTACCAATCCGACTGTTCGTCAACAAAATGTATAAATAATATACATATATTTTAGTTTATATAATTATTGTTTTTTAATATTAAAGTTTTAATCTATATTAAAACTAAGCTAAATTAATTGACTAATTGAAATCTAAAATGTAAAGAATTAAACGTAACGTGAGGTTACGAATCTAATATGGTATGACACTTATTGTAAAAAAGATGGAAGTAATTTCCGGACGAATAAAGACTCTCTTAGCTGTGACTGTTCAACAAGAAAGGACGAGTTTCATTTAAAACCGCATTTTTCTGACCCCTCTTTTTATTACCCTACACATATAATTTAAAAAGTTAAAACCCTACACACCGCAACATTTGGTCCTTTTCGAGCCGAATAATAGACTACACATTAAACATTAAACATTTAAAAGAAAAATTAATCAAAAAGTGCGAGTGCAAACTGCAAGTGTACAAAAAAATAAGAAATATATATATAGATATATATAAAACATAAAGTACATACCTACAAGGTGAATTTTTTAACTTGAGACATCCAAATTACTCGAAAAATACGCGATATCACGAAAAATGTTTCAGACAGAAGTCACAAGGTCCTGAAGGGACATAAGATGGTGACCACGAGTTTGACCTTGAGCCCCATTTTCAAGGTCAAACGAAGGTCACTTTTAAGTTTTTAATGGGAACCCGTATTTTTTGACAGTTTCGTAATCTGCGTGAAAAATTACAATTCTTTTACTTGAAACACTTTTTTCAAAAATGAGTTCTTTTCCCGTCAGAGGGCGCCATAAAACTTAAGACCTCAAAATTACTCGAAAAGTACGAAATATCGCGAAAAATGTTTCAGACAAAAGTCACAAGGCTCTGAAGGGGACATAAGATAAGATGGTGACCTTGAGACAAATTTTCAAGGTCAAACGAAGGTCACTTTTGATTTTTTCAAATGATAATTCCTGGTTGTCATTGCTCAGTCGTATTGCTCGTAGGCTTTTTATTTGTTTTTACATACTGCGTTTAACCTAACCCGGAAATAACGACGTGGACGTAGCAGTATTTTGTTTCCTTCGGGCGATTAATTAGAGTGGGTCCCCTTGCCTCCCACTGTTGAATCATAGAATTCTTCCCATTTCGACGTTTATTTCCCGAGACTATTTCAACAAATTCTCGAAAATGTGACCATTTACTTCAATACACTTATCTATCCGCGCTCTAAATAAACCAACAGAACTGAGAACTATTTCTTTCGTGTTGTTGGCTTTTTTCTGGAAACCTCACTTTTTAAGTAGCCCCACAAGAAGAAATCAAGTGACTTAAGATCAGGTGATCTAGCAGGACATTGCCTCGGACCCCCTCATCCAATCCATCGTTGAAGGTAAACATTGTTTAATACGCCCCGGGCTACTTGGGAATAATGGGCTGGACAACCATCATGTTGAAACCACATTGTTTGTCGCAACTCCAATGGCAGTTCTTCTAGTAATACTGGAAGATGGTCCCGCAAGAAGTTTGTATACTTTTCGCCATTCAAGTTGCCTTCAATAAAATATGGACCTATTAATTTATCCCCAATAATTCCCGCCCAAACATTAACATTCCGAGGGTGCTGGCGTTTAACTTGTCGCAACCAAAGATGCCCTCCTAGAGCGATGTGTCGGAGGCTTCATGCAGAACAACAATGAGAGTTTAAACCAACTTATTTGGAAAATCTCTTGAGCACTTCAGTGGAACCTTTATCATCGTTAAAATTGCAGCTTATGTGGCAACCAGTATCTTCAATGAAGGTTCCTTTGCTTTACTTACCTTCATGCAAGACATGTGAATCAGTAGGGGATCAAGTGCTTATGACTGGGCGCAATCAACTGACTCCATACGTGTAAGCCGACCAGAGCAGGAAGCTGAAAGACAAACTAAAGAAGGTAGGATTCGTCGTAGACAGGAGCAAAAAGGTGCTTTAGACATCATAGATGATAGCAACATCCTTTATGGATCTGGCATTGATGATTCAATGTGAGCTAAGGCAATAAAATTAGCTTATGAACGTCTTATACCAGATTTTTTAGTGTTCAAAACTTTAAAGCGTTTTCCCCACAACTCACGTTTTCAAAGTCGGTGCCCCTCATAACTTCAAAACTACTGCAACGATCCCTTTGAAATTTTGTACACTATTTCTGTAAGTAACGCTGGAGAGTTTTTTTCTTTTCAAATTTGTTAATAATTTTTATTTTACAATAACAAATTAGCTTATTTTTTCGCAAAAAATTGCGTTTTTTCCTTCAAAGGGTTCCAAAAAAGGGAAAAATTGAAATTTCGAAAGTCTTAGCTTTATCGATCAACTTCACTTTAGGGTTATTCATCATATTGCTTTGTGAGCATTTTTATTTTTTATTTATTTATTTATTTATTTTTTTTTTTTTTTCTCATAATAACGCAATACTTTCTTAACACACGAAACTCTTTTTTCCCATTTTTTCCACAATAACAAAAGCTGCTTAATTCACAATGCTATATCTCAGGAACCAATTGACCTCATTCTATTCTCAAAATGTAAAACTTTAACTTTAATGAGAGTCATACTTGATTGCTAATCCAAATGGTACAATATGTCATGATCTAAGATCTCGATTAACAAATGTAAAAAAATACGATGCTGTAAATCTATATTAGTACATATACATAATTTCATAGAAAACGTTAATTGTGCTAGCATACTAGGTCGTTTACTCCATGCCAAATTTAATTTTTGTAACCCTTGTACTTATATGGTATTAAGAAAAGCCTTACTTCTGGAGTTAATATTATCAAATACCTTCCTTCAAAAAATAGTTTTTGTAATATCAACGCTATCATTAACGTTATTAAATCTGTTATTTTATCAAATTGATATTGGCCTAACAATTTATGGAAAAAGTTCAAAATCAAGCATTCAACATATTGCAACACCACACCACGGAGCGGTAAGAAGGAGAATGAGAGCTTTCCGAACAATTCCTATAAAAAGTCTTCCGACAGAAGCGGGGTTACCCCGAATGACTGAAAGATTTGACTGCCTTTCTTCTCAGGTCCTACTAAAAATCAACTCTCCAAGAATATCTCCCATCCATGACGACGCTAAAAAAATACTGGGATGGAAAAAAAAGTCCAAAACACCAATCTGCAATAGCCAAGGCATTAACATCTGCAATACCCCTCGACATCCCAATCACCATCCAAAATAAAAAAAAACATCGTTTCCATCCTGAATGCTTCCGGAAAAAACTATAATAACTGACCTGGCGTACTTTCCTAAAGCTACAACCAACAACGACATATACAAAACACTATTTTCCGAGCTAGGCGAAAGTTTTATAGTATTTTATTCACCGATGGCTCGAAAAAAACTGACTTGCTGTTACAGATGGAAATGGATCTGTTATCTCCAAAGGACTGCTGCCCGCATTTTCACCAATCTTCTCAGTCGAAGCTTCCGCTATCCTTAAAGCAATTGAGATGACTTGCAACAAAAAATATTCATAATATTCACATATAGCTTATCCTCAATTACCGTTATGAAGAACACGATAAACTCTTCTAACATCATCGAAACCATCCGTGACAAACTTATAGCGAAGAGGGAAAACGTTAAACTCGCTTGGATTCCAGAGCACGTTGGGATTAAAGGAAACGAGTACGCAATCGCAATTGCAAAATCGGTTTCCATGGTAACGCTCACCACTTTTTACATCTTTAAAATGTTTCCATTATGCAGGAAGGTTTAAAACTTCTTTAGGCTATCTACAAAGAGACACCAATTTTCAGGTCAATATGTCAATATTGTTCAAAAATATGAAAGAATATCTCGTTCTTTAGTCCAGGACAAGGTTATTTAATTATTTATTTATTTATTTACAAAAGCTAACAGATATTTATAAAAAAATAGATATTAGCTATTGAGCCGAAACAACGAGGCCTTGGGCTATTTTTCTGTATAGTGGCGATATATATTAGATTATACAAATTTGTTGTTTTTAAGAAGTCGATAATAATGTTAGAGTTGTCTGTGTTGGGATTGGAAAGGAGTTCATAGAAATTGATTTGGGAATTGGATCTATGGATTTGGAAGGCTGGGCAATCCAAAAGGATATGGCGGATGCTATTGTAATATAAAAATTATTGCAAAATGAACAAGTGGATGATTTATTTTTGTTGATATAGTGTTCGTGGGAAAGTCTACTGTGTCCGAGTCTGAGTATAGTGACTTTACTTATATCATTACGGGATATTTTAGAAGCTGCAGCGTAATCTATGATAGAAGATTTGTTTTTGTTGATGGTTCTGTACCAATCCGACTGTTCGTCAACAAAATGTATAAATAATATACATATATTTTAGTTTATATAATTATTGTTTTTTAATATTAAAGTTTTAATCTATATTAAAACTAAGCTAAATTAATTGACTAATTGAAATCTAAAATGTAAAGAATTAAACGTAACGTGAGGTTACGAATCTAATATGGTATGACACTTATTGTAAAAAAGATGGAAGTAATTTCCGGACGAATAAAGACTCTCTTAGCTGTGACTGTTCAACAAGAAAGGACGAGTTTCATTTAAAACCGCATTTTTCTGACCCCTCTTTTTATTACCCTACACATATAATTTAAAAAGTTAAAACCCTACACACCGCAACATTTGGTCCTTTTCGAGCCGAATAATAGACTACACATTAAACATTAAACATTTAAAAGAAAAATTAATCAAAAAGTGCGAGTGCAAACTGCAAGTGTACAAAAAAATAAGAAATATATATATAGATATATATAAAACATAAAGTACATACCTACAAGGTGAATTTTTTAACTTGAGACATCCAAATTACTCGAAAAATACGCGATATCACGAAAAATGTTTCAGACAGAAGTCACAAGGTCCTGAAGGGACATAAGATGGTGACCACGAGTTTGACCTTGAGCCCCATTTTCAAGGTCAAACGAAGGTCACTTTTGAGTTTTTAATGGGAACCCCTATTTTTTGACAGTTTCGTAATCTGCGTGAAAAATTACAATTCTTTTACTTGAAACACTTTTTTCAAAAATGAGTTCTTTTCCCGTCAGAGGGCGCCATAAAACTTAAGACCTCAAAATTACTCGAAAAGTACGAAATATCGCGAAAAATGTTTCAGACAAAAGTCACAAGGCTCTGAAGGGGACATAAGATAAGATGGTGACCTTGAGACAAATTTTCAAGGTCAAACGAAGGTCACTTTTGATTTTTTCAAATGATAATTCCTGGTTGTCATTGCTCAGTCGTATTGCTCGTAGGCTTTTTATTTGTTTTTACATACTGCGTTTAACCTAACCCGGAAATAACGACGTGGACGTAGCAGTATTTTGTTTCCTTCGGGCGATTAATTAGAGTGGGTCCCCTTGCCTCCCACTGTTGAATCATAGAATTCTTCCCATTTCGACGTTTATTTCCCGAGACTATTTCAACAAATTCTCGAAAATGTGACCATTTACTTCAATACACTTATCTATCCGCGCTCTAAATAAACCAACAGAACTGAGAACTATTTCTTTCGTGTTGTTGGCTTTTTTCTGGAAACCTCACTTTTTAAGTAGCCCCACAAGAAGAAATCAAGTGACTTAAGATCAGGTGATCTAGCAGGACATTGCCTCGGACCCCCTCATCCAATCCATCGTTGAAGGTAAACATTGTTTAATACGCCCCGGGCTACTTGGGAATAATGGGCTGGACAACCATCATGTTGAAACCACATTGTTTGTCGCAACTCCAATGGCAGTTCTTCTAGTAATACTGGAAGATGGTCCCGCAAGAAGTTTGTATACTTTTCGCCATTCAAGTTGCCTTCAATAAAATATGGACCTATTAATTTATCCCCAATAATTCCCGCCCAAACATTAACATTCCGAGGGTGCTGGCGTTTAACTTGTCGCAACCAAAGATGCCCTCCTAGAGCGATGTGTCGGAGGCTTCATGCAGAACAACAATGAGAGTTTAAACCAACTTATTTGGAAAATCTCTTGAGCACTTCAGTGGAACCTTTATCATCGTTAAAATTGCAGCTTATGTGGCAACCAGTATCTTCAATGAAGGTTCCTTTGCTTTACTTACCTTCATGCAAGACATGTGAATCAGTAGGGGATCAAGTGCTTATGACTGGGCGCAATCAACTGACTCCATACGTGTAAGCCGACCAGAGCAGGAAGCTGAAAGACAAACTAAAGAAGGTAGGATTCGTCGTAGACAGGAGCAAAAAGGTGCTTTAGACATCATAGATGATAGCAACATCCTTTATGGATCTGGCATTGATGATTCAATGTGAGCTAAGGCAATAAAATTAGCTTATGAACGTCTTATACCAGATTTTTTAGTGTTCAAAACTTTAAAGCGTTTTCCCCACAACTCACGTTTTCAAAGTCGGTGCCCCTCATAACTTCAAAACTACTGCAACGATCCCTTTGAAATTTTGTACACTATTTCTGTAAGTAACGCTGGAGAGTTTTTTTCTTTTCAAATTTGTTAATAATTTTTATTTTACAATAACAAATTAGCTTATTTTTTCGCAAAAAATTGCGTTTTTTCCTTCAAAGGGTTCCAAAAAAGGGAAAAATTGAAATTTCGAAAGTCTTAGCTTTATCGATCAACTTCACTTTAGGGTTATTCATCATATTGCTTTGTGAGCATTTTTATTTTTTATTTATTTATTTATTTATTTTTTTTTTTTTTCTCATAATAACGCAATACTTTCTTAACACACGAAACTCTTTTTTCCCATTTTTTCCACAATAACAAAAGCTGCTTAATTCACAATGCTATATCTCAGGAACCAATTGACCTCATTCTATTCTCAAAATGTAAAACTTTAACTTTAATGAGAGTCATACTTGATTGCTAATCCAAATGGTACAATATGTCATGATCTAAGATCTCGATTAACAAATGTAAAAAAATACGATGCTGTAAATCTATATTAGTACATATACATAATTTCATAGAAAACGTTAATTGTGCTAGCATACTAGGTCGTTTACTCCATGCCAAATTTAATTTTTGTAACCCTTGTACTTATATGGTATTAAGAAAAGCCTTACTTCTGGAGTTAATATTATCAAATACCTTCCTTCAAAAAATAGTTTTTGTAATATCAACGCTATCATTAACGTTATTAAATCTGTTATTTTATCAAATTGATATTGGCCTAACAATTTATGGAAAAAGTTCAAAATCAAGCATTCAACATATTGCAACACCACACCACGGAGCGGTAAGAAGGAGAATGAGAGCTTTCCGAACAATTCCTATAAAAAGTCTTCCGACAGAAGCGGGGTTACCCCGAATGACTGAAAGATTTGACTGCCTTTCTTCTCAGGTCCTACTAAAAATCAACTCTCCAAGAATATCTCCCATCCATGACGACGCTAAAAAAATACTGGGATGGAAAAAAAAGTCCAAAACACCAATCTGCAATAGCCAAGGCATTAACATCTGCAATACCCCTCGACATCCCAATCACCATCCAAAATAAAAAAAAACATCGTTTCCATCCTGAATGCTTCCGGAAAAAACTATAATAACTGACCTGGCATACTTTCCTAAAGCTACAACCAACAACGACATATACAAAACACTATTTTCCGAGCTAGGCGAAAGTTTTATAGTATTTTATTCACCGATGGCTCGAAAAAAACTGACTTGCTGTTACAGATGGAAATGGATCTGTTATCTCCAAAGGACTGCTGCCCGCATTTTCACCAATCTTCTCAGTCGAAGCTTCCGCTATCCTTAAAGCAATTGAGATGACTTGCAACAAAAAATATTCATAATATTCACATATAGCTTATCCTCAATTACCGTTATGAAGAACACGATAAACTCTTCTAACATCATCGAAACCATCCGTGACAAACTTATAGCGAAGAGGGAAAACGTTAAACTCGCTTGGATTCCAGAGCACGTTGGGATTAAAGGAAACGAGTACGCAATCGCAATTGCAAAATCGGTTTCCATGGTAACGCTCACCACTTTTTACATCTTTAAAATGTTTCCATTATGCAGGAAGGTTTAAAACTTCTTTAGGCTATCTACAAAGAGACACCAATTTTCAGGTCAATATGTCAATATTGTTCAAAAATATGAAAGAATATCTCGTTCTTTAGTCCAGGACAAGGTTATTTAATTATTTATTTATTTATTTACAAAAGCTAACAGATATTTATAAAAAAATAGATATTAGCTATTGAGCCGAAACAACGAGGCCTTGGGCTATTTTTCTGTATAGTGGCGATATATATTAGATTATACAAATTTGTTGTTTTTAAGAAGTCGATAATAATGTTAGAGTTGTCTGTGTTGGGATTGGAAAGGAGTTCATAGAAATTGATTTGGGAATTGGATCTATGGATTTGGAAGGCTGGGCAATCCAAAAGGATATGGCGGATGCTATTGTAATATAAAAATTATTGCAAAATGAACAAGTGGATGATTTATTTTTGTTGATATAGTGTTCGTGGGAAAGTCTACTGTGTCCGAGTCTGAGTATAGTGACTTTACTTATATCATTACGGGATATTTTAGAAGCTGCAGCGTAATCTATGATAGAAGATTTGTTTTTGTTGATGGTTCTGTACCAATCCGACTGTTCGTCAACAAAATGTATAAATAATATACATATATTTTAGTTTATATAATTATTGTTTTTTAATATTAAAGTTTTAATCTATATTAAAACTAAGCTAAATTAATTGACTAATTGAAATCTAAAATGTAAAGAATTAAACGTAACGTGAGGTTACGAATCTAATATGGTATGACACTTATTGTAAAAAAGATGGAAGTAATTTCCGGACGAATAAAGACTCTCTTAGCTGTGACTGTTCAACAAGAAAGGACGAGTTTCATTTAAAACCACATTTTTCTGACCCCTCTTTTTATTACCCTACACATATAATTTAAAAAGTTAAAACCCTACACACCGCAACATTTGGTCCTTTTCGAGCCGAATAATAGACTACACATTAAACATTAAACATTTAAAAGAAAAATTAATCAAAAAGTGCGAGTGCAAACTGCAAGTGTACAAAAAAATAAGAAATATATATATAGATATATATAAAACATAAAGTACATACCTACAAGGTGAATTTTTTAACTTGAGACATCCAAATTACTCGAAAAATACGCGATATCACGAAAAATGTTTCAGACAGAAGTCACAAGGTCCTGAAGGGACATAAGATGGTGACCACGAGTTTGACCTTGAGCCCCATTTTCAAGGTCAAACGAAGGTCACTTTTGAGTTTTTAATGGGAACCCCTATTTTTTGACAGTTTCGTAATCTGCGTGAAAAATTACAATTCTTTTCCTTGAAACACTTTTTTCAAAAATGAGTTCTTTTCCCGTCAGAGGGCGCCATAAAACTTAAGACCTCAAAATTACTCGAAAAGTACGAAATATCGCGAAAAATGTTTCAGACAAAAGTCACAAGGCTCTGAAGGGGACATAAGATAAGATGGTGACCTTGAGACAAATTTTCAAGGTCAAACGAAGGTCACTTTTGATTTTTTCAAATGATAATTCCTGGTTGTCATTGCTCAGTCGTATTGCTCGTAGGCTTTTTATTTGTTTTTACATACTGCGTTTAACCTAACCCGGAAATAACGACGTGGACGTAGCAGTATTTTGTTTCCTTCGGGCGATTAATTAGAGTGGGTCCCCTTGCCTCCCACTGTTGAATCATAGAATTCTTCCCATTTCGACGTTTATTTCCCGAGACTATTTCAACAAATTCTCGAAAATGTGACCATTTACTTCAATACACTTATCTATCCGCGCTCTAAATAAACCAACAGAACTGAGAACTATTTCTTTCGTGTTGTTGGCTTTTTTCTGGAAACCTCACTTTTTAAGTAGCCCCACAAGAAGAAATCAAGTGACTTAAGATCAGGTGATCTAGCAGGACATTGCCTCGGACCCCCTCATCCAATCCATTGTTGAAGGTAAACATTGTTTAATACGCCCCGGGCTACTTGGGAATAATGGGCTGGACAACCATCATGTTGAAACCACATTGTTTGTCGCAACTCCAATGGCAGTTCTTCTAGTAATACTGGAAGATGGTCCCGCAAGAAGTTTGTATACTTTTCGCCATTCAAGTTGCCTTCAATAAAATATGGACCTATTAGATGCCCTCCTAGAGCGATGTGTCGGAGGCTTCATGCAGAACAACAATGAGAGTTTAAACCAACTTATTTGGAAAATCTCTTGAGCACTTCAGTGGAACCTTTATCATCGTTAAAATTGCAGCTTATGTGGCAACCAGTATCTTCAATGAAGCTTCCTTTGCTTTACTTACCTTCATGCAAGACATGGGAATCAGTAGGGGATCAAGTGCTTATGACTGGGCGCAATCAACTGACTCCATACGTGTAAGCCGACCAGAGCAGGAAGCTGAAAGACAAACTAAAGAAGGTAGGATTCGTCGTAGACAGGAGCAAAAAGGTGCTTTAGACATCATAGATGATAGCAACATCCTTTATGGATCTGGCATTGATGATTCAATGTGAGCTAAGGCAATAAAATTAGCTTATGAACGTCTTATACCAGATTTTTTAGTGTTCAAAACTTTAAAGCGTTTTCCCCACAACTCACGTTTTCAAAGTCGGTGCCCCTCATAACTTCAAAACTACTGCAACGATCCCTTTGAAATTTTGTACACTATTTCTGTAAGTAACGCTGGAGAGTTTTTTTCTTTTCAAATTTGTTAATAATTTTTATTTTACAATAACAAATTAGCTTATTTTTTCGCAAAAAATTGCGTTTTTTCCTTCAAAGGGTTCCAAAAAAGGGAAAAATTGAAATTTCGAAAGTCTTAGCTTTATCGATCAACTTCACTTTAGGGTTATTCATCATATTGCTTTGTGAGCATTTTTATTTTTTATTTATTTATTTATTTATTTTTTTTTTTTCTCATAATAACGCAATACTTTCTTAACACACGAAACTCTTTTTTCCCATTTTTTCCACAATAACAAAAGCTGCTTAATTCACAATGCTATATCTCAGGAACCAATTGACCTCATTCTATTCTCAAAATGTAAAACTTTAACTTTAATGAGAGTCATACTTGATTGCTAATCCAAATGGTACAATATGTCATGATCTAAGATCTCGATTAACAAATGTAAAAAAATACGATGCTGTAAATCTATATTAGTACATATACATAATTTCATAGAAAACGTTAATTGTGCTAGCATACTAGGTCGTTTACTCCATGCCAAATTTAATTTTTGTAACCCTTGTACTTATATGGTATTAAGAAAAGCCTTACTTCTGGAGTTAATATTATCAAATACCTTCCTTCAAAAAATAGTTTTTGTAATATCAACGCTATCATTAACGTTATTAAATCTGTTATTTTATCAAATTGATATTGGCCTAACAATTTATGGAAAAAGTTCAAAATCAAGCATTCAACATATTGCAACACCACACCACGGAGCGGTAAGAAGGAGAATGAGAGCTTTCCGAACAATTCCTATAAAAAGTCTTCCGACAGAAGCGGGGTTACCCCGAATGACTGAGAGATTTGACTGCCTTTCTTCTCAGGTCCTACTAAAAATCAACTCTCCAAGAATATCTCCCATCCATGACGACGCTAAAAAAATACTGGGATGGAAAAAAAAGTCCAAAACACCAATCTGCAATAGCCAAGGCATTAACATCTGCAATACCCCTCGACATCCCAATCACCATCCAAAATAAAAAAAAACATCGTTTCCATCCTGAATGCTTCCGGAAAAAACTATAATAACTGACCTGGCATACTTTCCTAAAGCTACAACCAACAACGACATATACAAAACACTATTTTCCGAGCTAGGCGAAAGTTTTATAGTATTTTATTCACCGATGGCTCGAAAAAAACTGACTTGCTGTTACAGATGGAAATGGATCTGTTATCTCCAAAGGACTGCTGCCCGCATTTTCACCAATCTTCTCAGTCGAAGCTTCCGCTATCCTTAAAGCAATTGAGATGACTTGCAACAAAAAATATTCATAATATTCACATATAGCTTATCCTCAATTACCGTTATGAAGAACACGATAAACTCTTCTAACATCATCGAAACCATCCGTGACAAACTTATAGCGAAGAGGGAAAACGTTAAACTCGCTTGGATTCCAGGGCACGTTGGGATTAAAGGAAACGAGTACGCAAACGCAATTGCAAAATCGGTTTCCATGGTAACGCTCACCACTTTTTACATCTTTAAAATGTTTCCATTATGCAGGAAGGTTTAAAACTTCTTTAGGCTATCTACAAAGAGACACCAATTTTCAGGTCAATATGTCAATATTGTTCAAAAATATGAAAGAATATCTCGTTCTTTAGTCCGGGACAAGGTTATTTAATTATTTATTTATTTATTTACAAAAGCTAACAGATATTTATAAAAAAATAGATATTAGCTATTGAGCCGAAACAACGAGGCCTTGGGCTATTTTTCTGTATAGTGGCGATATATATTAGATTATACAAATTTGTTGTTTTTAAGAAGTCGATAATAATGTTAGAGTTGTCTGTGTTGGGATTGGAAAGGAGTTCATAGAAATTGATTTGGGAATTGGATCTATGGATTTGGAAGGCTGGGCAATCCAAAAGGATATGGCGGATGCTATTGTAATATAAAAATTATTGCAAAATGAACAAGTGGATGATTTATTTTTGTTGATATAGTGTTCGTGGGAAAGTCTACTGTGTCCGAGTCTGAGTATAGTGACTTTACTTATATCATTACGGGATATTTTAGAAGCTGCAGCGTAATCTATGATAGAAGATTTGTTTTTGTTGATGGTTCTGTACCAATCCGACTGTTCGTCAACAAAATGTATAAATAATATACATATATTTTAGTTTATATAATTATTGTTTTTTAATATTAAAGTTTTAATCTATATTAAAATTAAGCTAAATTAATTGACTAATTGAAATCTAAAATGTAAAGAATTAAACGTAACGTGAGGTTACGAATCTAATATGGTATGACACTTATTGTAAAAAAGATGGAAGTAATTTCCGGACGAATAAAGACTCTCTTAGCTGTTTTTCTGACCCCTCTTTTTATTACCCTACACATATAATTTAAAAAGTTAAAACCCTACACACCGCAACATTTGGTCCTTTTCGAGCCGAATAATAGACTACACATTAAACATTAAACATTTAAAAGAAAAATTAATCAAAAAGTGCGAGTGCAAACTGCAAGTGTACAAAAAAATAAGAAATATATATATAGATATATATAAAACATAAAGTACATACCTACAAGGTGAATTTTTTAACTTGAGACATCCAAATTACTCGAAAAATACGCGATATCACGAAAAATGTTTCAGACAGAAGTCACAAGGTCCTGAAGGGACATAAGATGGTGACCACGAGTTTGACCTTGAGCCCCATTTTCAAGGTCAAACGAAGGTCACTTTTGAGTTTTTAATGGGAACCCGTATTTTTTGACAGTTTCGTAATCTGCGTGAAAAATTACAATTCTTTTACTTGAAACACTTTTTTCAAAAATGAGTTCTTTTCCCGTCAGAGGGCGCCATAAAACTTAAGACCTCAAAATTACTCGAAAAGTACGAAATATCGCGAAAAATGTTTCAGACAAAAGTCACAAGGCTCTGAAGGGGACATAAGATAAGATGGTGACCTTGAGACAAATTTTCAAGGTCAAACGAAGGTCACTTTTGATTTTTTCAAATGATAATTCCTGGTTGTCATTGCTCAGTCGTATTGCTCGTAGGCTTTTTATTTGTTTTTACATACTGCGTTTAACATAACCCGGAAATAACGACGTGGACGTAGCAGTATTTTGTTTCCTTCGGGCGATTAATTAGAGTGGGTCCCCTTGCCTCCCACTGTTGAATCATAGAATTCTTCCCATTTCGACGTTTATTTCCCGAGACTATTTCAACAAATTCTCGAAAATGTGACCATTTACTTCAATACACTTATCTATCCGCGCTCTAAATAAACCAACAGAACTGAGAACTATTTCTTTCGTGTTGTTGGCTTTTTTCTGGAAACCTCACTTTTTAAGTAGCCCCACAAGAAGAAATCAAGTGACTTAAGATCAGGTGATCTAGCAGGACATTGCCTCGGACCCCCTCATCCAATCCATCGTTGAAGGTAAACATTGTTTAATACGCCCCGGGCTACTTGGGAATAATGGGCTGGACAACCATCATGTTGAAACCACATTGTTTGTCGCAACTCCAATGGCAGTTCTTCTAGTAATACTGGAAGATGGTCCCGCAAGAAGTTTGTATACTTTTCGCCATTCAAGTTGCCTTCAATAAAATATGGACCTATTAATTTATCCCCAATAATTCCCGCCCAAACATTAACATTCCAAGGGTGCTGGCGTTTAACTTGTCGCAACCAAAGATGCCCTCCTAGAGCGATGTGTCGGAGGCTTCATGCAGAACAACAATGAGAGTTTAAACCAACTTATTTGGAAAATCTCTTGAGCACTTCAGTGGAACCTTTATCATCGTTAAAATTGCAGCTTATGTGGCAACCAGTATCTTCAATGAAGGTTCCTTTGCTTTACTTACCTTCATGCAAGACATGGGAATCAGTAGGGGATCAAGTGCTTATGACTGGGCGCAATCAACTGACTCCATACGTGTAAGCCGACCAGAGCAGGAAGCTGAAAGACAAACTAAAGAAGGTAGGATTCGTCGTAGACAGGAGCAAAAAGGTGCTTTAGACATCATAGATGATAGCAACATCCTTTATGGATCTGGCATTGATGATTCAATGTGAGCTAAGGCAATAAAATTAGCTTATGAACGTCTTATACCAGATTTTTTAGTGTTCAAAACTTTAAAGCGTTTTCCCCACAACTCACGTTTTCAAAGTCGGTGCCCCTCATAACTTCAAAACTACTGCAACGATCCCTTTGAAATTTTGTACACTATTTCTGTAAGTAACGCTGGAGAGTTTTTTTCTTTTCAAATTTGTTAATAATTTTTATTTTACAATAACAAATTAGCTTATTTTTTCGCAAAAAATTGCGGTTTTTCCTTCAAAGGGTTCCAAAAAAGGGAAAAATTGAAATTTCGAAAGTCTTAGCTTTATCGATCAACTTCACTTTACGGTTATTCATCATATTGCTTTGTGAGCATTTTTATTTTTTATTTATTTATTTATTTTTTTTTTTTTCTCATAATAACGCAATACTTTCTTAACACACGAAACTCTTTTTTCCCACTTTTTCCACAATAACAAAAGCTGCTTAATTCACAATGCTATAGCTCAGGAACCAATTGACCTCATTCTATTCTCAAAATGTAAAACTTTAACTTTAATGAGAGTCATACTTGATTGCTAATCCAAATGGTACAATATGTCATGATCTAAGATCTCGATTAACAAATGTAAAAAAATACGATGCTGTAAATCTATATTAGTACATATACATAATTTCATAGAAAACGTTAATTGTGCTAGCATACTAGGTCGTTTACTCCATGCCAAATTTAATTTTTGTAACCCTTGTACTTATATGGTATTAAGAAAAGCCTTACTTCTAGAGTAAATATTATCAAATACCTTCCTTCAAAAAATAGTTTTTGTAATATCAACGCTATCATTAACGTCATTAAATCTGTTATTTTATCAAAATTGATATTGGCCTAGCAATGTATGGAAAATGTTCAAAATCAAGCATTCAACATATCGCAACACCATACCACAAAGCGGTAAGAAGGAGAATGAAAGCTTTCCGAACAACTCCTTTAAAAAGTCTTCCGATAAAAGCGGGGTTACCCCGAATGACTGAATGATTTGACTGCCTTTCTTTTCAGGTCCTACTTAAAATCAACTCTCCAAGAATATCTCCCATCCATGACGACGCTAAAAAAATACTGGGATGGAAAAAAAGTCCAAAACACCAATCTGCAATAGCCAAGGCATTAGCATCTGCAATTCCCCTCGACATCCCAATCACCATCCAGAATAAAAAAAACATCGTTTCCACCCTGAATGCTTCCGGAAAAAACTATAATAACTGACCTGGCATACTTTCCTAATTACAACCAACAACGACATATACAAAACACTATTTTCAGACCTAGGCAAAACGACTTTTGCTGTTACAGACGGAAATGGATCTGTTATGTCCAAAGGACTGCTGCCCGCATTTTCACCAATCTTCTCAATCGAAGCTTCCGCTATCCTTAAAGCAATTGAGATGACTTGCAACAAAAAATATTCATAATATTCACATATAGCTTATCTTCAATTACCGTTATGAAGAACACGATAAACTCTTCTAACATCATCGAAACCATCCGTGACAAACTTATAGCGAAGAGGGAAAACGTTAAACTCGCTTGGATTCCAGGGCACGTTGGGATTAAAGGAAACGAGTACGCAAACGCAATTGCAAAATCGGTTTTCATGGTAACGCTCACCACTTTTTACATCTTTAAAATGTTTCCATTATGCAGGAACGTTTAAAACTTCTTTAGGCTATCTACAAAGAGACACCAATTTTTAGGTCAATATGTCAATATTGTTCAAAAATATGAAAGAATATCTCGTTCTTTAGTCCGGGACAAGGTTATTTAATTATTTATTTATTTATTTACAAAAGCTAACAGATATTTATAAAAAATAGATGTTAGCTATTGAGCCGGAACAACGAGGCCTTGGGCTATATATCTGTATAGTGGCGATATATATTAGATTATACAAATTTGTTGTTTTTAAGAAGTCGATAATAATGTTAGAGTTGTCTGTGTTGGAATTGGAAAGGAGTTCATAGAAATTGATTTGGGAATAGGATCTATGGATTTGGAAGGCTGGGCAATCCAAAAGGATATGGCGGATGCTATTGTTATATAAAAATTATTGCAAAATGAACAAGTGGATGATTTATTTTTGTTGATATAGTGTTCGTGGGAAAGTCTACTGTGTCCGAGTCTGAGTCTAGTGACTTTACTTATATCATTACGGGATATTTTTGAAGCTGCCGCGTAATCTATGATAGAAGATTTGTTTTTGTTGATGGTTCTGGACCAATCCGACTGTTCGTGAACAAAATGTATAAATAATATACATATATTTTGTTTTATATAATGATTGTTTTTCAATATTAAAATTGTTATCTATATTAAAACTAAGCTAAATTAATTGACTAATGGAAATCTAAAATGTAAACAATTAAACGTAACGTGAGGTTACGAATCTAATATGGTATGACACTTATTATAAAAAAGATGGAAGTAATTTCCGGACGAATAAAGACTCTCTTAGCTGTAACTGTTCAACAAGAAAGGATGTGTTTCATTTAAAACCGCATTTTTCCGACCCTTCTTTAAGTTAAAACCCTACACACCCCAACATTTGGTCCTTTTCGAGCCGAATAATAGACTACACAAAACATTAAAAATTTTAAAGAAAAATCAATCAAAAAAAAAAAGAAATATATATATAGATTTATATAAAACATAAAGTACATACATACAAGGTGAGTTTTTAACTTGAGACATCCAAATTACTCGAAAAATACGCGATATCGCGAAAAATGTTTTAGGCAGAAGTCACAAGGTTCTGAAGGGGACATAATATGGTGAACACGAGTTTGACCTTGAGCCCCATTTTCAAGGTCAAACGAAGACCACTTTTGATTTTTTTAATGGGAACCCCTATTTTTTGACAGAATCTGCGTGAAAAATTACATTTCTTTTACATGAAACACTTTTTTCAAAAATGCGACCTTGAGACCCATTTTCAAGGTCAAACGAAGGTCACTTTTGATTTTTTCAAATGATAATTCCTGATTTTCATTGCTCAGTCGTATTGCTCGTAGGCTTGTTATTTGTTTTAACATATTGCGTTTAGCATAACCCAGAAACAACGACGTGGACGTAGCAATATTTTGTTTCGTTCGGGTGATTAATTAGAGTGGGTCCCCTTGCCTCCCGCTGTTGAATCATTGAATTCTTCCCATTTCGCCGTTTATTTCCCGAGACTATTTCAACAAATGCTCGAAAATGTGACCATTCACTTCAATACACTTGTCTATCCGCGCTCTAAATAAACCAACAGAACTGAGAAGTATTTCTGGCGGAATCTTTCGGCAAGCTCCAGTTATTCGTCTTTTCATGTCCTCACGTGTTGTTGTTTTTTTTCTGTAAACCTCACTTTTTAAGTAGCCCCACAAGAAGAAATCAAGTGATCACCTGCTAGGTGATCTAGCAGGCCATTGCCTCGGACCCCCTCATCCGATCCATCGTTGATGGTAAACATTGTTTAATACGCCCCGGGCTACTTGGGAATAATGGGCTTGACAACCATCATGTTGAAACCACATTGTTTGTCGCAACTCCAATGGCAGTTCTTCTAGTAATACTAGAAGATGGTCCCGCAAGAAGTTTGCATACTTTTCGCCATTCAAGTTGCCTTCAGTAAAATATGGACCTATTAATTTATCCCCAATAATTCCCGCCCAAACATTAACTTTAATAAACAACCGTATTTAATAAAATTTAATAAATACTTGATACACATTGGTTTATAATTACTTAATTTTCAAATAAAGACCATTTAAAAATGTCGAAATTGTCCACGGGTGCAGATCAGAAAGGTGAACTGGAGTAGATTCTTCGTGACCACACCAACTTCAAAAAGACTGGAGCATCACGTCGTGCAGCCAGCTATGCCAGGTTAGCATCTAAGGAGAAGATGTGGAAGGTGAATCCACAGGTGCTTCTTGTAATGAGCTTTCATTACCCTAAATTTAAATACCACATTTTGAGGGCTCGTACACGAAGTGGCGGGCTTTCCACGATGTTTTTTTTGTCCTTAGTCTACATCAATAATAAGCTGAGTAACAAATTATGACAAAGCATGGGAACTGCTTATCGCCAGGTACGACCACAAGCGAGTGTTGGTAAACGCTCATTTTCAACTTTTTTTTGAACAGCAGCAGTTGACAAAGGAGACATCCCAGGAATGTTTCCATGTTCTAGACAATTTAGGATTGCCGGTTAGTTCTTGAGATGAAATACTAATTTATATTCTGGTGCAAAAATTACCTGCTTTAACTCAGCGTAAGACAATTTGAGACAATTTACAGAGTTCCTGGAGACACGTTTTCGAACCTTGGAAGCAGTAGCTGGAACGAGTGGCATAAAGGTCAGCGGTTCTTCTTCACACAAAGCTGTTGCTGTAGAGAAGAAAACGGTGTTGCACGTCGGGAAGAAGCAGTTTTCGTGCCAGGTGTGTGGAAGAGGTCAACATTCCCTTCGATCTTGTCAGAAGTTTATTGATATGAAGATCTGTGAACGATCCAAGACTGTCTCGCATACATTCACCGGACTAGTCAATGCCAAAGCAATGTACGCTGCTATTACTGTAAACAGAAACACCACTCTCTGCTGCATGTCAACTGTGGAGGGTCAAATATCGCAAGGGTCAATACTAATCCTACTATAAAATCCTACACAAAATCCAAGGTAAACCAACCTGTCTCTCTTGGGGTAGATCAACCAAGTGTGCTTCTTGCCACAGCCGTTGTGAAGGTAATGTCTTCAAAGGGCAATTATTATCATCTTATGGCGTTAGTCGATCCTGGATCGGAAGCAACGTTTATTACTGAACCCGCTGTCCAGTTATTAGGGCTTCATCAGCGACGAACGTCGCCAGTTCACCTGGATTGGGAAGGTTCATGTCAACGATATGTAAATCTTACCTTTGGTTCACTGGTAACGCCGTTTGAGACGAACACCCGAGCATACGTCTTCAAGTCTTTTGCCTTTCAAGCCCTTATGTCTGCAAAACTGGGAACATATTCAGGGCTTAAGGTTAGCGGATCCACAATTCGACAAGCCTGCGACTGTTGATCTTCTCCTGGGAAGCGACGTTTATTGCGAGTTCATTCGATCAGCGATTATCCGTAGCACAGATGAAAGGTCTCCAATCGCACAGGAATCTGAGCTAGGTTGGCTTCTACTTGGGAACTCATTCACAGTTTTCTACAGGTTTGTGACATCGACTCTCAATTGCGAAAGTTCTGGGAATTAGAAGAATCGCCTTTCAACTACAAGGAAACGGAAATGTAAACCTGGGTTTGGTGCCTCAAGGTTAGGTGCCTTAGGTAGGTTTCATCAGCAGAATAACGACCAACATTTTCCATGTCACGCAACAACTCGATAAAGACAATGAGGTCATCAATCTTATGCTTAAGCAATCTTCGTTAATAAGGCTTCGCCACATTCTAACCTATTGCATTCGTTTTGTGTTTAACTGCCGGACAAAGGTACAAGGTACAAAGGTTCATTGAAGGTCAACGAAATTGACAAGGCTATGAAATTGTTGATAAAAATCTCACTAAAACAAATGTTCCCTGAAATGAATGTTGCAAAAAAGGTATATCCCAAACGTACCTTGAATTTGAATCCCTTTATAGATAGTGACGACATTCTACGTGTCGGAGGGAGACTGCAGAACTCAAACTTGGACGATGAGCAGAGACATCCATCTATTTTGGCACTAGATCATCATCTCAGACACCTTACACTATAATAAGAGATGCACACAAAAACACAATCCATGGTGGTGTTTTTCTAATGATGGCGTACATCCGCACAGCGTTCTGGATTTTTTCTTTAAGAAGAAAGGTGAAGAAGATGGTGCATGAGTGTATCTTTTGTTTCCGTCACAAAGGAAACCAATGCAACAACTCATGGGAAACTTACCTGGGCCAATAGTTTGCATAGGCAAGGCCTTTCTCCAGATCGGGTGTAGACTTTGCAGGACCCTTTGACATCAAAACCTGGAAAGGACGAGGTGCAAAAACATTAAAGGAATATTTTTCAATATTCATCTGCCTAGCAGTCAAGGCAGTGCATTTGGAGGTCGTGTCAGACCTTACTACACAGGCGTTCTAAGCGGCTTTCAAACGATTTATAGCTCGCCGATGAATGTGCGCCGAACTGTACAGTGATCGTGGCACTAATTTTGTAGGGGCGGAAACGGAGTTAGGGAGGATGGTGCAAAAGGCGAAGGTTGACTGGGGGTTCGTTAATGAACAACTGACTCAGCTGCACACAAAGTGGACTTTTATTCCCACTACATCTCCCAATTTCAGAGGGCTTTAATAGGCAGGGGTGAAATCGGTAAAGCATCGCCTCAGAAGAGCGGTCGGGGCAGAATCCCTGACATTTGAAGAACTGTCAACGTTACTTACTCCAGACCTTTGTGCCCAATATCGGACGACATGGAAGACTTGGAAACGCTAACACCAGCACATTTTTTAATCGGCGAAAAACTCGTCGCAATTCCTTAAGGAGACACTGCCTTGGAAAGAGTAAGTTACCTTGAGCGATGGAAGCGGATCACCTCAATGACCAACTATTTCTGGCGCAAGTGGAGTACGGAATACTTGTCCAGAATGCAACAGCGCCCAAAGTGGTTGAAACGGGAGCCGGACCCAAAATACGGAGACTTAGTTCTCATAAAAGATGAGAAACTACCGCCGTTGCAATGGCGACTCGGGCGAATCATCGCTAGACATTCCGGAACCGACGGACTAATTCGAGTGGTCACTTTGAAAACAAAAACGTTGTCTACTTAAAACACAACACAACACTTTATAAAAAGAAAAACAAAACATTTTAAAATTTATGAACATTCAATAATAATAAATATATCTTAAACTAATCTTAACATAAATTACATAAATAAAGTAAATAATAATAATAAATATGTAAATAATAAAAACAAATTATGAATATGTCAAGAAAAAACTTTCTGAAGATGAATTGCAACAACAATTCAATAGGATTCATGGCTTTACTTGAAAACGTAAACACCACACACACTAAGAAGGCTAATTCGGCCATCATCAAAACACTAACGTGTGTACGCGGAGAACAGTTATCATACAAAATAACACTTTTTTTTTTTTTTTTTTTTTTTTTTTTTTTTTTTTTTTTTTTTTTTTTTTACACGCACGTATATACGATTGTGTACTCGCGCCGATGTACACAATTCCAAACGAAACTATTGCACTAGGCGATTTATGCACATTTTTTCTCCCTTTGTTGCTAGATAGTCAACATACTCGCACTCACACAACACACAACTTTTATGTCAAAAGAGGTACACCTCCATTTGGGTACAGTAAGGTACAAGAGCGAGGACACTTGCGGACGAAATTCGTCCACCGGGCGGGAGCATGTTCGTGAACAAAATGTATAAATAATACACATACATTTTAGTTTATATATTTATTCTTTTTCAATATTAAAATTGTAATCTATATTTAAACTAAGCTAAATTAATCGAAACTTAATCTAAAATGTAAACAATTAAACGTAACGTAAGGTTACGAATCTAATATAGTATGACACTTATTGTAAAAAAGATGGAAGTAATTTCCGGACGAAAAAAGACTCTTAGCTGTGACTGTTCAACAAGAAAGGACGTGTTTCATTTAAAACTGCATTTTTTCGACCCCTCTTTTTTATCCTACACATATAATTCAAAAAGTTAAAACCCTACACACCATAACACCGACGTTTTCTCCCAGATATGTTGGGTTGGGTTGGGTTGGGTTGGGTTGGGTTGGGTTGGGTTATTAGATTTTCTAATAAAATTGATTAGGTCGTAATTATTGTAGTTGGAGGTGAAAAGGGAAGGAGTTTTGAGGATTTCCTTGGCTGTTTTGCCGGCGAATTCATTGCCCGTTATTTGGACGTGACCTGACACCCATATTAACAAGGTATTTGGAAATTGTAAATAGAAAAAATTGCGAATTAAAGAAGGATAGTAACATTGGTTGTTGGAATGTTAGATAGAGAGTCACTGCAAATAGCAAACCTATTTTTTTTTTTTTTTAGTTTTTAGTGAATTGCAGCGCTTTAAAAATGGCTATCATTTCCGCTGTAAAAATTGAGGAATATGAAGGTAATAGAAAGGAGCAGATCGTTTTACTTTCTGTGGTGACACTAAAAACCTACCTGGAGCAATCAGATTAGATAAAAGAATGTTTTTGAAAATAATTTTTGAGTTCGGCGAAATAAGCTCGGAATATTTTAGGGGGGACTTATTATGCGATCTTAGAGAGGAAATGATGGAGGAAGATTGAAATAGCCAAGGAGGTGGATATGAAGGGATGTTCAATTCGTTGCAGAGAATAAAAGAACGTGAGATACAGGACATTATTTTTTTCTCTATTTTTTTCTTTTTAACTAATCTATGGAGTGGAAAATCTATGGAGAATAAAGTGGATTTGTATAACTTTAGTGTGGATTGATATCTAAGGATTTCAAGAGTTGACAATTTTGCTTCGAACAGTGGATTATTGACTGAAGTGGTACGGAAGGCGTTGCAGGCCTTTCTTATGGCGGAATTATAAATAGTTTTAATTTTTTTAAGATGAGATCAGGAAGAGAAGTCATAAATAAAAAGACCATAGTTAATTTTGCTAACTATTATGGGTTTGATTGTGGAAATGAGGGAAACAGGGTTGCAGTTAAATTTGTTGTATGAAAGTGATTTTATGTTCAGTTTTTTCCCCAAAGTTGGAAGGATAAATTCAATATGTTCATTCCATTTGTAATTTCTTTGAAAAATTAAGCCCAAGATTTTTAGTCTGTCAACTTTCTCTAGATTGAAAATATCCGAAACAATTTTGCATGTGCATTTGTGTTTTCTACAGATATGGAGGTGCTTGCTTTTAATAGGGTATAATTTAGCTCCAGAATACTCGCACCAGGATAGTATGTCTTGAAAGATGAAGTTGAGGTCAATAATGGGGGAAGAAGTATTTTTATATATCATCAACATAGGCGCAGAATTTTATTTCTTTGTGAAGGGATAGGGTAATGGAGAGTTTGTTAAATGCTATAAGGAACAGTGGACCAGACATGGGGGAACCTTGAGGGATGCCGTTGAAGAGGGGAAAAAGGACGATGATGAGCTTCCAATTCTGGTCGAGATATTTCTGTTTTTCATAAAATTGAAGATATACCTAATGATATTGGGGCCTACATTCCAGACTTTAAGTTGGTCGATTATTGTGTGGACTCTGATTTTGTCAAAGGCTCGTATAAGGTGGTCTAGATAAAGAAGGCAATCGGTGACAGATTTTCCCTTCTTGAATCCCATTTGATAACTGCAGAAAAGTTTGGCTATTATCTTATCAAGTACTTTGGCGCAACAAGGGTTAAGGGAGATAGGTCTGTACGATTCCAGTTGAGTTTTGTCAGATTTTGGTTTAAGTATGGGAATGACATTACTGTTTTTATAAAGTTGGGGATAAAGTTATGGAAAATGGAATTGTAAAGCTTGACAAGTCTAGCTTTCATGGAGGGAGAGAGATTCTTTAACATTGCATATGATATTCTATCATTGGCAGGTGTCTTGCTTTTTAATTTGTTTAATGCTAATACATGGGCTGGAAAGTTTGTTTCTAAGAGAGGAATTCAATCCGTACCATTTGCAGTTAGTACCAACCTTCAAAAGATACGTGTATAAATTTGACAGCTGTCGGACGATTAGTTCTCGAGATATAGCGTTGTGAGTGAAGCTACTTTTGTTATTGTGAAAAAAAATGGATTCAAAGCAATTTAGTGTATTGATTTATCATTGTGGATTGAAAAATTTAAAAGTGGTCATACAAGCACCGAAGATGATGCACGCAGTGGACGTCCAAAAGAGGTTGTTTCAGATGAAAACATCAAAAAAATCCACAAAATGATTACGAATGACCATAAAGTGAAGTTGATCGAGATAGCTGAGGTTCTGAAGATATCAAAAGAGCGTGTTGGATATATCATACACGAATATTTGGACATGCGAAAGCTCTGTTCAAAGTTGGTGCCGCGTTTGCCCACAGTCAAATAAAAACAACAACATGTTGATGATTCAGAGGTGTGTTTAAAGCTGTTCAACCGCAATAATGGATGAAACTTGGCCTCATCAATTCACACCAGAGTCAAGTCGGTAGTCAGCTAAATGGCGAGCAGTCGACGAACCTCGTCCAAAACGACCAAAAACTCGACAGTCGGCTGGCAAGGTTATCGCATCCATATTTTGGGATACACATGGAATAATTTTTATCGACTATCTCCAAAAGGAGCAGACTATCAACAGCGACTATTACATTGCGTTGTTGGAGCGTTTGAAGGACTAAATCGCAGAAAAACGGCCGCATTTGAAGAAAATGAAAGTGCTGTTTCATCAAGACAATGCACCGTGTCGATGAAAACGATGGCAAAATTGAATGATTCGAAACGATTTGGCCCCCAGCGACTATTTCCTGTTCGCAGACCTCAAAAGAATGCTTGCCGGAAAGAGATTTAAGACGAAATCGTACTACAAAACTGGTATCGAAATCGTTTCAATCAGTGTATCGCCCTCGAAGGCAACTATATTGATAAATAAAGTTGAATTTTGCAAAAATCTTGTGTTTTATTATAAAACGGCACTGACGTTTCAGCCCATGTGTTATGTCTACCTCCAAAAGACTGATATCTTTGTCAATAATTTTTCCATTTTTTGAGGGGAGTAGGAGACAGAAGGGGTAAAGAGTAGTTTATTTTGACAAAACCAATTGGAGAAATTTGAATCGTGAGACTCTTTAGACCAGAATTCAGAAAAGTACTTGGCAATGGAGTATAGGTTAGTGATATTAATGCTAGGGGAATTAGTAGGGGAAATGCAATTAATGGGAGAGGATTAGTATTAGGATTAATTTCAGAAGTAAATTTATGGAAAGATTCTGATTTAGAAATTTTTATTTTCCTTTTGAATAAGGCGTTAACTCTTTTATAGTTGATAACATTTTCAGTGGAAATATTGCGTTTTAGAGAAATCCAAAGTCTGTTCTTTTCTCTTTTTAGCTGCTCAAGCTCGTGATTCCACCAGGGTACTCTTGGGTTCCCTGCTGAAAAATTAGTTTGAGGAATAGATTGGTTAGCGCTTTGGAGAATGATTTTGTGGATGTTAGCAGCTTCTTTGTTAATATTGTCACTGAAAGGGTGAACGGAGCTATGTTTATCTAGAAGTCGTTGGTAAAAAATCCAGTTGGCTTCGTCAGTTTTGAATTTAGGTCTTCTTTTCGCCAAAGGAGGGGGAGAATGGAACATAGAGATTATAATAGGGAAGTGGTCACTTCCACATAGGTCATTAAAAACAGTCCATTTGGTATCAATAGTTAGAATTGGGGAGCAGAAGGAAAGGTCAATATGAGTTAAGGTTGAGTGGGTGCTGAAATGTGTGGGAGATCCATCATTAAGGAGTTGGTAGTCAGACTTAGTTATATAATTGGAAAGAGTGTTACCACGATGGTTGTTTTTGGGGGAGCCTCAGGTAGAATTTCAGCTGTTAAAGTCGCCAAGTACTAGAGTTCAAACATGTTGAGAAGCAAGGACATTCTTTAAATTGTTTGAATTAAAAGGTTGGACAGGTTTAATGTAGACATTAATGATTGAAAACTTGAGTTTGGATGAGATTGTAACGCCAAGGGCTTCAAAGTTATTGTTAAGGATAAGTTGGTTGAATTGAACTGAAGAATGAATTAAGAAAGCAATTCCGCCATAGGGACTTAGGGAATGCTTTTGAGGGATGAAATGATAGTTGACTGGGATTGGAATATTGGTTATGGATATCAAGTGGGTTTCCTGAAGGGCAATAATTTTGAGAGTGATTGATTTAATAAATATTAATAAATCATTATAATTATTTTAATAGCCTTTGATGTTCCGTTGAATTATTTTTAATGCGAGGTTTATGTGTGATGAGTGATTTGTGGTTGGTGAACTGATGTTGATATTGGTGAGACTCCATCGTCCTTGACTAAGGATGGCGGGGTCAGTAGCGTTGGAGACTATTGATTGAATCATAGTCATCTGTATGTGTATGTTTAGATAGAAGGTACTTGTTTCGCATACGTTTTGTGTTGATGTTTGATTGATGACTTGAAGAAGATTGTGGTGGATCGATTGGGGTGTAGTATTAGTTTTCTTGAATTAGTTTTTGTGTTAAATTTGTGATTGGTGATTTAGGAGAACTGGTTTTCTGTTTAATTTTTGTTGGTTATCTGTAGTATTTATGGAAGTGGAAGTGGAGTGACTATTAGGTTTAGATGAACACTTTTGCGTAGTTTGAATATCAGAGTAGGTCGAGCTATCTTTTTGTTCGTTGTCACTAATAATTTGGACCTTATTTGATGGGTCAGGAGAAGAAGCTTGTTGGGGCTTAGTGTTAGGGAGGTTGATGATGTAAGGACAGGAAGGGGATTGTCGGAGGCTTTTAATGTTGCTGCAAAGGTTTTATTAAGGATAGGGGTTGGGTTTTGGGTTTTAAATATTATCTTTGCTTCCGACAGCGTACATTTGTGTATAGTTTTTATTTTTAATAGTTCTTTTTGCTTGAGATAGGCTTTGCATTGTCTCGAAGAAGCTGGGTGTGCAGGTCTCCAGGTTGTGTGGAGGAAGGTTGCAGCTAACACATTGAGAAGGATTGTTGCACCTTTTTGTGGTGTGTCCTAAAATTTGGCAGTTTTTGCAACGCACGGGAGGCGGGAAGTATTCCCTCGCTTTGACGTTATGCCAACCAATATTTACCGCTGTTGGTGGACGAAAAAGGTTAAAAGTAAGCAGTATGACTCCAGTGGGACGCTGACCTCCTTCCTGGTTTCTAGTGAATTTGAACACTTTAGAAACGCCCTGAGTGTTCATTTCCCTGATAATTTCCTCTTTCGGAACCTGGATCAAGCAAGGTGCATAGACATTAGCTTTGGAGCAGTTTAATGTGTTGTGAAGACTAACGTTAATGGAGCAGATATTTGACAGCATTTTTTTTTTTTTTTTTTTTGATTGAAATGAGTCAGCAACTTTTTGATTACGGCAAAGGATAAGAAGACTTCCGTTTCGAAGTTGGGAGATTGATTCATAACTTGTACTAATGCTGTCAATTCCTTTTTTTAGGAGAAATACACTATATGAAGTGAGAGGCTTCTTCTCATCACTCACACTTATGGTAATGCCCTTCGGATCGATTGAAAACTTAAATAGTCTGAAGACAATGTTTTTTCTTAAGTCTTGATACAAGAAGCTTAGCTGATTTTTTCGATAAAGTGAAATCTCGAATTAAGTCGTTTAGTTCAAATTGAGAGAAACCCTAAAGTGTAGGACTGCATCCTTCGAATACACTTTCGCTGGCATATTTGCCCTGTGTATCTAACATTTCATTATCATCGCTGCCCACGTTTGATAAGGCAGAAATACATTCATTATGATGCTTTGGTGGATTTGCTGATGTTTTATTTTAATCTTTGGAGGGTTATTTGTATAGCTACAAAAGTAACAATTGTCGAAATGGTTGTCTGGCTTGTTCCATGTCAAAGGAATGAAGTCCCCGTCTCCTCCGCGGCGGCGATGACTTCCTCGTTTGACCTGTACTTCTTTCCGGCGACCAATCTTTTAAAATAGTCGCAGAAAGACAAATCCGGGGAATACGGAGGATGGGGGAGTAATTCATAGTGCAATTCGACCAATTTTGCTGCGACGACAGCGGAGGTGTGAGTCGGTGCGTTATCATGGTGTAAGCGCACATTTTTTTTCGCCAAATCGGCGTTGAATTGGCTCAATAAATCGACGTAGTATGCTCCTGTGATTGTTTTTCTTTTTTCCAAATAGTCAACGTGGATCACACCTCGCACGTACCAAAAAATGATGGCCATCATCTTTCCGGCCGAAAGCACGGTCTTCGCCTTCTTTACAGTACGTTCATAGAGTAAAACCCATTTTTTCGATTGTTGTTTGGTCTCTGGTGTATACCAATGTATCCGTGTCTCATCGACGGTCACGAAACGACGGAGAAAGTACTCCAGATTTCGATTAAACAGGGCCAAACACGTCTTTAAAGTGGTCTCACAATTGCGCTTGTTCTCCGAATGGGTGTCATCAAATTTTGGCAGGCAGGCTAAAAGAGGTTATAATATCTGCTGATAGCACACTCAATAAAACAAGTAGTGCGATAACATAAAGTTATACAATAAAAAAATCGGTATTTCTTTGCTGTGGTTACCTTTATAGCTTCCTTTAATTTTTCTTTTCTTTGTCAAACAGAAATAGTTGTGTATGTGTGTGATTTTAGTAATGTGCTAATTATTATGTTTGATGTCAAACAGAAAACAGTAAGTTTTTTTTCGGCTTTCTTTTTTCTTTAAAAATATTCTTTTTATGTTTCTCCATATAGTTTTTTGATCTTGGAAAAACGTATTTTTAGCCTTATATTGTCTTTTATGCTTTGAAATTTACCGTTCATATTTATTTCATATATCCTTTCCGGGCACTTATTCTGTTCTCTGGTGTGTAATAGTGGTTCCAAGTTTCATCAACAGTTACCAATTGACACCAAAAGTCCGCCCGATTCCGCATCAACAAGTCCAAACACTCTTCTGAAGTGATCTCGCGTTCGTGTTTTTGGTCAGGAGTGAGTATGCACGGTACCCAGCGGCAGGATACCTTTATCGTATGCAGAATATTGTCCAAAATATGGCGTGTGCGCTTAGTACTAATCTTTGTGGTATCTGCTAGCTCGCGCACCTTCACTTTCCGGTGAGCCAACACCATTTCATGTATTTTTTTGACATTGTCCTCTGTAACCGCATCGGAGGGCCTGCCGCTGCGGACTTGATCAGTAGTGGAGTTGCGGCCACCACGAAACTCTCGAAACCAATATTTGACAGTGTAATCTGACGGAGCATAAGCCAACTTTTCTTTTATGTCCTTCGCCGTTTTGCCTCTCAAAAAATAATGTTTTATGTGAGAACAAAAATGTTTTTTGTCCATATTCAACATGATGCCAAATACGTCAACAACAAAACTAAAGACAGTATCGCACTAAAATTTTGCATGTCTGCCTAAATATGAACGGACTTCAAGGCATCATAACCTTTCTTGCAGTAGCAGCGCATTCTGGCGGTCAAGGAGGTTACTTTCACCTAACTCATCTTCACTACGGTTTACCATCGTTTTTAAGAAATAATCAGGAAATAAATTTGTATAATGTATATTAAGTACGCTTAAATTGTAATCTAAAACCCGTCCAAACATATTTGTTCAAATGACTAAATTAAAGGGCACACCTAGCGTGACCGCCAAATAAAAGTGATTTCTGGGAATTTTTTGAAAGAAAACTGCATCAAAATTATAGGATATATTTATACATACGACGTGTGTTCACAAAATAACAGGAAATTTTTTTTGTAGTTTTTTGAAAAAAGATATTTATTTATGAGTCCACATTAATGTTGTTGCCTTCAAAATAGTCCCCATTAGATATTATGCACTTGAGCTCCACCAACGATGCCGTTTAATTAAGTTTCAAATCTCTGCCCTCTTTAGTTTTGGGAACAGAACCAGTTGATCATCACCATTTATGACCCTTTTGAGCAAGTCAGAATCATCATTGATGTCATTCAAGAGCTGAGAGTGATACTCATGCGACTGATCAAAATTAAGAAGTTTCGGAACAAACATTGCTGACACACGTCTCATGCCCTAAATATCTGAAAAAATTGCATAACACGAGCCGATCGATACGCCAACATCGTCAGTAACTTCTCTTATTCGTAATTTGACGATTTTCCAAAACAATTTTCTTCACAGCTTCGACGTTATCATCTTTTGTTGATGTGCTCTGGCGTCCAGTGCGAGGTTCGTGATTGGCATCTTCTCGTTTTCCTTTGTTTTTTTTTTTTTTTTTACTTAAAATAGAATCACTGTATGCCACTGTCAACTATTTTAGAGCACTTGATTCTATTTTTTACACAAAATTTGATACAAATTCTTTGATCCATTTCTTTTAACAAACTAAAATCGCCGAGCTCATAAAAACATGTCTAACCTTAACGCAGACAGTATAAACAGACCCAAACCCGCGATATTTAAAAATTCCCGTTATTATCTGAACACACCTCGTAAATATTAATTATACACAGAAATTTTCAAATAAAAAAGTTCAATTTTCAGCGATCGCTATATTCCCTACATCCCCAGTCACAAAAAAAAGGTTCTCCACTCTTTAATGATTGCGACCTTCACCGTGACTGAAATCAAAAAAACAAAAAAGATTATTATACTAGAAGGTATTGCCTACATAATGACCACGATTGTGAGGTTAAAAAAAAAAAAAAAAAAAAAAAAAAAAAAAAAAAAAAAAAAAAAAAAAAAAAAAAAAAAAAAAAAAAAAAAAAAATTAAAAAAATTTAATGATTGTTGGCCCGCAAAAAACACACTTATCATGCAACCAAAAAGCTGTAGGGTTTTGTATAGAAAAACATTAAAGCGATCGGATGATTTGTCTTCGAGTTACAACTGCAGCAAATTTGAAAAACTGTAGTTTCGAGAAAAACGCGTTTAAAGATAAAATGTTGTTACAAACAACATGTTAAAAATCATACTTTGAGCTAATTTGCTATTCCAGGCCATTCACCTTACTTTTCTTCTTAATAATTTAATAGTTTTGAGACCACTGTGGAGATGTTTCGGAGCAAAGCCCCAAAATTAACCATTGTAGCTTTCCTTATTATTCTGCATATTGTTACCTTTACTCTATCAAGCAATTAACGCAGAGACAAGTCCTCGTATATTAGCTTCAGAGCTCTTAGTGTGAGGTAAGCGTGCTTGAACTTAGTCAAGTTCATTTTTTCAGATTCCGCGTGGTGATAAGCGCACCGACTCTCTGCGCCTTCTGGTTTCCATGGTTTGGATTCTTATTCTTTATAATTTATGCCGCAATAATCTTTGTGTAGTGGGAGTCATTTTTCGTAAGCTTTAGTATAGCTGTCTTTTTTATTTTCCGAAAAGACACAACTCTGGCAGTAAGTAGACTTTACACAAAAGTCGACGACTTTTTACAATATTTTCCTCCTAGAGTTACTACAACAAAACATAAAGTATTGCCACGTTTTTTCCAAGTGTCGTCTCACGAAACTGTCAAACTTGTATCTGAATCTTCTCTTCTTCGCCAGCTCTTTCCATACTAAATTTACAAACTGATTCTGCTACTATCCATAAATTCGTGAAACATCCAGCGAAAGTTTGATGATAAAATTTACTTTACATCAAATCGCAAAAAGATTAATGCCGTTTATTCCGATACCCAAAAGACGCATCACACTAAACGTCTATTTATTTCAAATACATTTTTAATCATAGGCCCGGAATTGATGTACGGAACACGACATTCACACATACGTTCACACATGACAGCAATTTTGAATCCTAAATCTTGAGGACTTGCTTGATTAATAGTCACAACTTTTTTTTACTAAATTACTAATTGCATAAAAAACCGAAACAAACTGAATAATGCAATATCGATGAGTTGAATCAATCACATTATTATTATCATTATTTTCTGATAGTTTTTTAGCGGACGTACTGGTATTCGCTCGAATGTATCTGGTATTCGCTCGAATGTATGTTGATTTCCCGTAAACTTTCGTTTTCTCGAAACTGATCTTTGCCTAAGAATGTCGTGAGTACTGTTTTGGTTTGAATACAGAGGTTGATCACTCATTTTTACTAAAATAACTTACAAAGTGCTCAGTATAACGGTCACAGTAAAACTAAATGTGTCTGGCTCCGAAAACATGTGATAAACGAAAAATCCCTAAAGAGTAGACCAATTCATGCATTTCTGTATATCTCAAGGTCAACAATAGAAACCGGGATCGTATTATAATGGTGTAAGATGATGACAGAGCCCGAAAAATAACTCTGGTAGATGTTATTTTACTTTTAAAGGTATAGGCTATCGAAAAATAATTCAAAAAGTTCACACTAGGTGTTCCCTTTAATGCCCTCTCCCATTACCCTTTTTATTTCAATTTCTCTTGTTTGACAACAACAGAATATTGATCCCTATTGATGTATTGTTTCTTGCCATGTTATCGATTAGTGTACTTGAATTCTTCGTAATTCTGGTCGGTTCTTTTATAATTTTACGGCACTTTGATATTGTCTTCTATAATTTTCTTCACTTTTTAGAAAAACTGTCAATGGAAAGGCAATGTTAAAATCACCGACCTTTATAATATCATGACTTGAGTCATAAAGTTTATCCATCAATCTACTAAAGTCATCTCAAAAACTTCTAAAACTCGAAATTTGCGAAATTAAAGGTGTTTATTGACCAAGGTAACTCTTCGTTTTTACCAATTTAATAACATTCGAAACTCTAAGATCAATTTTGACATACACTAATAATCCACTAATATTCATGTGTCACATCTGTCGAATAACGTAAAGTTTTCTACATGCAATTCACTTTTTAGTACTACTTTACTCACATGTGTTTCCGATAATACTTGTATATTTTCACACATGTGTTTTGTAAATTTGTTATTTTACTTATAACTTTCTATGATTTTATGTAAACTGTAATCTTCACAACTGATGAGGATAGCTCAATCTCTCTTTTTTACTGGCAATGATGACGGACAAATTTTGTCCTAAATATTCAAGCGGTTCTCTCCTTACAGACTTTGTATACTATAGCTTTGCCCAACTTCTACACACCTTTTTTACTACGATTGCTTACATGATGTAATATTTTCTCAATGTTAGCATTTTTGTTCTATAGTGGTTTTTTACCTTTTACCATTTTTTTATCATATTCAGACCTCATACAAGGGATTCCTTACATTCGTGTCACCTTGCACTCATTTGTATGAGTGTAGAAAGTCATTCCACAGTCGAAAATTATATTATTGGAACAGCGACCATTTTCCTATTATCACATCTACTATATTAATATTGGCACAATGGAAGCTGTAGTTCCGAGAATCATATAGTATAAAACCAATTAAGCTAACAGACCTTGCTTCAACAAGGCCATACTAGAATACCTGTCGTCCTACCCATCTTCTCCCAATATTAACAATATTAACTCTTGAAAGCTATCCGCTTGGCAGCAAACACCAAAATCCCGCAAAACAACCCATCCGCTTCAAGAAAGCGCTCATGGTGGAATAGCAACCTCAACTCGTTATGGAAGGGAAAAATTAAAAGATATCTCAACACAAATAATCTGATAGCATATAAAAAAGCAAATGCCATATTTCGTTGAGTACTAAAACTCTGTAAAATGCAATCTCTACAGCAACTTACTTCAAACCTCTTTCCCAACTCCTCTGCAAAATACATCTGAAATAAAATACGGCACCGAACTGGAGACTTTTCTCCCAAGTGCTGCTGATCAACCCAGTAACCATCTGTAATCATTTCGCCTCCTTCTGGTTCAATAACTCAAAGGATGCAAAGCAATAGAATTCAATAGGAACAAAGTAGCCTCCCTGTCCCTGACAGTTAACCCCAACTGTACAACCGCTACGTCAAAACTCATGGAAGACCCTATCACAATTTTGGAATATGAATCGACTATAGGCAATCCAATGATAAGAAACCTTTGTCATTTTGCTAAATTGAGATTCATACAACTTTACAATAACTTTCTTGATAAAAGCATCATCCCTTAACAATGGAAAACTGCAACTGTCCTACCAATTCGAAAACCCAACAAAAACTCAAATTCAATAAACTCTTTTCGTCCCATATCCCTTATCCCCTGTCTTATCCAAAATCCTAGAAAAAATCTTCGCCAAACCTTCATTTTGGTTTATCGAGAAAAATAATCTGATAAGTCCTAATCAAGTCGGATTTAGACCTAACAAAAGAATGTAGTGATGCTTTATTGCACCTCGATCAATACATCTCCAAGGCTCTATCTAGTCGTAACCACATCTCCATTCTCACTTTAGACTTGGAAAAAGTCTTCGATAAAATCGGGATTCATTTACTTCTCAATAAGTTGTTGTCATCTTGGAATATTGGACAAAAAATGTTCTATTTCAATAAATCGTTCCTAACGAATAGGAGAATAAGTGTAAGAAGCAATAACTATTTCTCCTCAACAGTCCCACTTTACAACGGTATTCCACAAGGTTTTCCTTTGTCAGTTGTCTTATTTATAATTGCTTTTGATGACTTAAGTCGCATCATATACTCACATCCTAAATTAAATCACTGCATATACATCTTGTGCAAGCACAATGATTTAAATGTTGTTAAAACCATGTTCAATAATGTTATCTAAGATAATTAAGACTGGTCTAACTCCTCGGGAGCTGCTTTATCACCTGATAAGTGTAAAACCATTCATATAAATCGTTTAAAAAAACTGTAACGGCCTTGTGTTAAATATATCTAATAATGTTATAGAAAATGTTAGATCATTATCAATAACATTTTTAATAATAAATTCCCTTGGAAGGACCATTGTATAGAATTAAGAAAAGCCCTAGCTACAAGAACAAATATTGTAAAACATCTGGCCCAAAAAAAGTTTAGCACCCACTTTTCAACTCTATTTAATTTAACTAAATCACTTATCCTTCGTAAAATAGATTACGGTTTATTTATAACCACCCTCAACATCATCAAACCTCCTTACCACCACGCCATACGACGCAGTTTCAAAGCCTTTCTAACGACCCCGATTAAAAACATCCTAGTAGAAGCTGGTATGCTAAGTATTGAAGAACGATTTACTCAAGCAATTGCCAAACCGTCTGTTAAATTAATTTTTTCCTACGATTCAATAATCGACAAAGATGTTGCATCACTATTAAAACAAAATAACCCTAGACGAAATGACTCAGCCATTGCACGCTCTCTATGGTCAGCAAAAGAGCTGCAAATTACCAGTAGCAGACAAAAACAATATAAACCCAAATTCCCACCATGGTCTATCAAAGATGGCTCTTTGAATATGACTCTCACTTCATATGACAAAGCATCATCTCCAGACAGGCTATTGCAAAACCTCTTTCTTGTGTCTGCTCAGAAGCTAAAAGCAATGGTTGCGATATCATCTTTATTGATGGCTCCAAAACAACATCAGGATCCTCTTTTGCCTCCACAGATGAAAACGGGAACCTCATTAAAATAGGCATCCTTCAATCCTTCAATCTTTACAGCCGAAGCAGTAGCCATACTAGAAACAGCAGCTCACATTTCAAAAACAAAAAAAGGAAGATTTTTAATATGCTCAGATAGCCTCTCCGTATTAAAAGCTATAAACAACCCCAACCACAGAACTGATCTAATCGACAGAATTAGAGATTTTCTTATAAGGCTTCAAAGAATCCACAAGTGCCTTCCACAAATACATTCTTCCAAAGCGACAACGAACACAACAGACATGGCAGGTCAAGGTGAAGGGGCTAGGCACTGGAATGATGGAACAGAATGCATTGGCTCTACTCGAGGCTGAAGACAAACTATTAGGGGAGGCAGAACAACACGTATGTCAACGGTCGACTATTTCGCGCTGGACCCTTTGCTCGACAACGAAAGTCATTTCCCTAGGCATTTTATATTCTGGAATTTGTGTTCCATCAGTTGCCAACATGTCAGTCTGTATCCGCGAATTCGACACCAGTAATTATTAGTAGAATCCGGGCATAAAAGAAAAAATTATCGCGAAACCAAGACATGGTTCGTTAAATGAAGCCTTACTTTCAACTATGATACTACTTATTAGACGCTTTGGAACTTAAGACTTTCTTGCTCATGTCGTTCGTTATACGGTTTAAGGTCCTTGCACTGCCACGTACCGCGTTCTTTCCCGTCGTTATCTTCGTAACGCACGTAAGTCTACGGAGACACCCATTTTCGAATTCTGTATAGTAAGCACCTATAAATTTAGGCCCAGCTTAGTATCATAATATTTCACGGGATCCGATACTACGAAACTTCTTCGCCATAAAAGCTCGTTTGGGAGATACTAAGGATCTTTCCTTCGGAGCTTGTAGGCCTCCGAGGACCTCTTGGTTTCCGCTTTAAATTTTTTCTCTATATCTATCCTCAAGCGTAAAGGCAAACAGGTGCCTTCGGGAAATACGTTCCTCCAAAGCGCCAACGGACACAACAGACAAGGCGGGTCAAAGAGTGAAGGAGCTAGGAGCTTTGGCTCTACTCGAGGCTGGAGCCTTCCTATTAGGGGAGACAAAACAACATGTGGATCAAAGGTCGACTATTTCGCACTGGACCCTTGCATAACACATCCTATATAGCGCCTTCCTAGCGCTCTTGTAGCAGCCACCCGCCTGTTCGGTTAGTGGCTTTGACTGTCTGTCCTACCTATTAATGTTCTCCTTCCAAGATACTTATAAAAATCGAAACGGTTATTGCTAACGTATGCGTCTAAATGTAAATATTTGGTCTAAAGTTAATCTGCTGGGCCGAAAATCCCACTGGTTCTTACCGATTGTTGTATTACACTGACAACATCCTTATCTATAAAACTCTGCTGATAAACCATTGGATTATATCTTTTCTGCTTCTTCATAGCTGGGCAAACCTGTTCTACTATATTGTATGATAGATGGGAGAACAATTTCTTCCTAGATTAGATTTGGAAATCACATTCTAAATATTATATCCATTCAGGAAACGCTATTAAAAACAGTCTACGATTTTTTGCGCATTGGTGAATTTTTCATTTATAAAAGCAATGTAAGCTTTTAAATATTATAATATTTAAAAAGAAAATTGAATAATTTTTATTGCGAGTTTAATTACATGTATATACATGTATATACTATACATACAAACATATGTACCATAAACCCAAACTAGGGAACCGTAAAAAAAATTTGTCTAAAACAACAACAAAAAAAATTGTTTCAGCTAAAAATATTTTTAGATTTTTAATAGGATAACTGAAATTGTTTACTACAAATTATAAAACTATGTTAGACCGAGAAGCAGTGCGATCAGTAGTTCAACAGTGGAATGCCAATCGCTTGGATTTTTTTTTTTTTTTTTTTTGTAGATTTTTGAAAAAAGATATTTATTTATGAGTCCACATTAATGTTGTTGCCTTCAAAATAGTCCCCATTAGATATTATGCACTTGAGCTCCACCAACGATGCCGTTTAATTAAGTTTCAAATCTCTGCCCTCTTTAGTTTTGGGAACAGAACCAGTTGATCATCACCATTTATGACCCTTTTGAGCAAGTCAGAATCATCATTGATGTCATTCAAGAGCTGAGAGTGATACTCATGCGACTGATCAAAATTAAGAAGTTTCGGAACAAACATTGCTGACACACGTCTCATGCCCTAAATATCCGAAAAAATTGCATAACACGAGCCGATCGATACGCCAACATCGTCAGTAACTTCTCTTATTCGTAATTTGACGATTTTCCAAAACAATTTTCTTCACAGCTTCGACGTTATCATCTTTTGTTGATGTGCTCTGGCGTCCAGTGCGAGGTTCGTGATTGGCATCTTCTCGTTTTCCTTTGTTTTTTTTTTTTTTTTTTACTTAAAATAGAATCACTGTATGCCACTGTCAACTATTTTAGAGCACTTGATTCTATTTTTTACACAAAATTTGATACAAATTCTTTGATCCATTTCTTTTAACAAACTAAAATCGCCGAGCTCATAAAAACATGTCTAACCTTAACGCAGACAGTATAAACAGAACCAAACCCGCGATATTTAAAAATTCCCGTTATTATCTGAACACACCTCGTAAATATTAATTATACACAGAAATTTTCAAATAAAAAAGTTCAATTTTCAGCGATCGCTATATTCCCTACATCCCCAGTCACAAAAAAAAGGTTCTCCACTCTTTAATGATTGCGACCTTCACCGTGACTGAAATCAAAAAAACAAAAAAGATTATTATACTAGAAGGTATTGCCTACATAATGACCACGATTGTAATGTTAAAAAAAAAATAAAAATAAAAAAAAAATAAAAAAATTTAATGATTGTTGGCCCGCAAAAAACACACTTATCATGCAACCAAAAAGCTGTGGGGTTTTGTATAGAGAAACATTAAAGCGATCGGATGATTTGTCTTCGAGTTACAACTGCAGCAAATTTGAAAAACTGTAGTTTCGAGAAAAACGCGTTTAAAGATAAAATGTTGTTACAAACAACATGTTAAAAATCATACTTTGAGCTAATTTGCTATTCCAGGCCATTCACCTTACTTTTCTTCTTAATAATTTAATAGTTTTGAGACCACTGTGGAGATGTTTCGGAGCAAAGCCCCAAAATTAACCATTGTAGCTTTCCTTATTATTCTGCATATTGTTACCTTTACTCTATCAAGCAATTAACGCAGAGACAAGTCCTCGTATATTAGCTTCAGAGCTCTTAGTGTGAGGTAAGCGTGCTTGAACTTAGTCAAGTTCATTTTTTCAGATTCCGCGTGGTGATAAGCGCACCGACTCTCTGCGCCTTCTGGTTTCCATGGTTTGGATTCTTATTCTTTATAATTTATGCCGCAATCATCTTTGTGTAGTGGGAGTCATTTTTCGTAAGCTTTAGTATAGCTGTCTTTTTTATTTTCCGAAAAGACACAACTCTGGCAGTAAGTAGACTTTACACAAAAGTCGACGACTTTTTACAATATTTTCCTCCTAGAGTTACTACAACAAAACATAAAGTATTGCCACGTTTTTTCCAAGTGTCGTCTCACGAAACTGTCAAACTTGTATCTGAATCTTCTCTTCTTCGCCAGCTCTTTCCATACTAAATTTACAAACTGATTCTGCTACTATCCATAAATTCGTGAAACATCCAGCGAAAGTTTGATGATAAAATTTACTTTACATCAAATCGCAAAAAGATTAATGCCGTTTATTCCGATACCCAAAAGACGCATCACACTAAACGTCTATTTATTTCAAATACATTTTTAATCATAGGCCCGGAATTGATGTACGGAACACGACATTCACACATGACAGCAATTTTGAATCTTAAATCTTGAGGACTTGCTTGATTAATAGTCACAACTTTTTTTTACTAAATTACTAATTGCATAAAAAACCGAAACAAACTGAATAATGCAATATCGATGAGTTGAATCAATCACATTATTATTATCATTATTTTCTGATAGTTTTTTAGCGGACGTACTGGTATTCGCTCGAATGTATGTTGATTTCCCGTAAACTTTCGTTTTCTCGAAACTGATCTTTGCCTAAGAATGTCGTGAGTACTTTTTTGGTTTGAATACAGAGGTTGATCACTCATGCTCAGTATAACGGTCACAGTAAAACTAAATGTATCTGGCTCCGAAAACATGTGATAAACGAAAAATCCCTAAAGAGTAGACCAATTCATGCATTTCTGTATATCTGAAGGTCAACAATAGAAACCGGGATCGTATTATAATGGTGTAAGATGATGACAGAGCCCGAAAAATAACTCTGGTAGATGTTATTTTACTTTTAAAGGTATAGGCTATCGAAAAATAATTCAAAAAGTTCACACTAGGTGTTCCCTTTAATGCCCTCTCCCATTACCCTTTTTATTTCAATTTCTCTTGTTTGACAACAACAGAATATTGATCCCTATTGATGTATTGTTTCTTGCCATGTTATCGATTAGTGTACTTGAATTCTTCGTAATTCTGGTCGGTTCTTTTATAATTTTACGGCACTTTGATATTGTCTTCTATAATTTTCTTCACTTTTTAGAAAAACTGTCAATGGAAAGGCAATGTTAAAATCACCGACCTTTATAATATCATGACTTGAGTCATAAAGTTTATCCATCAATCTACTAAAGTCATCTCAAAAACTTCTAAAACTCGAAATTTGCGAAATTAAAGGTGTTTATTGACCAAGGTAACTCTTCGTTTTTACCAATTTAATAACATTCGAAACTCTAAGATCAATTTTGACATACACTAATAATCCACTAATATTCATGTGTCACATCTGTCGAATAACGTAAAGTTTTCTACATGCAATTCACTTTTTAGTACTACTTTACTCACATGTGTTTCCGATAATACTTGTATATTTTCACACATGTGTTTTGTAAATTTGTTATTTTACTTATAACTTTCTATGATTTTATGTAAACTGTAATCTTCACAACTGATGAGGATAGCTCAATCTCTCTTTTTTACTACCAATGATGACGGACCAATTTTGTCCTAAATATCCAGGCGGTTCTCTCCTTACAGACTTTGTATATTATAGCTTTGCCCAACTTCTACACACCTTTTTTACTACGATTGCTTACATGATGTAATATTTTCTCAATGTTAGCATTTTTGTTCTATAGTGGTTTTTTACCTTTTACCATTTTTTTATCATATTCAGACCTCATACAAGGGATTCCTTACATTCGTGTCACCTTGCACTCATTTGTATGAGTGTAGAAAGTCATTCCACAGTCGAAAATTATATTATTGGAACAGCGACCATTTTCCTATTATCACATCTACTATATTAATATTGGCACAACGGAAGCTGTAGTTCCGAGAATCATAAAGTACAAAACCAATTAAGCTAACAGACCTTGCTTCAACAAGGCCATACTAGAATACCTGTCGTCCTACCCATCTTCTCCCAATATTAACAATATTAACTCTTGAAAGCTATCCGCTTGGCAGCAAACACCAAAATCCCGCAAAACAACCCATCCGCTTCAAGAAAGCGCTCATGGTGGAATAGCGACCTCAACTCCTTATGGAAGGGAAAAATTAAAACATATCTCAACAAAAATAATCTGATAGCATATAAAAAAGCAAATGCCATATTTCGTTGATTACTAAAACTCTGTAAAATGCAATCTCTACAGCAACTTACTTCAAACCTCTCTCCCAACTCCTCTGCAAAATACATCTGAAATAAAATACGGCACCGAACTGGAGACTTTTCTCCCATTTCAATCACTTCTCTCGGATCTCCCCAAGTGCTGCTGATCAACCCAGTAACCATCTGTAATCATTTCGCCTCCTTCTGGTTCAATAACTCAAAGGATGCAAAGCAATAGAATTCAATAGGAACAAAGTAGCCTCCCTGTCCCTGACAGTTAACCCCAACTGTACTCATGGAAGACCCTATCACAATTTTGGAATATGAATCGACTATAGGCAATCCAATGATAAGAACCTTTGTCATTTTGCTAAATTGAGATTCATACAACTTTACAATAACTTTCTTGATAAAGGCATCATCCCTTAACAATGGAAAACTGCAACTGTCCTACCAATTCGAAAACCCAACAAAAACTCAAATTCAATAAACTCTTTTCGTCCCATATCCCTTATCCCCTGTCTTATCCAAAATCCTAGAAAAAATCGTCGCCAAACCTTCATTTTGGTTTATCGAGAAAAATAATCTGATAAGTCCTAATCAAGTCGGATTTAGACCTAACAAAAGAATGTAGTGACTATCTAGTCGTAACCACATCTCCATTCTCACTTTAGACTTGGAAAAAGTCTTCGATAAAATCGGGATTCATTTACTTCTCAATAAGTTGTTGTCATCTTGGAATATTGGACAAAAAATGTTCTATTTCAATAAATCGTTCCTAACGAATAGGAGAATAAGTGTAAGAAGCAATAACTATTTCTCCTCAACAGTCCCACTTTACAACGGTATTCCACAAGGTTTTCCTTTGTCAGTTGTCTTATTTATAATTGCTTTTGATGACTTAAGTCGCATCATATACTCACATCCTAAATTAAATCACTGCATATACATCTTGTGCAAGCACAATGATTTAAATGTTGTTAAAACCATGTTCAATAATGTTATCTAAGATAATTAAGACTGGTCTAACTCCTCGGGAGCTGCTTTATCACCTGATAAGTGTAAAACCATTCATATAAATCGTTTAAAAAAACTGTAACGGCCTTGTGTTAAATATATCTAATAATGTTATAGAAAATGTTAGATCATTATCAATAACATTTTTAATAATAAATTCCCTTGGAAGGACCATTGTATAGAATTAAGAAAAGCCCTAGCTACAAGAACAAATATTGTAAAACATCTGGCCCAAAAAAAGTTTAGCACCCACTTTTCAACTCTATTTAATTTAACTAAATCACTTATCCTTCGTAAAATAGATTACGGTTTATTTATAACCACCCTCAACATCATCAAACCTCCTTACCACCACGCCATACGACGCAGTTTCAAAGCCTTTCTAACGACCCCGATTAAAAACATCCTAGTAGAAGCTGGTATGCTAAGTATTGAAGAACGATTTACTCAAGCAATTGCCAAACCGTCTGTTAAATTAATTTGTTCCTACGATTCAATAATCGACAAAGATGTTGCATCACTATTAAAACAAAATAACCCTAGACGAAATGACTCAGCCATTGCACGCTCTCTATGGTCAGCAAAAGAGCTGCAAATTACCAGTAGCAGACAAAAACAATATAAACCCAAATTCCCACCATGGTCTATCAAAGATGGCTCTTTGAATATGACTCTCACTTCATATGACAAAGCATCATCTCCAGACAGGCTATTGCAAAACCTCTTTCTTGTGTCTGCTCAGAAGCTAAAAGCAATGGTTGCGATATCATCTTTATTGATGGCTCCAAAACAACATCAGGATCCTCTTTTGCCTCCACAGATGAAAACGGGAACCTCATTAAAATAGGCATCCTTCAATCCTTCAATCTTTACAGCCGAAGCAGTAGCCATACTAGAAACAGCAGCTCACATTTCAAAAACAAAAAAAGGAAGATTTTTAATATGCTCAGATAGCCTCTCCGTATTAAAAGCTATAAACAACCCCAACCACAGAACTGATCTAATCGACAGAATTAGAGATTTTCTTATAAGGCTTCAAAGAATCCACAAGTGCCTTCCACAAATACATTCTTCCAAAGCGACAACGAACACAACAGACATGGCAGGTCAAGGTGAAGGGGCTAGGCACTGGAATGATGGAACAGAATGCATTGGCTCTACTCGAGGCTGAAGACAAACTATTAGGGGAGGCAGAACAACACGTATGTCAACGGTCGACTATTTCGCGCTGGACCCTTTGCTCGACAACGAAAGTCATTTCCCTAGGCATTTTATATTCTGGAATTTGTGTTCCATCAGTTGCCAACATGTCAGTCTGTATCCGCGAATTCGACACCAGTAATTATTAGTAGAATCCGGGCATAAAAGAAAAAATTATCGCGAAACCAAGACATGGTTCGTTAAATGAAGCCTTACTTTCAACTATGATACTACTTATTAGACGCTTTGGAACTTAAGACTTTCTTGCTCATGTCGTTCGTTATACGGTTTAAGGTCCTTGCACTGCCACGTACCGCGTTCTTTCCCGTCGTTATCTTCGTAACGCACGTAAGTCTACGGAGACACCCATTTTCGAATTCTGTATAGTAAGCACCTATAAATTTAGGCCCAGCTTAGTATCATAATATTTCACGGGATCCGATACTACGAAACTTCTTCGCCATAAAAGCTCGTTTGGGAGATACTAAGGATCTTTCCTTCGGAGCTTGTAGGCCTCCGCGGACCTCTTGGTTTCCGGTTTAAATTTTTTCTCTATATCTATCCTCAAGCGTAAAGGCAAACAGGTGCCTTCGGGAAATACGTTCCTCCAAAGCGCCAACGGACACAACAGACAAGGCGGGTCAAAGAGTGAAGGAGCTAGGAGCTTTGGCTCTACTCGAGGCTGGAGCCTTCCTATTAGGGGAGACAAAACAACATGTGGATCAAAGGTCGACTATTTCGCACTGGACCCTTGCATAACACATCCTATATAGCGCCTTCCTAGCGCTCTTGTAGCAGCCACCCGCCTGTTCGGTTAGTGGCTTTGACTGTCTGTCCTACCTATTAATGTTCTCCTTCCAAGATACTTATAAAAATCGAAACGGTTATTGCTAACGTATGCGTCTAAATGTAAATATTTGGTCTAAAGTTAATCTGCTGGGCCGAAAATCCCACTGGTTCTTACCGATTGTTGTATTACACTGACAACATCCTTATCTATAAAACTCTGCTGATAAACCATTGGATTATATCTTTTCTGCTTCTTCATAGCTGGGCAAACCTGTTCTACTATATTGTATGATAGATGGGAGAACAATTTCTTCCTAGATTAGATTTGGAAATCACATTCTAAATATTATATCCATTCAGGAAACGCTATTAAAAACAGTCTACGATTTTTTGCGCATTGGTGAATTTTTCATTTATAAAAGCAATGTAAGCTTTTAAATATTATAATATTTAAAAAGAAAATTGAATAATTTTTATTGCGAGTTTAATTACATGTATATACATGTATATACTATACATACAAACATATGTACCATAAACCCAAACTAGGGAACCGTAAAAAAAATTTGTCTAAAACAACAACAAAAAAAATTGTTTCAGCTAAAAATATTTTTAGATTTTTAATAGGATAACTGAAATTGTTTACTACAAATTATAAAACTATGTTAGACCGAGAAGCAGTGCGATCAGTAGTTCAACAGTGGAATGCCAATCGCTTGGATTTTTTTTTTTTTTTTTTTGTAGATTTTTGAAAAAAGATATTTATTTATGAGTCCACATTAATGTTGTTGCCTTCAAAATAGTCCCCATTAGATATTATGCACTTGAGCTCCACCAACGATGCCGTTTAATTAAGTTTCAAATCTCTGCCCTCTTTAGTTTTGGGAACAGAACCAGTTGATCATCACCATTTATGACCCTTTTGAGCAAGTCAGAATCATCATTGATGTCATTCAAGAGCTGAGAGTGATACTCATGCGACTGATCAAAATTAAGAAGTTTCGGAACAAACATTGCTGACACACGTCTCATGCCCTAAATATCCGAAAAAATTGCATAACACGAGCCGATCGATACGCCAACATCGTCAGTAACTTCTCTTATTCGTAATTTGACGATTTTCCAAAACAATTTTCTTCACAGCTTCGACGTTATCATCTTTTGTTGATGTGCTCTGGCGTCCAGTGCGAGGTTCGTGATTGGCATCTTCTCGTTTTCCTTTGTTTTTTTTTTTTTTTTTACTTAAAATAGAATCACTGTATGCCACTGTCAACTATTTTAGAGCACTTGATTCTATTTTTTACACAAAATTTGATACAAATTCTTTGATCCATTTCTTTTAACAAACTAAAATCGCCGAGCTCATAAAAACATGTCTAACCTTAACGCAGACAGTATAAACAGAACCAAACCCGCGATATTTAAAAATTCCCGTTATTATCTGAACACACCTCGTAAATATTAATTATACACAGAAATTTTCAAATAAAAAAGTTCAATTTTCAGCGATCGCTATATTCCCTACATCCCCAGTCACAAAAAAAAGGTTCTCCACTCTTTAATGATTGCGACCTTCACCGTGACTGAAATCAAAAAAACAAAAAAGATTATTATACTAGAAGGTATTGCCTACATAATGACCACGATTGTAATGTTAAAAAAAAAATAAAAATAAAAAAAAAATAAAAAAATTTAATGATTGTTGGCCCGCAAAAAACACACTTATCATGCAACCAAAAAGCTGTGGGGTTTTGTATAGAGAAACATTAAAGCGATCGGATGATTTGTCTTCGAGTTACAACTGCAGCAAATTTGAAAAACTGTAGTTTCGAGAAAAACGCGTTTAAAGATAAAATGTTGTTACAAACAACATGTTAAAAATCATACTTTGAGCTAATTTGCTATTCCAGGCCATTCACCTTACTTTTCTTCTTAATAATTTAATAGTTTTGAGACCACTGTGGAGATGTTTCGGAGCAAAGCCCCAAAATTAACCATTGTAGCTTTCCTTATTATTCTGCATATTGTTACCTTTACTCTATCAAGCAATTAACGCAGAGACAAGTCCTCGTATATTAGCTTCAGAGCTCTTAGTGTGAGGTAAGCGTGCTTGAACTTAGTCAAGTTCATTTTTTCAGATTCCGCGTGGTGATAAGCGCACCGACTCTCTGCGCCTTCTGGTTTCCATGGTTTGGATTCTTATTCTTTATAATTTATGCCGCAATCATCTTTGTGTAGTGGGAGTCATTTTTCGTAAGCTTTAGTATAGCTGTCTTTTTTATTTTCCGAAAAGACACAACTCTGGCAGTAAGTAGACTTTACACAAAAGTCGACGACTTTTTACAATATTTTCCTCCTAGAGTTACTACAACAAAACATAAAGTATTGCCACGTTTTTTCCAAGTGTCGTCTCACGAAACTGTCAAACTTGTATCTGAATCTTCTCTTCTTCGCCAGCTCTTTCCATACTAAATTTACAAACTGATTCTGCTACTATCCATAAATTCGTGAAACATCCAGCGAAAGTTTGATGATAAAATTTACTTTACATCAAATCGCAAAAAGATTAATGCCGTTTATTCCGATACCCAAAAGACGCATCACACTAAACGTCTATTTATTTCAAATACATTTTTAATCATAGGCCCGGAATTGATGTACGGAACACGACATTCACACATGACAGCAATTTTGAATCTTAAATCTTGAGGACTTGCTTGATTAATAGTCACAACTTTTTTTTACTAAATTACTAATTGCATAAAAAACCGAAACAAACTGAATAATGCAATATCGATGAGTTGAATCAATCACATTATTATTATCATTATTTTCTGATAGTTTTTTAGCGGACGTACTGGTATTCGCTCGAATGTATGTTGATTTCCCGTAAACTTTCGTTTTCTTGAAACTGATCTTTGCCTAAGAATGTCGTGAGTACTTTTTTGGTTTGAATACAGAGGTTGATCACTCATGCTCAGTATAACGGTCACAGTAAAACTAAATGTATCTGGCTCCGAAAACATGTGATAAACGAAAAATCCCTAAAGAGTAGACCAATTCATGCATTTCTGTATATCTGAAGGTCAACAATAGAAACCGGGATCGTATTATAATGGTGTAAGATGATGACAGAGCCCGAAAAATAACTCTGGTAGATGTTATTTTACTTTTAAAGGTATAGGCTATCGAAAAATAATTCAAAAAGTTCACACTAGGTGTTCCCTTTAATGCCCTCTCCCATTACCCTTTTTATTTCAATTTCTCTTGTTTGACAACAACAGAATATTGATCCCTATTGATGTATTGTTTCTTGCCATGTTATCGATTAGTGTACTTGAATTCTTCGTAATTCTGGTCGGTTCTTTTATAATTTTACGGCACTTTGATATTGTCTTCTATAATTTTCTTCACTTTTTAGAAAAACTGTCAATGGAAAGGCAATGTTAAAATCACCGACCTTTATAATATCATGACTTGAGTCATAAAGTTTATCCATCAATCTACTAAAGTCATCTCAAAAACTTCTAAAACTCGAAATTTGCGAAATTAAAGGTGTTTATTGACCAAGGTAACTCTTCGTTTTTACCAATTTAATAACATTCGAAACTCTAAGATCAATTTTGACATACACTAATAATCCACTAATATTCATGTGTCACATCTGTCGAATAACGTAAAGTTTTCTACATGCAATTCACTTTTTAGTACTACTTTACTCACATGTGTTTCCGATAATACTTGTATATTTTCACACATGTGTTTTGTAAATTTGTTATTTTACTTATAACTTTCTATGATTTTATGTAAACTGTAATCTTCACAACTGATGAGGATAGCTCAATCTCTCTTTTTTACTACCAATGATGACGGACCAATTTTGTCCTAAATATCCAGGCGGTTCTCTCCTTACAGACTTTGTATATTATAGCTTTGCCCAACTTCTACACACCTTTTTTACTACGATTGCTTACATGGTGTAATATTTTCTCAATGTTAGCATTTTTGTTCTATAGTGGTTTTTTACCTTTTACCATTTTTTTATCATATTCAGACCTCATACAAGGGATTCCTTACATTCGTGTCACCTTGCACTCATTTGTATGAGTGTAGAAAGTCATTCCACAGTCGAAAATTATATTATTGGAACAGCGACCATTTTCCTATTATCACATCTACTATATTAATATTGGCACAACGGAAGCTGTAGTTCCGAGAATCATAAAGTACAAAACCAATTAAGCTAACAGACCTTGCTTCAACAAGGCCATACTAGAATACCTGTCGTCCTACCCATCTTCTCCCAATATTAACAATATTAACTCTTGAAAGCTATCCGCTTGGCAGCAAACACCAAAATCCCGCAAAACAACCCATCCGCTTCAAGAAAGCGCTCATGGTGGAATAGCGACCTCAACTCCTTATGGAAGGGAAAAATTAAAACATATCTCAACAAAAATAATCTGATAGCATATAAAAAAGCAAATGCCATATTTCGTTGATTACTAAAACTCTGTAAAATGCAATCTCTACAGCAACTTACTTCAAACCTCTCTCCCAACTCCTCTGCAAAATACATCTGAAATAAAATACGGCACCGAACTGGAGACTTTTCTCCCATTTCAATCACTTCTCTCGGATCTCCCCAAGTGCTGCTGATCAACCCAGTAACCATCTGTAATCATTTCGCCTCCTTCTGGTTCAATAACTCAAAGGATGCAAAGCAATAGAATTCAATAGGAACAAAGTAGCCTCCCTGTCCCTGACAGTTAACCCCAACTGTACTCATGGAAGACCCTATCACAATTTTGGAATATGAATCGACTATAGGCAATCCAATGATAAGAACCTTTGTCATTTTGCTAAATTGAGATTCATACAACTTTACAATAACTTTCTTGATAAAGGCATCATCCCTTAACAATGGAAAACTGCAACTGTCCTACCAATTCGAAAACCCAACAAAAACTCAAATTCAATAAACTCTTTTCGTCCCATATCCCTTATCCCCTGTCTTATCCAAAATCCTAGAAAAAATCGTCGCCAAACCTTCATTTTGGTTTATCGAGAAAAATAATCTGATAAGTCCTAATCAAGTCGGATTTAGACCTAACAAAAGAATGTAGTGATGCTTTATTGCACCTCGATCAATACATCTCCAAGGCTCTATCTAGTCGTAACCACATCTCCATTCTCACTTTAGACTTGGAAAAAGTCTTCGATAAAATCGGGATTCATTTACTTCTCAATAAGTTGTTGTCATCTTGGAATATTGGACAAAAAATGTTCTATTTCAATAAATCGTTCCTAACGAATAGGAGAATACGTGTAAGAAGCAATAAGTATTTCTCCTCAACAGTCCCACTTTACAACGGTATTCCACAAGGTTTTCCTTTGTCAGTTGTCTTATTTATAATTGCTTTTGATGACTTAAGTCGCATCATATACTCACATCCTAAATTAAATCACTGCATATACATCTTGTGGAAGCACAATGATTTAAATGTTGTTAAAACCATGTTCAATAATGTTATCTAAGATAATTAAGACTGGTCTAACTCCTCGGGAGCTGCTTTATCACCTGATAAGTGTAAAACCATTCATATAAATCGTTTAAAAAAACTGTAACGGCCTTGTGTTAAATATATCTAATAATGTTATAGAAAATGTTAGATCATTATCAATAACATTTTTAATAATAAATTTCCTTGGAAGGACCATTGTATAGAATTAAGAAAAGCCCTAGCTACAAGAACAAATATTGTAAAACATCTGGCCCAAAAAAAGTTTAGCACCCACTTTTCAACTCTATTTAATTTAACTAAATCACTTATCCTTCGTAAAATAGATTACGGTTTATTTATAACCACCCTCAACATCATCAAACCTCCTTACCACCACGCCATACGACGCAGTTTCAAAGCCTTTCCAACGACCCCGATTAAAAACATCCTAGTAGAAGCTGGTATGCTAAGTATTGAAGAACGATTTACTCAAGCAATTGCCAAACCGTCTGTTAAATTAATTTGTTCCTACGATTCAATAATCGACAAAGATGTTGCATCACTATTAAAACAAAATAACCCTAGACGAACTGACTCAGCCATTGCACGCTCTCTATGGTCAGCAAAAGAGCTGCAAATTACCAGTAGCAGACAAAAACAATATAAACCCAAATTCCCACCATGGTCTATCAAAGATGGCTCTTTGAATATGACTCTCACTTCATATGACAAAGCATCATCTCCAGACAGGCTATTGCAAAACCTCTTTCTTGTGTCTGCTCAGAAGCTAAGAGCAATGGTTGCGATATCATCTTTATTGATGGCTAAAAAACAACATCAGGATCCTCTTTTGCCTCCACAGATGAAAACGGGAACCTCATTAAAATAGGCATCCTTCAATCCTTCAATCTTTACAGCCGAAGCAGTAGCCATACTAGAAACAGCAGCTCACATCTCAAAAACAAAAAAAGGAAGATTTTTAATATGCTCAGATAGCCTCTCCGTATTAAAAGCTATAAACAACCGCAACCACAGAACTGATCTAATCGACAGAATTAGAGATTTTCTTATAAGGCTTCAAAGAATCCACAAGTGCCTTCCACAAATACATTCTTCCAAAGCGACAACGAACACAACAGACATGGCAGGTCAAGGTGAAGGGGTTAGGCACTGGAATGATGGAACAGAATGCATTGGCTCTACTCGAGGCTGAAGACAAACTATTAGGGGAGGCAGAACAACACGTATGTCAACGGTCGACTATTTCGCGCTGGACCCTTTGCTCGACAACGAAAGTCATTTCCCTAGGCATTTTATATTCTGGAATTTGTGTTCCATCAGTTGCCAACATGTCAGTCTGTATCCGCGAATTCGACACCAGTAATTATTAGTAGAATCCGGGCATAAAAGAAAAAATTATTGCGAAACCAAGACATGGTTTGTTAAATGAAGCCTTACTTTCAACTATGATACTACTTATTAGACGCTTTGGAACTTAAGACTTTCTTGCTCATGTCGTTCGTTATACGGTTTAAGGTCCTTGCACTGCCACGTACCGCGTTCTTTCCCGTCGTTATCTTCGTAACGCACATAAGTCTACGGAGACACCCATTTTCGAATTCTGTATAGTAAGCACCTATAAATTTAGGCCCAGCTTAGTATCATAATATTTCACGGGATCCGATACTACGAAACTTCTTCGCCATACAAGCTTGTTTGGGAGATACTAAGGATCTTTCCTTCGGAGCTTGTAGGCCTCCGCGGACCTCTTGGTTTCCGCTTTAAATTCTCTATATCTATCCTCAAGCGTAAAGGCAAACAGGTGCCTTCGGGAAATACGTTCCTCCAAAGCGCCAACGGACACAACAGACAAGGCGGGTCAAAGAGTGAAGGAGCTAGGAGCTTTGGCTCTACTCGAGGCTTAAGACTTCCTATTAGGGGAGACAAAACAACATGTGGATCAAAGGTCGACTATTTCGCACTGGACCCTTGCATAACACATCCTATATAGCGCCTTCCTAGCGCTCTTGTAGCAGCCACCCGCCTGTTCGGTTAGTGGCTTTGACTGTCTGTCCTACCTATTAATGTTCTCCTTCCAAGATACTTATAAAAATCGAAACGGTTATTGCTAACGTATGCGTCTAAATGTAAATATTTGGTCTAAAGTTAATCTGCTGGGCCGAAAATCCCACTGGTTCTTACCGATTGTTGTATTACACTGACAACATCCTTATCTATAAAACTGTGCTGATAAACCATTGGATTATATCTTTTCTGCTTCTTCATAGCTGGGCAAACCTGTTCTACTATATTGTATGATAGATGGGAGAACAATTTCTTCCTAAATTAGATTTGGAAATCACATTTTAAATATTATATCCATTCAGGAAACGCTATTAAAAACAGTCTACGATTTTTTGCGCATTGGTGAATTTTTCATTTATAAAAGCAATGTAAGCTCATAATATTTAAAAAGAAAATTGAATAATTTTTATTGCGAGTTTAATTACATGTATATACATGTATATACTATACATACAAACATATGTACCATAAACCCAAACTTGGGAACCGTAGAAAAAATTTGTCTAAAACAACAACAAAAAAAAATTGTTTCAGCTAAAAATATTTTTAGATTTTTAATAGGATAACTGAAATTGTTTACTACAAATTATAAAACTATGTTAGACCGAGAAGCAGTGCGATCAGTAGTTCAACAGTGGAATGCCAATCGCTTGGATTTGTTTGCTTTGTCAGAACCAGATGATGTAGGTGTTAATAATTTAAAAATATATATATATATTATCTCTCATCTTTTTTCTTTCACTAGAATCTCCTTTTCCATGGGGTTATGCGGTTTTATTTTCAGGATGCCGGTCAAAAAGTCGCAACAAAATGTATTCGCGTTGCATCTGATGCAACCGTAAGCGATGTTATTGGTATTTATAAAATAACATATTTAAATGAGTTAGATTTTCACTTGTCTAATTTTTTCTCCAACAAAAGACACACTTATCGAAAAATTCCGTCCAGATATGCGAATGTTATCTGTTCCAAACTATGCCCTCTATGAGGTTCATTCAAATGGTGAAGAAAGAAGATTGAATTTCGATGAAAAACCACTTTTAGTTCAATTAAATTGGCATATAGACGACAGGGAAGGCCGCTTTTTACTTAAGAATATAGACCAAAAGACAAAGGTAAAACTAACAAAATGTTCGTGAAACAACATTTATAAACCTCTTCTTTTAAGCCTATTGAAATCGCTGATATCAATTTTAAACGTAAACTTTCGAAGCGTGAAAAAAAGGAACAAAAAAGGAAAGAAAAATTAGCTAAACACAGTTCAGACACAATGGAAAATACGGAGAGGAATGCACAAGTAGCCGGAAAATTATATTCTGAACTACCAGAAACATCGTTTACACGTTCCATTTCCAACCCTGAAGCTGTAATGCGTAGAAGGCGACAACAAAAACTAGAAAAGAAGTTGCAGCAATTTAGATCAAGAGATGGAGGTCCAGATACTGGTGGCACATTGAAAATATATGGCGAAAGCTTATGTCAAGATGTGCCTTATAAAACATTATTGCTTTCGATTCGTGATTGCGCCCAAGCAGTGGTTAGGGAAATGCTCTCAAAATATGGACTGGATAAAACAGATCCTCTACATTATTGCCTTGTCCAGGTTAAGACATTAATTTCGTTATTGATTTTGTTTTTTTTTTTTTTTTTTTTTACTAATATTTTTTTCATAAAAAAAACAGGTAAACTGTGATGGTACTGAATACATTTTGGATGATGATGAATGCCCATTGTCTATTCTAATGAATCACCCAACATCCAGGGGTAAGTCAATATTTCTAAATATGAGGTAGTGTTTTATCAATTTAATCGGTTTCAAAATTTGGTTCTCATTTTTGTGTAAATTTAATAAATGTTTTAATTTCACTTTAGAGCCTTGAAGTTTTCATCAAATAATGTTGATGTAATCTCTATTCGACTGTGATTCGCAAACTTACATTTGCTCAATCAATTCATCACAACTAAGCTTTATTTAAAATTAGGTATCTTGCGTTAATATTCATAAATCATACAAGTATAAAACATAGATAGATAATAATTTACTCAACGTTCTCACGTGCAAAAAGTAGATGTTAATTTTTTTCTTTTATTAACTCTTTAATGTCACATATTCCTTCCAGGTATCAGCATTTGCAACTGCGTCCTTTTTTGTGGTGTGAGAAGGAACTTTAGTACCATCCTATAGGTTACTCTATTTTAACGTCTTGTTGAACTATTAGTTCATCTTGATGAAGAACCGAAGATATGGGTTCTTAATGTGAAGACTTCTTCAAATACCATTATTTCTGATTATGTCACGTTTTAATCGATTTTTTTAGTCACCTTACTCATAGTTTTATGTGTAATGTCGTTATCTCAGTTTTCCTAAAGGTTAACGTCTGAGCCCAAGTATTTCAATTTTTCGCATTTTGGTACAACTGCTTCCAAATAGACTTCGTGAGCTGGATTTACGAGTTCAAAAAAAACGCAGTTCAGATATTCGGCCAGTGCCTTTACCCAATTAAATTAAGAGATATAGCGCTAACATCGGCAAAACAAGAAAAGTTGTAATCCAATTTTAGTTTCGAATTCTTCTTGCAAAACATCTTACATTTGTATCATATCGTATCGATTACGATTGATTACGGTATCGTACATTTCACGTAATACTTACATATACATATGTGTACGTCTCGGGTACATATCATATCTCATGTCTTACCACAATATGAGATCTTTCAGATTTCTGTCGTACGCTTTTTCAAAATCGTTCCGTCCGTCAAAAGAATAAATGCCTAAGATGTAACAAAGGCTTATAAATTCAAAAAAACAAAACCAGATAACAAACTTTCGTCCTCGAAGTACTGTAAACATTATTATGGTGGTATATTAAAGTACAAGAATACTTTCCTAATTCTATGCGTTGCCGCAAATGCCAACTTCTTGGTCATACAACAAAAAGATGCACCGGCTCAAAATCTGGCGAAATCTGCAATCTTTCGCCTAACCAACCCGATAATTGCTCACGCACTTCTTGCGCAAATTGCTTCGATGAATATCCGCCATGATCTAAGACGTCCAAATGGTACCTCAAAGCCGAAGAAATGCTCAATATAAAAACAAAAATATTTACCTGGTTTCCGCAAATATATATATATATATATATAATGTTATACAATGTTTACTATATATATATATATATAGTAAACATTGAACGCGTTGTTTTTCATAACATACTTCGCAGTTGCACAAAGATCTATCATTTCAAACATACACGCACAAAATAAAACAGTTATCCAAGCTGTACAAACAATCTGCCAAAAAACAAAAAATATAACACATCTGTGGGAACATCTCATAAACAAACACTCGCAATCAAACAAAGTTCCAACGAAATTTCGGTTTTTTTAGTAAGGAACAAAACTTTTTTGTTGTTTTTTTTAAACAAAGAATAAACCTTGACTTTCAGGTCATCATCATTGGTGAAAGTCTTACCTTACCAGTGGGCTGTATGGTGGAAGTGACAGCAGTTTGCAACTTAGGTTCAATAATTTTTCACGAGTTGTGAACAAGATTTATATGGTCTGGCGTTGTCATGGTATTTTTTTTTTTTTCTTCTTTTTTTTGACGACTGGTTAGTCCCGATTAAATTTTTTGCTGGGCGTTTTTTCTGTATTCTCTTTTGGGTCTGAATGGTATATTTACACTGTTCAGTTTTTACTCTTGTTCCCAACTTTTTTTTTTTCACTCGCTATTTGTCCTAAGAGGTAGCTCTTGTCATTGTTAATGTTAATATGAATGAGCAGAGATTTGAGTTAGTTAATGACGTATTCGATTTAACTAATAGAAGACCAAACAAAGAAGTGATTGTATGAGTGGTGTAAAGAAGTTTCAAAATTCTAAAAAATAAGAAAAAAGTATAAATAACCATAAAGGAAAATAAAGGATATTAATTTTTGATGAGAGAATTGCTAAATGAAGACGAAATCACGTTTTGCAATTATTTGAGAATAACCAACACCAAATTCAATTTTGAAGCGAAAAAAAAAAACAAAAAATTGGTGGCTTGTATTTGTATGTGGAGTTTGCATTTAGGTCAGGGTCCTTTGCGACCGAGAAAAAACTAATCTGCTATAGAGATGCTTAGGTTGATGTGTCTGTATGATGTCATGCAGGCAAGACATGAGCGAATGAGCAGCCGCCAATACACATCACGGACATGTGATCATACTTTCGGAGGCTATAGATGTTCACACCTACCAAGAAACAGGATAAAAAGAAGCTTAATTCTAGGTTACCTAATCCCGATTTCAACTCCCGTCCCAAACCGGACTCTAATAAAATACCGAAACCCGTCCCAAACCTTCCCAAAGCTGACTCTACACCGAAAACCGTTTCCAGCTCCCCTTCCAAATCTGACCCTAATTGGATATTTAAAACTAACATCTTCCCCAATTTCACCCCTCCCACTCACATCCCTAACCGACTTCATCAGTCCTCCAATTATATTGCACCTGCAGCCTCCGTTCCACCCAAGCACCCGCGTCAACGCGTATCTTTCAATTAACACCAACCGCTCACACTAACTCCTCTGAAATATCTAACCCATCTGCACATGCCCCAACTATCACTTCTTTCCCTAATTTTGATCTTAAAACCGGAGCTAAATATCCCAATTTCATTAGTTCTCATATTATAAATCCCTCATCTGCAAATGTGTCTAAAGCCCCTTCAATGTTGTTATGCACTTTCTAGGCTTAGAGAAAAAAAGACGTACGAGAATATACGTCTCCTTCTAGCATATCTGCATGACAAATCAGACACAGTTTGTTATGAGGGAAAAACCAAAACAAGCGTCATGGTCTTCATACAGCAGGAATGTCTCCCTACTGACCTTACAAGTCTGAGGAACTTATATATTAAGTTCCACGAGATTTTCGATATGTCTCCCCAAAAAGTCTCAGACGACCTTGCTGCTTTCGGTAACTATGTGTACTCAAAAAGGATCTCACCTCCAACGGAGCAGAGCTGACAACGACAAATTTTTTCGTCCCTAACGTGTTTCGACCATCCACTCCTACGCCCTCTCGAAATAACCTTCCTCTTACCTTCTACTATCAAAACGTTAGAGGACTGCGATCTAAGACCCGTGCCGTCTTGCGCCAATCTTACGCTCTCCTATTTGAGGTCTACGCTCTGACCGAAACTAATCTAATTCCCGATATAAAGAATCAGGAATTATTTCCCCCTAGTTTCAATATTTTTCGAGATGACGATCTGACTCATCTAAATGATGACTCTCCTTGTCGAGGTATCCTATTTGCCGTCCGCAATGACCTAAACTCTTCACCAATCGCTGTTTCTACTTCTAAGATTGACTACGTTTCAATAAAGATAACTCTCCCCTGTAGGTACCTGCTACCAACTCGCCATCGATGAAATTGATCAATAAATTAACTTATCTGATCCTCTCGATGATATCATTGTATTAGCAGATTTCAATCTACCCCAGCTGCAATGGACTCAATCTGTTGACGAATCTTTTTTTTTATCGCTAAGCCTACCTCGAGTAAAGAATGTCTCTTCTTAGACGAGCTCGCAGACTCTAGCTTATGCCAAGTTAATGGTGTCCGCAACTATATGGGTAGGCAATTAGACCTCATTTTCACCACTGATTCCGTAAACTCCTCTGTCTCGCTATGTCTCCTTTCACTATCGACCATTGATAACTTTCATACACCACTTCTTTCTCTTTTCCGCCACTCTCCTATTCGCCCCACCCCATCTGTAACCGCCTGCTCTTACGACTTTCATAAAGCGAATTTCCGCAAAATTAACGCATATCTTAGTGAGTGTTCTTTTGATTTCGCCAATATGCCCCTAAAAAGTGCTCTCTCTATTTTCTATAGAGAATTATTCAATTCAATTTCTCTCTATGTCCCCTTTTCGCGCAATAAGACTCCTTCTACGAGCCCCCCCCCCGTGGTATAATCGTAAACTTCGTTCTTTACGCAACAAAAGAAACAAATTATTTTTCTCCAATCCAACTCTTTTGTTGACTATTCAAACTATCTCGGGACATACCTTAAATTCGCCCAGCTTTATAACGTTCTCTATCAGCGATACCTTGATTGTGTGCAATTAAGGCTTATAAACGATCCTAAGTCTTTCTACCAATATGTTAACTACAAAAAAAAATCTTACGGTTTTCCTCCATTCATACCATAGCCAACTTTTTTGCTACTTTCTTTAAGCAATCTTTTTCCGATAATTCCTTCGTACCGGATCCCTCTTATTTCAAATATCTGCTTAACTTCCCCCCAAATCTCAAAGATTTGATCATACAGTAATAAAAAATAAATTACAGCAACTTAATGATGAATACTTACCCGGCCCAGATGGCCTTCCATCCATATTTCTTAAAAAGTGTTCCTCAACACTTTCCCACCCCCTTGCAAATCTCTTCCGATTATCGCTCTCTCAAGGTGAATTTCCACAAATATGGAAGTTTTCTTTTATAACACCGATACACAAAAAGGGATTAAAGAGCGAAGTCACTAATTACCGCCCTATAGCTAAACTTTCTCATATACCTAGACTTCTCAAGAGCATTTTGTATGAAGCCTTAAGCTTCCAGAGCAAATCTTTTATTTCCCCTAGTCAACACGGCTTTCTGAAGGGTAGATCAACTACCACTAACCTCGTAGAATTCGTGTCCTCTGTTCCCTCAGCCTTAGAAAGTGGTAAAGAAGTTGACGTTGTAACAACCGATTTCAGTAAGGCTTTTGACAAGATATCTCATAAGCTAATCCTGTTCAAATTGTCTTTCCTGGGCTTTGAACCCATTTTGCTTAAATGGATATCTTCGTGTCTGTATAATCGTTTTTATAGTGTTCGTTTCAGGTCTGTCCTATCGGCCCCTATCTTGGCCACTTCCTCAGGGTAGTCACCTAGGTCCACTTCTCTTCATCTTAACTATTAACGATCTTAAAAGGGTGATTCAACACTCAGCACTTTCTCTCTATGCTGACGATACCAAATTTTTTAAACCCATTTCCTCACAACATGACTCTAGCCTCCTTCAAATAGATCTAAATAGTTTTTCCACCTGGTGCATCAAGAACTGCTTGGAACTCAATGTCACCAAATGTCAATCGATTAACTTTTCACGTAAGTGCAACATGTCTACTCCCAGAATTTACGTTCTCCACGGTCAACCTATATCCCTAGTTCAGACTATCCGCGACCTTGGCATATTATGCGACAGGGAGCTTAATTTCCGCTCTTATATTGATGAGGTAATAACTAAAGCAAACTCATCACTGTGCTTTGTTAAAAGGTTGCCAAGGAATTCTGCAACCCGTACGTGACCAGATCACTATACATCACTTACGTTCGCCCTCTTCTCGAGTACGCTAGCCAAGCGTGCTGTCCCTTTCAACGAGTTCATGTATCCCGTATTGAGAGCATCCAGCGTCGTTTTCTTCGATTTGCTCTTCAAGGTCTACCTTGGATCGATCCTCTTATCTTACCTCCCTACCGAGACCGTCTCAAACTTATTAACCTGAATACCCTGAAGAACGAATTGACGCAGCTGACCTTTTAATTCACCGACTCCTCTCAGGCTCCGTCGATTGCATGTCTCTTTGCAACTCCATTTTCTTTAACATTAACCCTCGAAATCTACGTTGCCCCCGTCTCTTTTATCTACCTATCCACCGCACCACATATGGCTCTAACGAACCAATATCCCGTATGCTGCGTAAGGTAAACTCCAAACTCTCCGTTTTCGATTTTAATTGCAGCACACATTCCCTCAAATTCGATCTCCTTCACCATCCCTAGCTTTAAGCCCTAGTGATAAGTTCCATATATCGCTAATCCATTTTTTTTTATTATTAGTTTTAAGTCATAGTTTTTTAAGCTTGTATTAAGCAAAATAAATGGGGGCATTAGCCCCCACCAAAAATAAACTTTATTAAACTTTATTAGTTATTGACAGTGAACATCTGACTTGATCGTTTGCTTCCTTGGAAGCGGACCTAAACCGGTTAGGAGTGCGCAATTGGAGTGAGTTAGACAAAGACCTCACAAACTGGGGAGGCAAGCAAAAATAAAAAGCTTGCCACAATTTTCCGAAATCAATCACAGTCTAAATCTTGTCCTATAATGGAAGCTGAACGCTAGTTCCGGAAATCAGTTAAGGCTAAAATAAAAACAATTTTCGAAAAATTTATACTGGAACTACAAGTTCAAACTCGTCGTCCTCAGACTTCAGAACAATTTGCAAACGACTCTTTTCTCTTATTAATGAAAAATTAAACAAATTAAACCATTCTAACCGCATGCCTAGAAAGTTGGGAACATCATCCTATTACCCAATCTAAAATATTTTCTCCAACAAAGACCAATCTTTCTTCCTTTTTTAGGAAAAACCCTGGAAAAAACGATCACCAAATATCTGTTTTGGTTACGTAAAAAAAAAAAAAAAAAAAAAAAAAAAAAATAATAATAATAATAATAATAATAATAATAGACAAGTCGCATTTCAAAAAGGTGCATCTACATATATTAGGCGCCCTCCTTTACCTCGACCATCTCATCTCTTCATTCATCTTCCATTCTCAGTTTAGATAGGATCGGAGTACATGTTGTTTTGAAAAAACTTTTAAAATGCTAAATCGACCAAAAAATCGTTGGTTTCATAAAGTTAAAATCATTTCTTCTAAACAGGAGTTTTCTTGTTAAATACTAAAATATCTACTCCAAAGTTTATAAAATAAAAAACGTTATTCCCTCACCATTAGTTCACCATTATCAGTGGTTTTGTTTACCATAGCTTTTATGAAATCAGCAAAATATTAAATAGCTGCCGAAACATAGGGCATACATTTTATGCCAATGATTTTTTTATTTTCTTTAATTGCAAAGCTGTACAATAATTTGGTGATATTTTCTCCCGTATTATCGAGGCGGTGCTAAATAAGTAAATACTCAGGCTTTATTATGTCGCACTCAAATTTCAAAATATTTCATATTTATAAAAAAACATAAATCTAATAAATTTTACTATAGTAATAATATTCATATACAGAAAAACAAGAAAATAGAATAAGCGAGTGTAAAGTAAAAAAAAAAAATAAATAAATAAATAAGTAAAAATGAATTCTAGTGGAAAAAGAAAACAAAAAATATCACACAGTTCGGGTATCCCAACTCTACAACTCCTGGTCGAAATACTATTCCTTGCACCCGGTCACTGTCTTGACTGTAATGAAGGGAATAAAATAACAATAAAACAAATATAAAAGCAAGTTAAGAGTTATGGAGTAAAAAAAAGAGAAGAGAAAATTGATAACATTTACATATGTAAATTATTACAAAAGGAAAAACATTAAAGCAGGAGAAGAAAAAAAAGGAAATTAATAAAAATAATATAACGTACATCTATATGCCAGTTTATATACATAATGAATGTTTTATCACGACAAAAACATGCGTATTTTGGTCTTTAGCATAGTCTTATTTTCTATTTCCCTAATAGAACGCAGCAGGGAATTCCACGCGCGAATGCCATGCACAAAAAAGTGACGTTCGGATTTAAGAGAGGCATGATGCGGATCAATTAGCATTCAAAAACTGTGTGAAGATTATAAAGATAATGGGATTGCTGGCTTAACAGAATATCTGAAAGCATAATTAAAAGACGAAACTGGAGGAACTTATCAAATGTCATACCGAGTAAGCGTATCTTGTAGTTGGACAATCTGTCCAATTAGATTATTAAATGCAACATTCAGTATTTTTCTACTGGCAAAAAAATTTTGCATCCGTAAACTAAGATGGGTAAGGCTAATGTTTTTGCCAGCATAAAATATGTTCTGATGGAAGTGAAAGATTGAGTTGCCCATAAATACGTTATATACGTTATAAAATAGAAGAAAAATATAAAAAGTTCGATATTGTTTTTAGCAATCACTAGTGATGCGGTCTCCTTAAGGTTAAATAAAAGATCATTTTTCTGAGACCAACTTGCTTAGTTTTCAAGTTCCTCATTAATACAACTTGCACAATGGTCGATTAGGCCAAGCGGGCAACTCATATACAATAGTGTTTGGTGATGATGGGCAGTTCATTTACATATATAAGCCTAAGAGCCAGTGTTCGGCAGACTTACGGTATTTTAGCGAACTGCATACTGATGCTAGTTATACTATTAAATCTGCCGTAGGTGAAATGGGGATTCACTTTCCTCGGCGATGGTTCCTTTGGGCGTATCCAGATGTCCAATAACGTCAAAATAGGCTTTTAAAACGTGATCGCAGGTTTTCAGACACTTATTGCGGTTCAATTTTTCAATATTTCAGCAAAGCTAAAATTTAAATACATATTTTATTTACATTATTTGGACAAAGATGAAGAAAAACAAATTTTGAATATATTAAAAAACATGTTCAGGTGACATAATATATTATCATCATATTTGCCCCACTAATTTTTTTAATAAATTAAAATTATTTAATAAAAAATCTGTTCCAACTGCTTGGCATATCCGCCGAAATATGCATCAAAATGTATTTGAAGAAATAAGCTTTTTAATTGAAGACAATACAATTAATAGAGGGCGTTGTTATTTTCTGTCAAATTTACACAGATTATATATAAATATGTTTGAAAATTTTGATGAAGAAAATCAGCAAATTAAGAAGAACATTGAGAACATGAGCACAACATTGAGAAGAAAAAATTTGAATTAAATTTAGAGGTAAGATTCAAATAATACAATCAAAACATAAAAAAGTAATCGCACCTAGAGGCATCACTATAATCGACGATTTACTATTTGAAAATTTAAAAGATGAAGATACGTTACAAGCAGCAGCATTCATCTTGAGACGCGAAATACCTATTAAATATAAAAAACAAAAGCTATCGGGAAATCTTAGTACCCAACATTTATTAGAAGTTGAATGTACAACACCACAAATATTAAATTAATTTGTGGGATCAATTCTTGGAAGTGATACTTGCAAACGTAGAAATAGTAATAATTATAAACGTCATGTTAATTCATTACCTCAAGATTTAACTGTTATGTTACATAATTAAAACATAAAAACTTCTAAGCATATTTGTTTAGGTATTGCATTAAAAAGCCTCAAAAGTAGCAGGAAAGTTGTCGATGTACTAAACAGGTATAGTCATTGTACCAACTACAATACATTTGAAGAGTTAAAAAAGGAAGCAACTTATACTTCAGTTGCACGATCGGGATTATGTCCGGAAGTAATAAAATGATCTGCTAATTTATGTACAGGTGTTGCATACGACAATTTCGACAGGTTTGTTGATACAGTTGATGATAAAAATAATTCATGTCACTGCTTATCAAAAAGCATTTGCAGCTCTTGGCGATGATCATTTAACGGAATGATTTTCGATGTATACACAATTTTTACTTTGAATATATTAATATAATATTTACTTTGTTTACTCTGTAATTTCTATTTTAATTCGTACTTTTTGTTAAAATAAAATATATAAAAAAAAAATTATTAAAAAAAATTAAAAGAAAAATTATTATTATTGGTTATTGAAATTCAAAAATAATTTGTTTATTTTTTTAGAAGAAATTATATAGTTATTATTTAAAATTAGAATGATAAAAACAATGCCAGTAACAGACTATTAAATTTACATACATAAACAGATAAATTTAAATATATATAATATGTACTAGGTTGTAAATCTAAACTTTATAATTAACTATTTTACAAATTTACCATTATAACATTTATTAAAATTATTCACAACAATGTATGAAGACCGATTCGCTCTCATTCCCTGTAAGAGTGAGCGAATCAATTATGCACACTTTTATCAGTACGAAAGAGAGAGCATTCTGCCCGTATCTTGGAAGTGACCTATGTGTCTGCTTCTTGAAATATATAATAATAATGAAAATAACATATATAAATTTTAGTTTTGCTGAAATAACGAAAAGTTTTAATCACATTTTTGAACTTTTGAAATTTTATAAAACATACTTGGAACCGCAATAAGTTGAATTTTTTAGTAACAAATATTATATACTTTAAGATATTAAAACAGCAGACAACCTGCGATCACGTTTTAAAAGCCTATTTTGACGTTATTGGACATCTGGACACGCCCAAAGAATGGTATGCAGTTTACTAAAATACCGTAAGTCTGCCGAACGCTGGCTCTCAGGCTATATGGAAAATAATAGAGGTCCCAAAATAGAACATATAAAAAATATATATATATATATGACAAGGCGGGTTTAAATATTGGAGCATGTGTTGGGCCCCCTAATTCCTTAGCAGTCTTGTTGTTTCATTTGCCCATCCCAGCATACAAAATGATAACCAAAAAAACATCAAACTATTTTAGAGTCAACTGTTTGTATTGCTCCTGCTTGGTTTAATGTGCTTTATTCCATGTAGCAATTACCTGCTTGGCTTTTCGATTTGTTTCTAGATGATGTGCTCTATATCTTCGGTGATTAGAGACCGAAAGACGGTAAATGGATCATGAACCAAGTTTTGCAATGGCCTGCTTGCTTGCTTCTAGTATAATCGACGATATTATGAAGAGGAATGCGACTACTCGTTAGTGGATCTTTGAACCATTTTGTGCTATTTTTGGAAAATGGGCAGCATCGGTGTCAATCTCATGATGATCAGCAGTGGTAGTAACAGCTTCGGCACGATGCTTTTCATTCTCATCGTCGTCGTCTTCATCGAACTCATCATCATCCATTTCCACATTCACATTCACTTGGCATCATTGGCTCATAAATAAATTTTTCTTTTGTTTTATTTATATGTATATTTATATGATTGTTTATTTTTGTGCGCTGTATTCTCGCTGAATTTTCTTTTTCAGTTTGATTTCGATGAAAAAATTTGTTCGTAGAAAAAACTGTCAAACTTCCTATTCATTCGGGGCCTGTGATAGCTACCTTTCCGAACTCCGAGTTTCGTAGCAGTACATTTTCCTACGACGGGAGCTATGATTCGAAGTACGAATCTATTACGACGGGCCCTATGATAAGGGTGAATAAGTTTTAATCGCTTCAGTCCTGTTTTTTTTTTATACAATAAGTAAGCATCAAGTTCCAGCACTTGCACAAAAAGATTTGTAAGCATTCAAAAAATCAAAAGGTCCCTAGGGACTTTCTCACTAATCGAAGGGTTAAAGGGCCGTCGTAGGCCGTAATGGGGACTATTTTGAAGGCTACAACATTAATGTAGACGAATAAATAAATATTTTTTTCAAAAAACTAAATTACAATACAGATGAGAATACATAGCGAGACGGGGTTACGGTTAGGGTTGTTGTAGTGCAGCCTTGACTTCGCTGGACGTATTGTATTTCGTCGGATCCGAAAATGTTAAATTTTGATTTGTTCAAAAAGATAACACTTTTCCAATCCGTAATGATAGTGTTTTCGAGGTCTTTCGCCCACTGGAGACGTGTTTGGTACATTTGTTTGATTAAAAGCGTTTTTTCGCAGATCTTGCACATAAACGGAATTCTTGAAGCCTTTTTCTGATCCGCCAAAATCTACGAACTTTTCGATTAAATCCTTAGTACTTTTAAAAAGGTACAGTAGGCTTATTTTCTTGCAAATAAGCCTGCTGACTCGAATTTTTAATGAATTCAGCTGCTAAAAACATGCTGAATCTCATTAATCGCGCTATATCACATACACTATATTTTGCTATATTTGAAATTGTTACCTACTCCGATTTTGTGTTTTTTTTTTTTTCAAACCTTTTTCTTTTTTGCCATATTTTGCACTTTTTCAATCTAAATACTTCCTTCAGCAATTATTAAAATCAAGGTTAAGTAAAATAAATTTTATGAAAAATCCTTAAAGACCACTTGTGGTTTCCCAAAGAAAAACTATACAACTAATTAAAGCGTTTTTCCTAACTGTCCGGATTTCCAAGTCCGCTACTGTAAACCCGCATGCACGGGTAATTGCAGATACGTAGTTTAAGGGGTTATATACAGTTAGAATTTTCGAAATATGTTTTGCATACTAAAATACCTCCACGATTTGCATTTAAATAATATTTAAAACTAAAATTCTTTGTCGTCCTTTGAAGTTCCTTGGGCCTTTCAAAGAATTTTGTTAATTGAAATCAGCAGGGTTTCAAAATTCATTAAAATTTCGTTTCCGTTCTTCCTCACTAAATAGATTTGCACATGCCCTTGAACATTGTCAGTTTTTATTTACGAATTTTTTCTCGAGAATAATTTTACCTAATTAATTTCGATTGCCTTTTCTTATTTTTGGGACATAACCTTATTTTCTTCGTAATGTTCATTTGTAGCATCATTATCATCTGATGACAAAGTTAATAGTTCAACTATTTATTTAAGGTCTTCTTTTATTACCGATTGCTATAGGTCTTATTTCTTCAAACAAAATAAAAGTAATAAGACTACTTGCAAATGAGGACTTTATTGAAGTTGAGTTATTACGCAGAAAATTATTTATATTTTTTTTTTGTTACCTACCAAATTCACTTTCAGACGCATGCGATTTCCATCCTAAGCGTTTTGAGAATTTTTTTTCTTTTATAGTATAATATATACCACAATCCGTTATTTATGCTCCAAATAAGAATGAGACTATTAAGGGTTTTTGTACGCACAAAGCAAAAAGAAACACAATGTCGACTTATCGAATATTTATTAGAAACTGAATTGGAACTTACTTGCAAGCTAATAAAAAAGACGGGTGTGATACCGTTTACAGTTTTTCAAAGTGTTACCAATTCTTTTTGAAAGTAAACATATTATTATCGAAACAAAAAATTAAGATAAACTTTTTATTGTACAACCACCGATTTTAAATGTTAAAGATAGATAGAAAAACCCTAAATTTCAGACATGATGGCCACAAACGCCCACATTAAATTTACCATACAGCAACTGGAGCTTAACTTTGCAATAATATATTCGGTCAAAAATAATTTCGATCTACGAGTAAGATGAACTTGTACGAGTTTCAAAATAAACATAACTTCAGTACTGTTAAGAGCTAAAACTTCCATCTCCCAAATACTGAAATCTGGGTTTTTTTTTACCATAAATTGTTTACGCATAAAAAAATCATAACAAGTTTTTTTCAAAAATGGACTTGCATGGACAAAATAAATTGTCCAAAAATATTGTAATAAGTCGGCTGAAAAGTTCGTAGACTAGCACATAGATGGTGTTACTAGAATTAAATCTGTGAGGATACACTACCGCTCTGGTGAAGAAATTATAAACGGTCCTTAAAATTGAAATGTAACTAACTTCAGATAATTATTTAATACGTTTTAAAAAACTGATCCTCTTTTTCCTGGTTTTATTCTTATGAACGGTTATGCTAGTTTTTAAAGTTTAAATTAAATATAGTTGAAGTAAATTATTTTCTTGTATTTTGTTTAACTTCCTTGCACAAAATATTTGATTTTTAATATTAAGTAGCTGCAAAATTGCTATAATTGGTGACCCCGATTTCGAAACACTTACATATTTACTGCGCACTCTCATTAATTTATTTGCGAATATGGAAGATGCAGATGCTGATTGTCAAGATTTTTCTCCACCGAATGCTAATTTGGAGAACTTTGACGTGAACCTAAACCAAGTGCAGATCGATCGAGTCGATTTACCACCATTTTGGAATAAGAAAGTGCAGCTGTGTTTCACATCTATCGAATCACAGTTCTAGAGCAAAAGGATTTCAGCCAACTCAACCAAATACCACGCAGTTATCGCCCGTCTTGATCAGGAAACTCTTTCGGTGGTGGAGCATATTATTACAAAACCACCATATAAAGACAAGTACTTAAAAATTAAAGAAGCCCTGATAAACCACTTCTCCATTTCACAGGAGCAACAATTCAAAACCTTAGTGTCGGGTCTAGAAATAGGAGATAAGCGTCCATCCAAGCTTTCAGCTGAAATGTACCGGCTCGGTGGTAACTTATTAGATGCTACGTTCATAAGAACCCTATGGCTCGACCGTTTACCACAGAGTGACCAAGTTGCCCTCATAACTGTTGACAGCTTAGAAAACAGCAACCTCGCACAGCTCGCCGATTAAATCATAGACATTCAACGTCACTCAAATATTGGTAACATATGCTTGTTTCTCAGATCTCCGAACCAGCGAAATCGGGAAACAAATATAGTAATTAGCAAGTAGAATAGAAAAGCTTTCACAAAAACTTGATTGCTTCATGGGCAACAACAGACATGCCCGTAGCAGCAGCAATTCATCTTCACGTCGCACTAGCCTCCACAACTGATAGAGGAATTTGCTATTACCATCGCAGATTTGCCGATAAAGCCATCAAATGTATGAAACCATTTGCATGGCAAATAAACGAGGGAAACTCCAGCCGCCACTAATAGATTCGACGTCTGTTGGTGGTGAAACATGTCTTCGTCGACTCTTCGTTTTTGACCGCACATCAGGAATCAAATTTCTCGTCGATACCGGCGCGGATATTTCAATTAATCTACCCACTCGGTCAGACAAAACAAGAGTGGCTCAACTAACGCTTTACGCAGCCAATAACAGCACGATACGTACATATGTGGAACGAGTACTGCCCCTGAACATCGGATTTCGTCGTCCCATCCCCTGGATTTTCTGTATTGCTGACATACCATATCCAATCATAGCTGACCTCCTACACAAGCATGGTTTATTGGTTAATCTTAAAAATAGATATCTTTCGGACCCAATCACAGGTATTAAAACAAAAGCTTCAATGGAACCTGCTCCAGTTACCTCTATCACTTCAATAAACCTAACCACTAAACACTCCTTCATAGTTTTAATGGTGCTATGAAGGAGGGGGGCCGGTGCCCTGGACCTGAAACCGACGAAGCATTTAAACTAGTCAAGAAGCAGGTTGTTGAGGCTACACTACTATCGCATCCATTACTGAATGCCAAACTCCGCCTTACAACTGATGCATCCAGTACAGCACTTGGATCAGTAAACAAGAATCTACCGGTATATGGGAAACACTAGTTTTTTTTTTTCAAAGAAGTTATCTCCTTCACAGAAAAATTACAGCACACACGACAGAGAACTTATTGCACTTATTAAATACTTCCGACCATCAGAACAGACCACAAGCCACTGGTATTTGCCTTTAAACAACGTATAGATAAATCTTCACCCCGTCAAGCCAGACAACTTAATTGGATTAGTCAATTTACTACAGATCTTCAACACAGGTGGCATTGAAAACAACGTCGCAGATGCATTATCCCGTATAAACGCTATCGAATTACCACAAGTTATCGACTTCCAAGAACTGGCAACAATGCAATCAACAGACCAAGAACTTCAAAGCCTTTTAAAAAGCAACAACACTTCATTGAAATTCTTTCAAGGAATGCAAGCCATGGTCCTACTTCCTCCATCCTAGCAGCAGCAAGCTTGTGGCAGGCCATGGACCTCTCACTTTTTGATTACATTATAAGTGTTGCGATACATTTGGCAACACTGACAGCAGCACCACGACCGGTAACACTTACATATGTTAGTTTAACATTTACATTACTTTCATTTTTCTTTTTCTTTTGAAACTTGTGAAACAACGGGTGGTGCTCAGGCACAATAGTAAGTACCCGATTATTATATTAAGTTTTGAATTATAATGTTATTTGAAATAAAGATTTTAGTTCATCAAGGATTTGGACAATCTAAAATTATTCGTGCATGCAAAACAAGTTGCCCCCTTTAATCGTTGTACACTACAGGTGTGGATTCGTCGCCTTTCCCGAGCATATTTCTCAATCCAACGAAATATCTGGAATCGTTACGCCTGCAACTGTGTGGATAGCAAAAAGACAAAGGTTTTATCTTGAAATACGTCCAATATTACACATTTTCAATATTTTTCTACGTAACCTCACATTTATTTGCACATGGACTCGCACAACGACATGTCTTTATGTGAAGGTGAAACAACATGCAGTACATGCGCATGGATCTCGTTGGAGTCAAATGACATAAGCACTACAACCGGCTTAGCCACTACCGCAACAACAACAGCTAAAAATACGCCACCCGAAGTGCAGACGTCAATTCTTCAAACCAACGAAAAAGTGCCAGATCTTCGTTCCTTCACACCTTCCGTCACCAGGTCATTGTCAAATCCCTTCGCAAGATTCGAGGATATTTACTCAACACAACGTGTTACTCTTTCACCTTTTGCTATCCCAGCTGCGCAGAATCAACTCCAAGAGGGCACAGCGAGAAGCATATTACACTCCACCTTGCTGAACAATACCATCGACATAAATCGGATAGCATTTGAGTCTGCTCAGCCACAAATCACGTCGGGGCATTTGATTGTCACAGATGCACCCGGAATAAATGTACATGCTACATAATACATGCAGGCATGCTGTTCCCACCACAGCTCCCGTTTGTAGACCAATAACACATACCAGTCAACAGGTATCGAGTTTGTTTTTGTCCAGAAGAGCTAATGTCTACGGAAACACCGTTGGAACAGCACATGCGGGAAGTGTGTATTTGCCCACAGCAACCGCTGGATGTTGCGGCTATCCGCATTCTACATTCTGTAACGAACCTGTTAATTTTGGAATACCATCTCCAATAACTGTTTCATCCACACAATCATATGTTGCCGGAGGTCCATCGTATACTAACCCAGCTTTCCCATACATCAATACCGCTGCACCTGATATTTGTTTGTCACAATCACAAATTTTTGCACGTCAAGTGATAACTAAAGAATTACCCAGTTTTTCCGGCAAACCTGAGGAATGGCCTCTTTTCATTACGAACTACTTGCAATCAACCGAACGATGCGTATTCACCGACCAAGAAAATTTACTACGTCTTCAAAAATGTCTGAAAGGAGCGGCCTTTAAAGCAGTACGAGGTAAACTCATGATGCCAAGCACTGTCTCCTCTGCAATAGAAACATTAAGAATGCTTTTTGGTCGTTCTGATGTCATCTACGAGGCAATGCAGCGCAAGCTAAGACAGGAGCCAGCTGTAAAACCAGATAAGTTTGAATCTCTTATTATGAATCTCGCATTGTCTGTGCAAAATTATTGTGCTACCATTTCAGCTGTAGGTTTTGTGGACTATCTCAACGACCCGGTGTTGCTAGCCGAATTGGTGGGCAAACTACCCAGTGAGCTTAAACTCGATTGGGGTCGTCACCAGCTGTCTTTACCTCGTGTTGATATGGGAACATTTGATAGGTGGCTCTTTGCTCTTACAACCTGTGCCAATCAGGTGACTATCTTCTGACCATTGGCTACTACTAACATCAACGAAATGAAGAGTCTCAGCAGACAACCAAAGCACAAAATTCTAGTCCATGAAGTAATAGAGAAAAATCAGAACTCTTTATCACAGCAAGTGGTTTGTGCAAAAGCCATCAAGCTCATCATCTATCGGACTGCAACGAGTTTCGCGATCTTTCTACCCAGGAACGATGGCAGTTTGTACGTGACAAAAATCTCTGCCTCTGTTGCTTCAAAAAACACTCGTTGAGGCGCTGCAACGCAAGACGACAGTGTGGAGTAGACAACTGTAAAATGCCTCACAATTTCTTATTACATAGTAATACCCAGGAACAACATCGCTGTCAGATTAGTCAAGTCAGAAGTAGCCAGGCGAAAGATAATCAAGGCAAAAACGCAGAACCGGATCCATCTATACTCTTCCATTTCAAGAATCAAAAGTCTATGTTTCGGTACATTCCTGTGAGGCTGTACGGCTTTGGCAAGACATTGAAAACGTACGCACTCGTCGATGAAGGATCTGCATGTACCCTATCACTTCAGAGTTGGGTCTCACTGGTCCGTCGGTGAAATTATGCTTAAAATGGACTGGCAAAATTACTCACAATGAGCCAGATTCTAAGGTGGTAAGCTTAGACATTTCATCACGTGAAGACAATGCACCACGATTTAATCTACGAAACGTGCGCACCATATCAAATTTGAATTTACCACTGCAGTCACTTGATGCAACAGTGCTACAGAAACAACGTCATTTGCAGGAACTCCCTATTCGCCCATACAAGGATGTTCAACCCCGAATCATAATTGGCTGGATTGTCATATCATATGTCCTTGCAGTTCTGTAAGTAACATGGATAAGATGTTAAAGTCGTATTTTTGCTTAGAATCTGTTGGTGTCCAAGAAACGTTCTCTGCTAAGCAATCCAAAGATTATGAGAGAGCGCTGCGTATAATGGAAACTAAATCAAAATACTTGCCCGGCGAGAAGAGGTGGGAGAGGTGGGTTTGTTATGGAGATATGATTTTGTTGACTTTCCGAATTCTTTCGCAATGGCGAAACGTAGACTTGAATGCCTTGAAACTAAAATGAAACGCGATCCAGAATTGAAGGCCTTTTTGACGGAAACCATCAGAAGCTGCGAAGACAAGGGCTACATAAGAAAACTGGAAGAAAAGGAAATAACAGCTGGTGGAAAGTCGTGGTATATCTCTATATTCACTGTGACAAATGCAAATAAGAACAAAAAGAGACTTGTTTTGGATGCTGCCGCCAAAGTAAATGGTACTGATGAACTTACCTTTGTCCAGAAATTCGATAAGTCAGTTTTGGACGAAAACACCTCTCCGTCAAATCCATTTGATCCACTAGGCCTATTGGGTTTTTATGTCATTCATGCCTAGATCATTCTACAAAACATTTGGCGTTCAGGTGTCAGTGGGACGAATCAATACGAGATGCAGATCACAAGGATTGGTTGGAATGGATTCGAAAATTTCCCCTCATTAGAAAGTGAATGGCCAGAAACTGTTCTTGGCGATAAGGTCGAATCAGAAGCAGAAGCCGTTCTTTACTTGGAAATAGAAACTGTCAAAACCACAGACTTGACTGTTATTGTACCTGATCCAAGTCGCTTTAGCAGATGGGAAAAGTTGCACAATGCTCAACGATATGTGCTGAAGTTTCTACAGATGCTTATTAGATCAACACCGAAGTCACAATTCATAAATGAGATACTTAATATGCGGGAATATGACGCAGCTGAGGCAATTATCATTCGAGCCTGTCAAGAAAAAGCATTCTCAGAGGAATTAAAGAATCTTCGTTCACAAACGTAAAAGTTTTATTTTAAATGCTCTCCATATTTGGATCAACTAGGTCTGCTTAGAGTAAGAGGTCGCTTGGATCTGATGACAAGTTCGCCGATGTATGTCAAGCGCCCAATTATTATGCCACGTAAGCATCAAGTTACACGACTAATCACGGACTTTTACCATCGCAAATTTCACCATCATCACAACGAAATTGTGGTAAACGAAAGACGACAACGCTTTTATATCACAGGTCTTCGGGTTTTGGTCCGATCTATCTCCAAGAACTGTCAATAGTGTCGCAATCATCGAGCTCAACCTGTCGCTCCAAGCATGGGGGACCTGCCTCTGGAACGACTGACTCCGTTTACACAGCCATTTACTTACACGGGAGTGGATTATTTTGGACTCATGAACATACTGATTGGACGTCGACGGGATAAGCGATGGGGTGTACTATTCACCTGCCTTACTACCCGCGCTGTACACTTCGAACTTACACCATCTTTGTCAACAGAAGCGTTTTTGCTTGTGCTTAAGCAGTTTGTCAGTCGTCGGAGCGTACCGAAAAGGATCCTGTCAGATGACGATACAAATTTTCGAGGTGCAAGTCGTTCCTTGATTGACGAACTGGAGAAGATATCCTACCAAGAGCTAGAGCAAAATTATCCTGCGGTCGAATGGTCATTCATTCCCCCAGCCGCCCCTCATATGGGTGGAGCCAGGGAGAGGATGATACGCTCAGTGAAATTGATATTAATGGATATCCTGCACGAGACAAATTTGCGAGAAGACGTTTTGAGGGCAACTTAAGCCGATATCGAGCACATTCTAAATTCCCGACCTTTAACATACGTTCCGCTGTAAAAAAAATAGCAAGAGAAACACCTGGGCAAAAGGAACGATTGTTGATCTACATCAGTCAAGAGATGGAGAAGCTCGAAGTGCAATTGTAAAAGCAGCAAATGGGTTTGTGACCCGACCGGTGATTAAGCTGGCTAGACTGGACGTGAGAAGGGTAAATATATAGCAGATAACGCCATACATTTACGAAATGTTGCGATACATTTGACAACACTGTCAGCAGCACCACGATCGGCAACACTTACATAAGTTAGTTTGACATTTACATTACTTTAATTTTTTTTTTTTTTTGAAACTTGTGAAAACGGGCGGTTCTCAGGCACAATAGTAAGTACCCGATTATTATATTAAGTTTTGAATTATTATGTTATTTGAAATAAAGCTTATTAGCAATAAGTTCACCTTTATAACTTAAAACTGAAATGCTAGATATCACTCTTGTCTTCGACATCACCTCAAATGAATGAATGATGCTCCTTCCCGCCAACTAGCATTTCAGAATTATCAAGCCCATTCTCGATGGTGTATATGGGACATATTCACCTGTCCGTAAAACCGCTTACCATTGATTCGCAGTGTGGCCGTGGCCGCACGTCGGTTTTTGATGAACGGCTCCCAGGTGTACTAAAAACAGTTACCACAGAGAAAATCTTAAAAAAATCCATGATCTCGTATTGGCGGACAGCCGAGTGAAAAATCGCGAGTTGGCTGAGATAGCAGGCATCGTAACTAAACTCGTTAACCATATTGTGCGGGAGATTTTGGACATGAGAAAGCTGTCGGCGCGATGGGTGCAGCGTTTACTCACATCGGAAAACAAGCGCAATCGTGAGACCACTTTAAAGACGTGCTTGGCCCTGTTTATTCGAAATCTGGAGTACTTTCGGCGTCGTTTCGTGAGCGTCGATGAGACACGGATACATTGGTATACACCAGAGACCAAAAAACAATCGAAAAAATGGGTTTTACTCGATGAACGTACTGAAGAAGGCGAAGACCGTGCTTTCGGCCGGAAAGATGATGGCACCATTTTATGGTACGCGCGAGGTGTGATCCACGTTAATTATTTGGAGAAAAGAAAAACAATCACAGGAGCATACTAGGTCGATTTATTGAGCCGATTCAACGCTGATTTGGCGAAAAAAATGTGCGCTTACACCATGATAACGCACCGACTCACACCTCCGCTGTCGCCATAGCCAAATTGGTTGAATTGCACTATGAATTACTCCCCCATCCTCCGTATTCTACGGATTTGTCTTTCTGCGACTACTTTTTGTTTCCAAACCTTAAAAAATCGCTCGCCGAGGCGTGAAACAAGTTCTGCGGCGTCGAACCGAGAGGCAGGTAGCGGCTAGCGACGTGCGTGGAGCAATTAGTTTGTGGGGTCATGGATTTACCACCCCTGCTTCAACAAACTCAATTGGTTTCATAGCAATCTGTAAAAGAAGAACAACAGGAAATAACAAACAAAATTCGAATGCTGATATAACAAAACTGACCGTTTTAGGAGATGTACGTGGAGAAAACATGGTTTTATCTCATTGCGGTTCTCAATGGTCAGTTTACAGGGAAAAATCGTTGATTTTATTGTAAAATCTTCTTATTGTGGTGAATGTTACTATTGGAATAAACACAAAAATACTAAGTTATGTGAAGAATGGTAATCTTATCATGATGAAAATTTCCAGATCAATCATGACGGATTGGCAAGTAAAATGGAAGTAGATGCCATGAAAGAATTATTTTCAAAATTCTTCGAAAAGCATGGAGTTATGTGTACTAAAAAAAGGTCGAATACGACGCTGACAACAAAATTTACAAGCTATGAACATTCCGGCCTGGTATCGATGATTCCATGTAAGTTGACAAATTCCATGATTTATTCATTCCCAAATTTTCAAACACGTTTTTCTCGAAACCACGTTTTTCAAATCGGTACCTAAAATTTCTTGAAAACCAATGAACCCATTTTTTGTGGTTTTTCTATACACCATTATCTAGTTCTTGTCATAATAATTTTTTTTCTGATACTTAGTTTTTGTTTTATACGCAAAATAATAACCAATTGTTGGTCAAAAAATCACTATTTACCATATGTTCAAACGTTTGCCATTTTGCATTCAATCAATATTTTCAAAATCGGTTATGCAAAGTATCAGATAATAATAATAATCTTTTTTATTTCGGGTGATTTTTGAATAAACGCCATTGGGTACCACTTACGCAAATCTTTTTTACGACGCTCCAAGAATCATACAATATTCTCGTATATTTTTGATATTTTAAAATAAAGAAAACTAAATATATTTCTGAATGTTTACATTTTTAGATAGTTAAGCTCCTAATACGAAATTTAAAATAGTTTTCCTTAAAAAAATATACAGAAATTACATTTTTTTCTAGCTCTTAGGTGTATATCTCCCCTTAACAATGGTTTTTAATAAGGTGCGGTTAATTCGTCGATCTTATTCAAGATTTACACAAGCAATCGTGTAATATCACTTCAACATGCCGTAGCGTTGGAAGATGCGCTATACGAGTGGTTGTTATGCTAAAGAAAATTTCATATTCCAGTGGGGAGTACGTAGTTAAAATGTAAGACTCTGGAATTTCATAAAAGGTTTTATGAAGACGAATTTTTGCCAGTGATAACTGGCTCACCAAATTCAAAAAACGCTATGGTATAAGATTACTCAAAGAATACTGCGAAAAGCTATCGTCTTCCAAGGAACTTGTAGCTCCATTCTTCAATAAATTATCTGCTGTTATTAAGGAGCACGGCCTTTAATATTTATTGCAAAATGTTGCCGGACAAAACGTATGTACATCAGGGTGAAAATTCTGTACCTGGCAGAAAAATCTCAAAGGAGAGAAAAACGTTTTTAATTTGTGCGAATGCTGAGAGAACAAAGAAGATTAAACCTTTTTGATTGGAAAAGCCCAAAAGCCAAGATGTTTTCGTAACAAAGATTTGCCTGTTGCTTATGGAAACTCAAAAACTGCTTGGATGAATTCTTCTCTTTTAAAAATTTTTTTTTAAATTTTTTTTTTTTTTTTTTTTTTTTAATTTTTGTTTCAGAGGTGAGTTACTATTAAATTTACATTTTTATCGAGTTTATCTATAAACAATTGCAGGTGGAAAACTTTTAAAAAACTTTAAGCTAAAAACCTCCCCCCCCCTTTTTTTGTTTGTTTTAAATAAAAAACTAATTTAAATTAAACTATCTGCATGTGTTTTATTTTATATAAAAGGAGGAAATCCAATAATACGAATTTTCCAACATTACGAAAATAGCTGACATTATATAATTCGTACTATTGCACGTCCACTGTACAATATATCAACAAAAAAGGTACTCGATTTCACTTTCGGGAGGGGATTCTAATCTGTTTTTGTACTTGATACCTTGTCTAATATACATTGGAACACCACCACCAACTCGTCTTTTTCTACCACAACGAAGGATTTTGTATCCATTTAAATCATATAACTTGTCTTTCGGGATTACTGGCAGCCATGTTTCGGTGACACAAACTGCTTAGACATTAGACTCTTCAAATAGGTATCGAAACTCGTCAATTTTGTGCGTTAATATGACAAACCTTAACCACTTTTCTATTACTTATTGTAAAATGCAATATTTCACTATCATTCATTATGTAGTCTTTATTTAGTACTATGTATTCACAAATTATTTTCTCTTCGCGTTTCTTTTATTCAAAGTAAATTTTAAAAATTCTTATTTTATAATAAATATGTTTATACGAGTATATATGCACTTCAAGTATATTACTTCATAAAAGATAAAATTAAAAATAAATATAAAACAGAGTTAAAACAAAATGGAATTTTTATTTTCTAGTCTGACAACTCCTTCTAATAAGCTAATGCAATCAGTATAGCTGAATCGGCTTGGTAACACTTTACATACACACATCCACGTGTAGTCTAAACAGATTGCAATCGTTTTGTTTTCTTAATGGTATGAGCTTCTTCTGTGGTGTCAGACTTCCCCGAAGGTGAATTAAGATGTTGGAAGAAAAGCCGGCATCACGCAAACATAGATGTCGGTTTGCTTTTCTTCGGTACGACAAGATAGAAGTGAGAATAAAATTTCTTTCGTAAGGTGAAGCGAACTTGATTCGTGATTGCTGAGTATTCGAATCTGCTTTTGGGCCAGTACGAAATATGTTCGGGAGAATTGGCGGCTTGATGTCAATTGCATGGCAGGTGGAGTTAAATATCGACTTCTTATTTTCTTCGGGTGAATAGGGGATACCAAATAAAAATGCATCGGATGCAACTAATCGATTTTCTTGTGTGTGCTTGTACTTGACATTTAATTCGTTAGTAGTGATCTCAAAAGCGTTCTTTAAAACTGAGAGTTCTGTGAACTGAGAGTACAGTGGAAAGTTTAATTCTCATCGATTTAGATTCGCAAATTGTCTTTGACAGTCAAGTTTCAAGTTGAATGGTGAGTGCGATGAATTTTGAGGCGAATCCTTTTGGGTCAAGGGAATGCTGGTACATTTGGATAGGGGAGACATATGTACGTTATATTGAGAGAACACAAAGGAAAACAAATTGGAATCGACACACTGAGCTTGAGAAAGGCAACTTAGTTGTATCTCCGATTCTTCAATCACTTTTCACTTAAAAATTCAAGTACAATATGTTCAATGCCACTTATAACAAAGTTTAAGAGGTAACAAGATTTATTTAGGGAACTTAACGAGCAGAAAAATTATTAATAAAATTGTCAGAATGACCAGTATGACTAGTTCTCATACTATAGATTCACGTAGATGTAGCTTCAAACTCCACCACAATGTGGTCCATGTTCCAATCCGGAATTCAACTTCATGTGGTTAAAATTCCATATCCGTAAGCAAATTATCCACTACTGCTTTATTTACAGAAACACCAAACGGGACAGCAATTTGACATTTAACGAGTTTGATGCGCTGTCTTACTTCATACAAAGAATTGTATCTGTGTAAAAGGATCTATTTTGATCCTTTGATCGTCAAGCATATAAACTTGTCGAAAGCGATGATATTTGTAAAGGCATATAAACCAGTACAACTGAGTAAAATAAAAGACACCGTCTCTTGTGCTTAACTCTTAACAAGTGAAGTTTGTTCTGAATATATTCTAACTTGTAGTATATACTATTTTACAAAAAAAATATCGTGGGAATGGAACCGGGAATTGGTGTGGGAATTAATTTGAAATGATTAAGTTGCTAGCACATCTTGAAAAACTGATATTGGCACTTCAAATTGCTGGAGTGCACCTGACCATTCGCGTGTGTGACATTCGGTAGCAAAATAGGACAGATATGGGAATACTACTGGAATGTGTATTAAATTGAGTCATGGGGTTATATTTTACAGTCTGGTGGGAAAGAAAGAAAATGGGTTGTGCTGAAATTTAGAATGGGGTATGCAAGTAAGTTCGGACAAACTAACATAGAATTTTTATAGTTATATAAATCTTAACAGTATCCCTATATCCTCACAATGAAATCATTATTACGGGCGATTTCAATATACACAATTTTGGTTGGCATTTGACACGGCTTGTAAATCAGCTCACACGAATAACTCGACGTTAATAGCCATACCGCCAACACTCTGGACTTCTAACACTGAAAAATACACTATTTTTGTGTTTCCCCTCTAGGCTCGTCGGACCATTGTGCCATATCAGCTAACTTTTCGCATATCCACGACAGAAAAGATTCCTAAAAGAACCATATGGCAATAAAATAAAGGCAATAGGAACGGACTTAACAGCCTATTTAGAAAACGAGTATGATGCCGCTGCTGATATGATTACAGACACTATCCTCTTTTGAATGAGATGCTTTATTTGGGATAATATCTCCCATCGGATGAAGAGTATCACACCAAAATAAAAGACGTCTCAAATTTAAACACAAGATTTTCTTATTAAAAATTATTGAAAAATTCCTTTTTTTTTAGCCCTCCTGATTATTTTATTATCATGAATTCGAAAAATTTTCCTTTCCCTTTATTATAATTTGTTGAAATACATTGCAGTAAAAATTAGTAAAAATGTGTTTTTCGTGAAAGTTTCATTAAAATCTGTGTAAGAAGCAAAAATTTAAACTATTCATGTAATTTTTACAATAAAATATATATTATATGTATATCAATTATTAAAACTGTATAAGTTTATTAAGTACCATTGAAAGAATGTTAAAATATATATGTATTATGTGACGTTATAGCAGGATTTAATTTTCGTACACTCCCATCCTTATTTTTAGATCCAAAACAATGAAAAAAAATTTAATAACAAGTATAATTCGTAGTTAAACTTTTGAAAATATACAAAAAATTAAAAATGAATAGTAAATTGAAGGAAGAAACGGAAGTTTCTGCGCGCTGTGTCTCGGAAAATGTTTTGAAAATATTAATTTCTGTATCGCAAGGACACTAGCAAAAATTAATATTTGTTGACTGAACCTTGTTCAATCCGATTATTTTCAAATAAATCAGTGCAAATAAAATGTATAACAAAAAACAAACAACGACACAATCTTGTGACACGAACATAAGTAATCGAGTAGATACAAAAAATAAAAAAAAAACAACTCGCCCTTTAATTTAAATTAAACTTGACTTTATTAGTCAAGTCTTGATTCGGAATGAATTGACTCGTTGTTGTTCGCCCAAACCTCTACTCCTAGCTGTTTCTGCTGCAAAACCTCTACGGCCAGCTGTTTCGGCCGTTGGCTTAGTTTTCCTGGTCATTGAACTCTCCAATGATTTTCCGTCAATGCCGGCGAAAAAGAGTTCTCTAACGCTCCGTGTATGTGTGACCCACGACGCAATGCACGCACACCAACATAAACTGCCTAGAATGCAGATCAGTGGGAGGCGCTTATGAAAATATAGCATTTTTTTTATATTAAGTTTTGTCTTCGTCACTCCCACTGTCTTATTTTATGTTCTCCCAATTTTGGCACAGGAATGCAGTGGTGGTTTGCCGTCGGAATGTTGCATTTTGAGATCATCTATTTTGCCCATGTAAAATTCATTGCTCTGCCTTGGAGCCGGAATGGTTTCATGTTGCTTTTGCAACATCCTGCGTGTTGCGTAATAAATGATGAGTTCTGCTGGTCGTAAGCTCCATGAAGTGTTGACGGGTAGGTGCATGAAAAGGGAAAAAGGTAGGTGTGGTGAATGGTGTGTGGCAATGATAGGTTATAATTTTAAATTAGGAAAATTTCATTAAATTCATATATGTTAAATATTTAATTTTATAAGTGTGTGAGGTTGTGTGAATGTACGCTTGAAGCTCGTAAATGCAGTTTTAATTGTGACGACACGAATTTTTCCGTCAGACCCAGGATGAGTAGTTTCAATTCGTCCAAGTCGCCACAGAGTTGGGGGCGTTTGTGCATCAGGCGGGATTCTTACTAGCTGTCCTATCTTTATCTTCGTGTTTGCTGTAAGTCACTTCGGACGTTGTTGAAGACGAGCATAATATTCCATCGTTTTCCATCGCTTCTAGAAGTCCTGCTGAATTTTTTGCATAAGCTGCCATCTGTCCAAGTAGTTTTCCTTTGTTTCAGTTAGGTCCTTTTCGGGTGCAGTATTTAGCGAGGCACCGATCAAGAAATGTCCTGGTGTCAGAATGGATAGGTCATCGAGATCTTCGCTGACTGGACAAAGTGGACGCGAATTGAGACATGCCTCAACTTGCGCTAATACCGTCGCATACTCTTCGAAGGTGAGAGTATAGTGCCCAATGACTCGCTTTAGGTGGTGTTTCATCGACTTGACACCTACTTCCCACAGCCCGCCAAAATGTGGAGCAACAGGGGGATTAAAGTGCCAAATCGTGCCCTTGGTCTGCATCTCTTTTGCGATATCCTCTGTCCATTGCCTTGTTATGTGCGCTTTTTCTGACTCCAGGACTTTTATAGCTCCCTTGATATTGGTTCCACAGTCGCTGTAAAGATGTTTGCAGATTCCACGGCGCGCTGTGAAACGCTTGAACGCTGCAAGAAATGCGGATGTCGTATAGTCACTTACCAGCTCGAGGTACACGGCCGTTGTACAAAAGCATACAAAAATCGCTATGTAGGCCTTCGTGATTTTGCTGCATCGGCCTTTCCAAGCCTTTAATTGCACAGGTCCTGCATACTCGACACCGGATATGTAAAATAGTCGCAACGTATTGAACCGTGGTGCATTTTAAGCACTTATGAATGCATTTTTTTACATTCGTTTTGAGCTGCAAAATCCAGCACTGCGATCGAATTGTTGCCATCATTAATTGTTGCCATCATTAATTGTTGCCCGCCGTGAAGAGATTTGAGGTGAATATCATGTACTATCAATGATGTAAACAAATTGTGTAAAGGAAGGATAATTGGATGCCGCTGTGAATAGGGTAAATCGGCATTATCCAATCGACCCCCTACCCGCAAGATTCCTTGTTCATCCATGATTGGCGAGAGTCGTGACAATTTACTTTTCTTCGAAACTATTTCACCCTTTCTCACCTTTGTTATTTCGTCTGTAAACGAATCTTGCTGTATGATGGAAATCAATCGCACTCGAGCTAAGGAAATTTCTTCCTCTGAAAGCATTCCAGAGAGCAGGCATGTTTTTTTTTTTTGTATTTTGTAACGAAGATTGGTGAAAAAGCTAAGCCAATATGCTGTAGCTCTAAGTAAACGCTGTAATGATGAAAACCGAGTGAAGAGTGTGTTGGTTTCAAAAGCCGTAAAGTGAACGCAGAGCTGAAAAATGTTTTTGGTGGGGTACCCAGATGCGATGAACTCGTTTTTTACTGTGGAAACCTTTGATGTCTTTGTCTCAAGATCCGTGGCTTTAAGTTCGTATGGAGGATGAAGTCGCTCATCAAAGGCCTGCAAAAACTTAGGCCCATGCCACCATTGCTGATTTTCCAGGAGATCAGTTGGAAGCAGTCCTCTTGACGCGATATCTGCCGGGTTATCCTTAGACGGCACGTAGTTCCAGGAATGAGGCTCTATGTGTTTCTGGATTTCTGACACCCTTTTGGCCACGAAGGTGTTTCTGGTGTATGGTGCTATATTAATCCACGCGAGTGCAATTTGCGAATCACTCCAAGCAAATGTTTTTGCAGATTGCAGCTCCATAGTCTTCACGGTATGCACCAGTAAGTGTGCTAGCAGTTGGGCTCTACACAACTCCAAACGTGCAAGAGATTTTAGTTTCAATGGTGCAACCCTAGTTTTGGGGACAAGTAGATTTGTTGATGATTTCGCTCCTGTAGTTGACCTCATGAACACAACTGCCGCATATGCCTTTTCGGACACATCGCAGAACCCGTGGATTTCGAGTTACGAATCGGTTTCCAGATATACCCAGCGAGGAATCTCTATTACGTTTAGGGCAGTTAAGTCCAATTGCTGATGGTAATTCGGCATCCCACGTTTTCTCTTCCTTCCAGGGAGATGCAGAGAGAGATCCAGCCTATAGGATCGTATAGCCGAGCTACGTCCGATAGAACCGTTCGTTTTGTAATCTTTATTGAATCTGAAAGATTGATTTTAAAAGAGAAGTTATCCTTTGAAGGGTGCCACTGAATGCCCAGAATTTTTATCGCGTTACTTTCATCGAATGAGAGTTATACCGGTATCTTTCTATGCTCCTCTGGAACGGATAACAACAACCTCTCACTATTGCTTGCCCATTTCTGTAGTGGAAAGTCTCCTCGTTTCAACATTGTTCTAAGCTGTCGCATCATTTCTATGACTTCGTCTTCCGACTCCGCCTCGTGAATAACGTCATCCACGTAAAAGTTTTCGGTGGCAATTTTAGATGCAAGAGGGTAGTCGTCACGTTCATCAGTTCCGAACGTGACAGTATTAAGACGGTATGTCTTGATCTCTTCTTCATCATTCTCTCTCCACAGTATCAGTTGGTAGACCGAGTTTTCCGATGGGACAAAAATTTGCCCATACATCTCCCTGATGTCTGCTACAAACGCAAATTTGTGTTTCCTAAATCGAGCTATGTGATTAAAGATATCGACTTCCGATTTGGGCCTACATAAAGGTGGTCATTTAGTGACGTCCCATCCGAAGTTTTGCACGATGCGTCAAAAACAATTCGCATCTTCGTGGTGGAACTTGATTCCTTCATCACTGCGTGGTGCGGAATGAAGTAGTGAGCGCTTTTTATTGAAATGGGATCTACCTCCGTCATATGCCCTAACTCCTTATAATCGTCAAAAACTCATTTGTATTCCTCATAAAAGGAGGAATTTGTTTTGAATTTCCTTTCCAAATACAAATACCTAACAAGCGCTGATCTGTGAGGCAAGCCTAGATCTGGCCGTGTTCCTTCCTTAAATGGAAGTTGAACCACATATTGGGTATGTAATTTAATTCGTGCGGTTTTTTTCAAAATTTGAACGTTTATTTAAGAAAAATATGTACAATAGTATTATTCAAGGTATTACCCATCTGAAGCTATGACTTTTTCCTCTCTTTCTGGGAGTTTGTGAATCCCATCCCAAAAGAACTGTTTTCCAAATAGTTCTTAACCGGAATAGCAATGTGGGGCCGAGCGTTGTCATGATGGAAAATTATTGCCTCGTGTCTGGTCGTATATTCCGGGCGTTTTTCGGCTACTGCTCTCTTCAAATGGATTAATTGTGTTCGGTAGCGTTATCTATTGATGGTTTCACCCGATTTTAGCAGCTCATAATACAGCACACTCATCTGATCCCACCAAATACAGAGCATTACCTTCGCGCCATGGATATTCGGCTTTGCCGTTGATTTGGCTAGTTTAACAGGTTTCACATATGATTTTTTGCGCTTGGGATTATCGTAATGGATCCATTTTTCATCACCAGTAATAATCCGATGCAAAAATGACTTCCTTTTATGGCATTCCAGCAGCATTTCGGACAAGCAAAATCGCCTTTCGACGTCTCTCGGCTTGACTTCATGTGGAACCCAATTTCTTTGCTTTTGAATATATCCAGCTGCTCTTAAACGTTTTGAAATGGCTGCTTGAGTGATACCCAAAGATTGTGCGCGCTCTTCTTGTGTTTGGCAACAATCTTCATAGAGTAATGCTTCCAGTTCTTCATTTTCAAACTTTTTTGGCTGCCCAGGACGTTCATCGTTTTCCAAACCAAAATCACCACTTTTAAGTCGTACAAACTACTTTTGGCACGTTCGCTCAGCTAGCGCATGTTCACCATAAGCTTCCACCAAAATACGATGACTTTCGGGAGCCGTTTTCAGTAATGAAGAACTCCCCACAAAAGCACTTTTTCAGGCACAAAGTTAGACATATTTGAGTGAAAAAAAAATTGTTGTTTACGCTTCAAATGAATGACATGTACTGATATGACGTACAATGACAGTAGCTTTCCAATGCTTTCCAATTGCCATCTCTTAGCAAACCGCACGAATAGACCCAATATTTACCATCGTCTTGCCGGTGATGCATTCTACAGTAATGTGAATGAATCACCTCTTCTTCCGGTGATTGCATTTTTATAACTTCAACTTCTTCAAGCTCCCAAAATTTCTGCAACAAATTGTCCAAGGATTGGTCTTCTGTAATGATGTAATGCGACGTTATCGTTGACTGGTTACGAGGCCAAATGCCTCTAGAGAGTACCCATCCCAGTTCCGTCCTTTGTGCCATAGGGGTACCTGGTTCCCGTTTAACCATGCCATCAAGTAGAATTGATGAATAAACATCGCTGCACAGAAGAATGTCGATCTTTGTTTAACGTTGCATCGGCAAGTTCAATGTTTTGTAGGTGACTTCATGTTGCACATGGAATGTTGTGAGTTGGTAGAACAGCTGTTAGCTTGGGTAGAACTAAAGCGTTAAACTGTAAGCTGAACCTTTCGCTCAGATTTGAAAAAATCCAGAGAGAAAACCTGTGTTTGGAGGTAGATGTGTTGGTTTCTCCCACGCCAAGTATGTTGACGAAAAACCTTTCTCTCTTCAGACCTAACATTTAAGTGGCAGCTTCAGAAATAAAGGACGCCTCTGATCCAGGATCAAATAGCGCTCGCATCAGTAACGGTTGGCCATCGGTTGTAAAAACCTTGATGAGTGCTGTAGCCAGAAGAACATTTTGTGTGAAATTGTTTTCGGCTATACACGGGGTTCCAAATTGTGCCGATTGTGGAGGTTGGTTGAGAGAGGTGACTGGGTGAGCATGTGATGTCGTTGATTCGTTCGAATGTATTGCATTACCTGACTCATTTAAGTGCAGTAACGAATGATGTCGTTGATGGCACGAAGCACACATAAAGGTGCTTGTGCAATTTTGCGTAAAGTGCGCATTTGAAAGACAGTTAAAACGTAATTTTGCTTTCCTATTTCCTGTCTTTTCTCGGGTTAAGTGCCTTAAATTTGAAGCAATTTTAAATGGAATGTGCATTGTGACACAGTGAACATTTTGGAATTGTCGAATTATGTGCTCGAACTGTACCTGATGTTAATTTTTTTGGCTTAACGTTGATTGTTATCAGATGACTGTCCTGTGACTTCCAATGTTCTTGCTCGCATAAGGAGAAAGTCTTCTAATATTGTGAACGTTGGATAATCGACATACGAAGAGATATGTGACTCCCAATACTCTCGAGTGATGCAAGGAAGTTTTTGCACGGTGTGAAAAATGAGAACATCTTCCCATGCCTCTACAGACACTCCAAGATTTTTGAGTGGCTGTCTTGCTTCGTTTGTTGTGTCTAACAGCAGTTTAAGGTCATCAGATGATTCCTGAGTCAGTTTCGGTTGGTCAAACAGCAATTTGAACTGATTGTCTTTCAGCAATCTAAGATTTTGAAATCGTTTTTTTAAAACCGCCCATACTGATTCAAAATTGGAGTCAGTGTTTCGCAGCATTCGTGCCGCTTCACCAGTTAAGTTGCTTTTTAAATAATGTAAGTTTTGAGCGTCAGATATTGCTAAATTTTTATTAACTAATCCTTCAAACAATCCTTTGAATTCAGGCCACATTTGAAGAGTGCCATCGAACGTCGGTATTTAAATATGAGGGAGCTTTAATTCTGCCGACGGTGGTTTTCATCCTGCAACTTAGTTGTTGAGAAAACTTGAATTGCAATCGAAGCTGGTTAATTTTTCTTTCAACTCAGAGGAGTATTTGAAGTAAAGCTTCTTCAAATGATGAAATGTTAGTGCTTCCATATATTTCACCTTAGCTTCTTCACTAGGAGCAGCAAAGCAACTACCTTTTGATGAAGAGCTCTAGCTTCTTCAAACGACTTCTCTAAATTCCTTAAGCGAACCTCATTCATATTCACAGATTTTTTTGTTTTGAGAAATTGACTTGATCTCATCTATAAGCGTAGAGATTTTACACTTACTCATGATAAGGCCGACGAATTAAATTTAACCGCAGAACAACTCACACAAACATTTTTTTTATTTATTAATTTGATAAATCAATTTGAATATATGTATTGATTGATAATTGAATTAATTAAATTGCCACACACCTGTAAATTAGCGTTGCTCCTTCGTTGCTGCACACCGAATAACGAACGTATAGTTCTTCCGCGACAAACGAATTTGAATTTAAACGCACTTTAGCAATGTCTGTTTGCTGTTTTTAATTGTTTTTAAATGTTTTTGCACTGTCGCCCAAACGAAATCTCTCCGTCCATCTGTTTTTGCTGCGAAACCTCTACGACCAGCTGTTTCTGCTGCGAAAACTCTACGTGTATGTGTGACCCACGACGCAATGCACACACACCAACATGAACTGCGTAGAATGCAGATCAGTGGGAGGCGCTTATGAAAACAAACAGTATTTTTTTTATATTAAGTTTTGTCTTCGTCACTCCCACTGAATGCATGCTGGTTTTATGTTTTTTTTATGTTCTCCCAATTTTGGCACGGGAATGCAGTGGTGATTTGCCGTCGTCATCTATTTTGCCGATGGAAAAGGCATTGCTCTGCCTTGGAGCCGGGATGGTTTCATGTTGCTTTTGCAACAATTTCTATTATTTCTGTTTCTATATTAATTCTACATAACATTAGGTTTTACCAAGCTGTCCCCTTAATTACTACGTATTTCGTGATACAAAGTTATTGATTGATGTAAATAATATTATTTTAGAGTTTTAAAAATATACATATGAGTCGTTGAAAATTGGGTCCAACGAATTAACCGCTGCAAACGTGCCCGCGGTGGCCATATGAACAAAGTCGAGTTCCATTCATAAATGTTTTGATTGTACTTCAATCAAATAATAAAGTTTTTGAAATATCTCGAATTATTTGCCTTTTATTTAAAAAAAAAAGTTGTCAAGTCGTTATTAGAAAACCCTATACATGTTTCAAAGTTGCAATAATTGGGGTTAAGTAAGAAACATCCAAAAAAAAAATTAAAGAAAAAATCACTAAGTCTTCAATAACTTTTGACACATTAATTTAAGGGCAACATATGTTTTCGAAACAATTACAATACTGATAATTAGAAGTCATGTATTGCAGTATACAGAGAGGCCTTGATTTAAAGTCAATTCCATACTGTTCGTATTAGTTACCTCCGGGAAGCAAAGAACTGAATTCACTTTGCTCTCAGCGTCTCTCTGTTCACTGAACAATGAAATTTAAATGTACCAAAAAATTAAAAATTCTGATGTAAATTCCATAAAAATTAGTTAAACATTTGGAAACTTATGTAAAACATGAAATTGATTTTTTTTTAAAGAACTTAACTCAAAAGGATGTGAATGAATCACTTCATACAATTTATATTGCCGGCAAAAACGTTTGCCTTTCGAGCCTGGTAGGCAATACAGTACCAGTTGCGCCACGGCCACCCGATACAAGTCTTATTCATTAAAAGCGTATGTAATATTCTAAAGCCTATGAAATGTTCAATCGTCAGAGGCTTTTTTTCAATTATTTACTATACCAAGGCGAACGAAGTTGCGTGTATAAGCTGCTATGATGTACATACTAAATTCCTTCCCGGAATTTATTTAGAATATTAAAAATACAGGTTTATTCGTCTAAATCTATATAGTCCCCTTTAAAGTAATCCCCATCGACTACAACACACTTATGCCAGCGCTTGATCCAATCCTCGAAACATTTTTTATATTCGGTTTTCGGTATGTCCACCAATGCTTCCTGCCATTTTTCAATTACTTACTCTCGGCTGGTTTTTTTTAACTCGATTGAATAGAAAAAAGTCACAGGGAGCCAAATCAGGTGAATTCGGTGGCTGTTGGATGGTATCTGTTGCATTTTTCGTCAAAAAAGTACAAATAATGATGACACTATGGTCTCTTTCGGCGAATTGCTTCACGCAAACGTCTCATAACGTCTCATAACGCCCAAATAATACCCTTTGTTTACTGCCTGGCCTTCTGGCAAAAATTCATGATGCATTACACCGTTGTAATCCATGAAAACCGTGATCCTCGCAAATCATCTCTTGCGACGTCAACACGGTCTCTTTTTTGCATGAAATTGAGGTCTTTTGGCACCAACTTTGCTGCTACACGACGGAAAACCGAATCATTAACCAAAATGTCTAGGACGGATCAATGGTTCAAGTCCTCCGCTTTCTTAAGAGAATCGTTGCTGAAGCACTTTTCCAACATTTCCAACGTTGGCGCACCATTAAATCCGTTTTTTACGCAAAATTAATTACAAGTTCGTTGTTGCAAATTTAAATCCATTTCTAAAATTGTAAAAAAACCGTCAACACACAGATACAGATGTACTCTTGGCTTCGTAACTTTTGCTACTATCAAGCTTGACGCTTAGATTTAGAGGGGATGTCAACAACAGATGTACCAACTTAAAAAAAAATAAAACTCAAATCGGAACAATGGGAGCGCCACACGGTGACGCCACCGGGAACATTTTGATCAAGGTGGTATGTGTATATCAGACGTAGTAGTAACTCAAATTTTTATAACATTCTTATTTCGAAATGTTTTTTAATTGATATCCGGGTCAATTCCACCAATCGTAACGAAATATACCATATAAGAGTTGAGGATTGTTTTCTTCTCTCATCGCCTTCTTCCAAATAATAATGTCCAGTGATGACAATGTGTCCAGGTAGACATGTTGACCCAACAGTCCGTTTATGGTGTGTACTTCTATTAGCATCTAGCTTTAGTATTAGTTTGCACGTAGCGATTGGTATACCAGTGATGCCTTTTTTAGATAGATTAGGTAGAGTGGTTAAAATGTTTCCGAGCTTGCAATTCCCTTTAATATTTCTCTGCTCCGGCACGCAACATAGGTGAATGTTGAACTGTTCTGCCATATCCCTGAGAGATGCTAGGCAACCAAAGGCGATTTTGGAATTTTATGCGATTGAGTCCAGTGATTTGATAGCGGCCTGATTATCCGAATAGATGCGGATACCCGGAGGAGGAAGGAGGAAGGAGAGGCGTAGATTATCTGAGAAAATACCGCCTCCAACCCCAGTATCAGTCGGGTAAGTAGCCACTTGCATGTTGAAAATATCGAGGGGTGTCAACTGAAACAGAATATTTAGTGTCGCGGAGGGAGTAGCGTATTAGATTCCGCTTATGGCTATATTGTCCACCAGGCAACCACCCCGCAGGTGAGTCTTATAACCGAGACGTATAGCCAGTGGGTAATTCGAGGTTGAAGTCCCCATTTATTCCCAATGGCTACTTTAGCTTTCTTTACTTTTTCTTGGCTATTAGGCTTCCAATTAGATTTCTGTCAAAAATAAGGCCCAGATATTTCGCTGTAGCGGAAAAGCTAAGTACCGTTGATTAAGGGAGCGTGATTGGAATTTTACATTTCTCCGAAAAAGGACTAGGTCAGTCCACAGCGATCCGCCCAACGGATTAATCTGTTAAGATTTTGCTGTAAGAGTTTTTTTTTAATGGCATTGAGATGCTTTCTTGAGATAGCTAGAGCAAGGTTATCCACATAGGCATCCACCGTGCTTCTACACGCTTCCTGATATATCAGCAGTTTATTGATCACTAAGTTCCAGAGAAGGGGTGAAAGGACATCGTCTTGCAGCATACCTCTGCTGGAGGTAGAATAAGAATAAGACTGATCAACTCCCCAAGTGAGTCATCTACCTTCAGAATTGACAGAGCAGTCGTGAGTTTTGACGTTGTTAAAAGAACCTTCTATGTTCGGAAACGCGAGCATTGTGTACTCTCTACAATGCAGGATTCGTTTATTGTGGCTAGCCGACTTTCTTTCACAGTAGACATGTTGGTCCGTAGAAAAAAGTCGTTGATTAATCTAGATCGTATATGGATATCAATCAGTCGTTCTAGAGTTTTTAGTAATAAATATGATATACTTATAGATGTGAGGTTTTTTGGGAAAACATAAGAACATTTTCCTTCTTTGGGAATGAAAACTACATTAACTTCTCTCCATGACAAAAGAATGTATACCATTTCTTCGCAGCTCCACATGATATTCTCTAGCTGATAGGATGATACCTGAGGACAGGTATTATTCCGCCTGGCCTGGCAGATTTGTATGGTTTGAAGCTATCAAGCGCCAAAGCAGCATGTCTTGTTATCAGACTGTGAATTTTAGTCGCGGGAGCAGTATTCTTGGACGATTGTTTTTAAACAGCTAGGTATTGTAGAATTGGTAAAGAGAATTTTTCTCAGCGGCGATGCATCGACGGTTTCTTTTGTTTGACCAAAGAATAATGATCTCATTATCGCTTTGCTTTCCTCAATTCTGTTTCATATATTTGGAGGGATTCTTTGTATCATTCTCAGTCAGTCACCTTTTTTGTCTTTTTCTTGCTTAAAAAATACTGCCGCGTGCGACGTTTTCGAACGTGGAAGATAAGCGGCAACTCAAGTCTGTTCCGGATCAGCCTTCATATAGCTCAATAAAGGAACGCTTCTCAAGTCACGAAGCCGGTTATCCCCAAGTATGTATTTAACTTCATTTCGACAAGCAAGTCGCCGCACAGTTATTCCGCAGTCAAAGTTGAAAATCTTCGTAAAATTAATGGTTTCCGATTTCTGAAATTCAGAATGACATTCATTTTTGGGCTTAATCTGTACGCGATCAAGTTGTCTGCGAACGCTACGGCATGCTGAAGTGATATTACACGATTGCTTGTGTAAATCTTGAATAAGATCGACGAATTAACCTCACTTTATTAGCAACCATTGTTAAGGGGAGATATACACCTAAGAGCTAGAAAAAAATGTAATTTCTGTATATTTTTTTAAGGAAAACTATTTGAAATTTCGTATAAGGAGCTTAACTATCTCAAAATGTAAACATTCAGAAATATATTTAGTTTTCTTTATTTAAAAATATCAAATATGTACGAGAATATTGTATGATTCTTGGAGCGTCGTAAAAAAGATTTGCGTAAGTGGTACCCAATGGCGTTTATTCAAAAATCACCCGAAATAAAAAAGATAATAATTATCTGGTACTTTGCATAGCCGATTTTGAAAATATTGATTGAATGCAAAATGGCAAACGTTTGAACATATGGTAAATAGTGATTTTTGGACCAACAATTGGTTATTATTTTACGTATAAAACAAAAACTAAGTATCGGAAAAAAAATTATTATGACAAGTACTAAATAATGGTGTATAGAAAAACCACAAAAAATGGGTTCATTGGTTTTCAAGAAATTTTAGGTACCGATTTGAAAAACGTGGTTTCGAGAAAAACGCGTTTGAAAATTTGGGAATGAATAAATCATGGAATTTGTCAACTTACATGGAATCATCGATACCAGGCCGGAATGTTCATAGCTTGTAAATTTTGTTGTCAGCGTCGTATTCGACCTTTTTTTAGTACACATAACTCCATGCTTTTCGAAGAATTTTGAAAATAATTCTTTCATGGCATCTACTTCCATTTTACTTGCCAATCCGTCATGATTGATCTGGAAATTTTCATCATGATAAGATTACCATTCTTCACATAACTTAGTATTTTTGTGTTTATTCCAATAGTAACATTCACCACAATAAGAAGATTTTACAATAAAATCAACGATTTTTCCCTGTAAACTGACCATTGAGAACCGCAATGAGATAAAACCATGTTTTCTCCACGTACATCTCCTAAAACGGTCAGTTTTGTTATATCAGCATTCGAATTTTGTTTGTTATTTCCTGTTGTTCTTCTTTTACAGATTGCTTTGAAACCAATTGAGTTTGTTGAAGCAGGGGTGGTAAATCCATGACCCCACAAACTAATTGCTCCACGCACGTCGCTAGCCGCTACCTGCCTCTCGGTTCGACGCCGCAGAACTTGTTTCACGCCTCGGCGAGCGATTTTTTAAGGTTTGGAAACAAAAAGTAGTCGCAGAAAGACAAATCCGTAGAATACGGAGGATGGGGGAGTAATTCATAGTGCAATTCAACCAATTTGGCTATGGCGACAGCGGAGGTGTGAGTCGGTGCGTTATCATGGTGTAAGCGCACATTTTTTTCGCCAAATCAGCGTTGAATCGGCTCAATAAATCGACCTAGTATGCTCCTGTGATTGTTTTTCTTTTCTCAAAATAATTAACGTGGATCACACCTCGCGCGTACCATAAAATGGTGCCATCATCTTTCCGGCCGAAAGCACGGTCTTCGCCTTCTTCAGTACGTTCATCGAGTAAAACCCATTTTTTCGATTGTTTTTTGGTCTCTGGTGTATACCAATGTATCCGTGTCTCATCGACGGTCACGAAACGACTCAGAAAGTACTCCAGATTTCGAATAAACAGGGCCAAGCACGTCTTTAAAGTGGTCTCACGATTGCGCTTGTTTTCCGATGTGAGTAAACGCTGCACCCATCGCGCCGACAGCTTTCTCATGTCCAAAATCTCCCGCACAATATGGTTAACGCGTTTAGTTACGATGCCTGCTATCTCAGCCAACTCGCGATTTTTCACTCGGCTGTCCGCCAACACGAGATCATGGATTTTTTTAAGATTTTCTCTGTGGTAACTGTTTTTAGTACACCTGGGAGCCGTTCATCAAAAACCGACGTGCGGCCACGGCCACACTGCGAATCAATGGTAAGCGGTTGTACGGACAGGTGAATATGTCCCATATACACCATCGAGAATGGGCTTGATAATTCTGAAATGCTAGTTGGCGGGAAGGAGCATCATTCAGACTGAATTGGTTGTATCAATGATCTAAAAAAGAATGTTCAGATGATACTATCCCATTCGTTATCATTTAAGGTGATGTCGAAGACAAGAGTGATATCTAGCATTTCAGTTTTAAGTTATAAAGGTAAACTTATTGCTAATAAGCTTTATTTCAAATAACATTATAATTCACTTAATATAATAATCGGGTACTTACTATTGTGCCTGAGAACCGCCCGTTTTCACAAGTTTCAAAAAAAAAAAAAAAATTAAAGTAATGTAAATGTCAAACTAACTTATGTAAGTGTTGCCGATCGTGGTGCTGCTGACAGTGTTGTCAAATGTATCGCAACATTTCGTAAATGTATGGCGTTATCTGCTATATATTTACCCTTCTCACGTCCAGTCTAGCCAGCTTAATCACCGGTCGGGTCACAAACCCATTTGCTGCTTTTACAATTGCACTTCGAGCTTCTCCATCTCTTGACTGATGTAGATCAACAATCGTTCCTTTTGCCCAGGTGTTTCTCTTGCTATTTTTTTTACAGCGGAACGTATGTTAAAGGTCGGGAATTTAGAATGTGCTCGATATCGGCTTAAGTTGCCCTCAAAACGTCTTCTCGCAAATTTGTCTCGTGCAGGATATCCATTAATATCAATTTCACTGAGCGTATCATCCTCTCCCTGGCTCCACCCATATGAGGGGCGGCTGGGGGAATGAATGACCATTCGACCGCAGGATAATTTTGCTCTAGCTCTTGGTAGGATATCTTCTCCAGTTCGTCAATCAAGGAACGACTTGCACCTCGAAAATTTGTATCGTCATCTGACAGGATCCTTTTCGGTACGCTCCGACGACTGACAAACTGCTTAAGCACAAGCAAAAACGCTTCTGTTGACAAAGATGGTGTAAGTTCGAAGTGTACAGCGCGGGTAGTAAGGCAGGTGAATAGTACACCCCATCGCTTATCCCGTCGACGTCCAATCAGTATGTTCATGAGTCCAAAATAATCCACTCCCGTGTAAGTAAATGGCTGTGTAAACGGAGTCAGTCGTTCCAGAGGCAGGTCCCCCATGCTTGGAGCGACAGGTTGAGCTCGATGATTGCGACACTATTGACAGTTCTTGGAGATAGATCGGACCAAAACCCGAAGACCTGTGATATAAAAGCGTTGTCGTCTTTCGTTTACCACAATTTCGTTGTGATGATGGTGAAATTTGCGATGGTAAAAGTCCGTGATTAGTCGTGTAACTTGATGCTTACGTGGCATAATAATTGGGCGCTTGACATACATCGGCAAACTTGTCATCAGATCCAAGCGACCTCTTACTCTAAGCAGACCTAGTTGATCCAAATATGGAGAGCATTTAAAATAAAACTTTTACGTTTGTGAACGAAGATTCTTTAATTCCTCTGAGAATGCTTTTTCTTGACAGGCTCGAATGATAATTGCCTCAGCTGCGTCATATTCCCGCATATTAAGTATCTCATTTATGAATTGTGACTTCGGTGTTGATCTAATAAGCATCTGTAGAAACTTCAGCACATATCGTTGAGCATTGTGCAACTTTTCCCATCTGCTAAAGCGACTTGGATCAGGTACAATAACAGTCAAGTCTGTGGTTTTGACAGTTTCTATTTCCAAGTAAAGAACGGCTTCTGCTTCTGATTCGACCTTATCGCCAAGAACAGTTTCTGGCCATTCACTTTCTAATTAGTGGAAATTTTCGAATCCATTCCAACCAATCCTTGTGATCTGCATCTCGTATTGATTCGTCCCACTGACACCTGAACGCCAAATGTTTTGTAGAATGATCTAGGCATGAATGACATAAAAACCCAATAGGCCTAGTGGATCAAATGGATTTGACGGAGAGGTGTTTTCGTCCAAAACTGACTTATCGAATTTCTGGACAAAGGTAAGTTCATCAGTACCATTTACTTTGGCGGCAGCATCCAAAACAAGTCTCTTTTTGTTCTTATTTGCATTTGTCACAGTGAATATAGAGATATACCACGACTTTCCACCAGCTGTTATTTCCTTTTCTTCCAGTTTTCTTATGTAGCCCTTGTCTTCGCAGCTTCTGATGGTTTCCGTCAAAAAGGCCTTCAATTCTGGATCGCGTTTCATTTTAGTTTCAAGGCATTCAAGTCTACGTTTCGCCATTGCGAAAGAATTCGGAAAGTCAACAAAATCATATCTCCATAACAAACCCACCTCTCCCACCTCTTCTCGCCGGGCAAGTATTTTGATTTAGTTTCCATTATACGCAGCGCTCTCTCATAATCTTTGGATTGCTTAGCAGAGAACGTTTCTTGGACACCAACAGATTCTAAGCAAAAATACGACTTTAACATCTTATCCATGTTACTTACAGAACTGCAAGGACATATATGACAATCCAGCCAATTATGATTCGGGGTTGAACATCCTTGTATGGGCGAATAGGGAGTTCCTGCAAATGACGTTGTTTCTGTAGCACTGTTGCATCAAGTGACTGCAGTGGTAAATTCAAATTTGATATGGTGCGCACGTTTCGTAGATTAAATCGTGGTGCATTGTCTTCACGTGATGAAATGTCTAAGCTTACCACCTTAGAATCTGGCTCATTGTGAGTAATTTTGCCAGTCCATTTTAAGCATAATTTCACCGACGGACCAGTGAGACCCAACTCTGAAGTGATAGGGTACATGCAGATCCTTCATCGACGAGTGCGTACGTTTTCAATGTCTTGCCAAAGCCGTACAGCCTCACAGGAATGTACCGAAACATAGACTTTTGATTCTTGAAATGGAAGAGTATAGATGGATCCGGTTCTGCGTTTTTGCCTTGATTATCTTTCGCCTGGCTACTTCTGACTTGACTAATCTGACAGCGATGTTGTTCCTGGGTATTACTATGTAATAAGAAATTGTGAGGCATTTTACAGTTGTCTACTCCACACTGTCGTCTTGTGTTGCAGCGCCTCAACGAGTGTTTTTTGAAGCAACAGAGGCAAAGATTTTTGTCACGTACAAACTGCCATCGTTCCTGGGTAGAAAGATCGCGAAACTCGTTGCAGTCCGATAGATGATGAGCTTGATGGCTTTTGCACAAACCACTTGCTGTGATAAAGAGTTCTGATTTTTCTCTATTACTTCATGGACTAGAATTTGTCACCTGATTGGCACAGGTTGTAAGAGCAAAGAGCCACCTATCAAATGTTCCCATATCAACACGAGGTAAAGACAGCTGGTGACGACCCCAATCGAGTTTAAGCTCACTGGGTAGTTTGCCCACCAATTCGGCTAGCAACACCGGGTCGTTGAGATAGTCCACAAAACCTACAGCTGAAATGGTAGCACAATAATTTTGCACAGACAATGCGAGATTCATAATAAGAGATTCAAACTTATCTGGTTTTACAGCTGGCTCCTGTCTTAGCTTGCGCTGCATTGCCTCGTAGATGACATCAGAACGACCAAAAAGCATTCTTAATGTTTCTATTGCAGAGGAGACAGTGCTTGGCATCATGAGTTTACCTCGTACTGCTTTTAAGGCCGCTCCTTTCAGACATTTTTGAAGACGTAGTAAATTTTCTTGGTCGGTGAATACGCATCATTCGGTTGATTGCAAGTAGTTCGTAATGAAAAGAGGCCATTCCTCAGGTTTGCCGGAAAAACTGGGTAATTCTTTAGTTATCACTTGACGTGCAAAAATTTGTGATTGTGACAAAGAAATATCAGGTGCAGCGGTATTGTTGTATGGGAAAGCTGGGTTAGTATACGATGGACCTCCGGCAACATATGATTGTGTGGATGAAACAGTTATTGGAGATGGTATTCCAAAATTAACAGGTTCGTTACAGAATGTAGAATGCGGATAGCCGCAACATCCAGCGGTTGCTGTGGGCAAATACACACTTCCCGCATGTGCTGTTCCAACGGTGTTTCCGTAGACATTAGCTCTTCTGGACAAAAACAAACTCGACACCTGTTGACTGGTATGTGTTATTGGTCTACAAACGGGAGCTGTGGTGGGAACAGCATGCCTGCATGTATTATGTAGCATGTACATTTATTCCGGGTGCATCTGTGACATTCAAATGCCCCGATTTGATTTGTGGCTGAGCAGACTCAAATGCCATCCGATTTATGTCGATGGTATTGTTCAGCAAGGTGGAGTGTAATATGTTTCTCGCTGTGCCCTCTTGGAGTTGATTCTGCGCAGCCGGGATAGCAAAAGGTGAAAGAGTAACACGTTGTGTTGAGTAAATATCCTCGAATCTTGCGAAGGGATTTGACAATGACTTGGTGACGGAAGGTGTGAAGGAACGAAGATCTGGCACTTTTTCGTTGGTTTGAAGAATTGACGTCTGCACTTCGGGTGGCGTATATTTAGCTGTTGTTGTTGCGGTAGTGGCTAAACCGGTTGTAGTGCTTATGTCATTTGACTCCAACGAGATCCATGCGCATGTACTGCATGTTGTTTCACCTTCACATAAAGACATGTCGTTGCGCGAGTCCATGTGCAAATAAATGTGAGGTTACGTAGAAAAATATTGCAAATGTGTAATATTGGACGTATTTCAAGATAAAACCTTTGTCTTTTTGCTATCCACACAGTTGCAGGCGTAACGATTCCAGATATTTCGTTGGATTGAGAAATATGCTCGGGAAAGGCGACGAATCCACACCTGTAGTGTACAACGATTAAAGGGGGCAACTTGTTTTGCATGCACGAATAATTTTAGATTGTCCAAATCCTTGATGAACTAAAATCTTTATTTCAAATAACATTATAATTCAAAACTTAATATAATAATCGGGTACTTACTATTGTGCCTGAGCACCACCCGTTGTTTCACAAGTTTCAAAAGAAAAAGAAAAATGAAAGTAATGTAAATGTTAAACTAACATATGTAAGTGTTACCGGTCGTGGTGCTGCTGTCAGTGTTGCCAAATGTATCGCAACACTTATAATGTAATCAAAAAGTGAGAGGTCCATGGCCTGCCACAAGCTTGCTGCTGCTAGGATGGAGGAAGTAGGACCATGGCTTGCATTCCTTGAAAGAATTTCAATGAAGTGATGTTGCTTTTTAAAAGGCTTTGAAGTTCTTGGTCTGTTGATTGCATTGTTGCCAGTTCTTGGAAGTCGATAACTTGTGGTAATTCGATAGCGTTTATACGGGTAAATGCATCTTCGACGTTGTTTTCAATGCCACCTGTGTTGAAGATCTGTAGTAAATTGACTAATCCAATTAAGTTGTCTGGCTTGACGGGGTGAAGATTTATCTATACTTGTTTAAAGGCAAATATCAGTGGCTTGTGGTCTGTTCTGACGTGAAATTCCCTGCATTCGATCCATGGTCGGAAGTATTTAATAAGTGCAATAAGTTCTCTGTCGTGTGTGCTGTAATTTTTCTGTGAAGGAGATAACTTCTTTGAAAAAAAAAACTAGTATTTCCCATATACCGGTAGATTCCTGTTTACTGATCCAAGTGCTGTACTGGATGCATCAGTTGTAAGGCGGAGTTTGGCATTCAGTAATGGATGCGATAGTAGTGTAGCCTCAACAACCTGCTTCTTGACTAGTTTAAATGCTTCGTCGGTTTCAGGTCCAGGGCACCGGCCCCCCTCCTTCATAGCACCACTAAAACTATGAAGGAGTGTTTAGTGGTTAGGTTTATTGAAGTGATAGAGGTAACTGGAGCAGGTTCCATTGAAGCTTTTGTTTTAATACCTGTGATTGGGTCCGAAAGATATCTATTTTTAAGATTAACCAATAAACCATGCTTGTGTAGGAGGTCAGCTATGATTGGATATGGTACGTCAGCAATACAGAAAATCCAGCGGATGGGACGACGAAATACGATGTTCAGGGGCAGTACTCGTTCCACATATGTACGTATCGTGCTGTTATTGGCTGCGTAAAGCATTAGTGGAGCCACTCTTGTTTTGTCTGACCGAGTGGGTAGATTAATTGAAATATCCGCGCCGGTATCGACGAGAAATTTGATTCCTGATGTGCGGTCAAAAACGAAGAGTCGACGAAGACATGTTTCACCACCAACAGACGTCGAATCTATTAGTGGCGGCTGGAGTTTCCCTCGTTTATTTGCCATGCAAATGGTTTCATACATTTGATGGCTTTATCGGCAAATCTGCGATGGTAATAGCAAATTCCTCTATCAGTTGTGGAGGCTAGTGCGACGTGAAGATGAATTGCTGCTGCTACGGGCATGTCTGTTGTTGCCCATGAAGCAATCAAGTTTTTGTGAAAGCTTTTCTATCCTACTTGCTAATTACTATATTTGTTTCCCGATTTCGCTGGTTCGGAGATCTGAGAAACAAGCATATGTTACCAATATTTGAGTGACGTTGAATGTCTATGATTTAATCGGCGAGCTGTGCGAGGTTGCTGTTTTCTAAGCTGTCAACAGTTATGAGGGCAACTTGGTCACTCTGTGGTAAACGGTCGAGCCATAGGGTTCTTATGAACGTAGCATCTAATAAGTTACCACCGAGCCGGTACATTTCAGCTGAAAGCTTGGATGGACGCTTATCTCCTATTTCTAGACCCGACACTAAGGTTTTGAATTGTTGCTCCTGTGAAATGGAGAAGTGGTTTATCAGGGCTTCTTTAATTTTTAAGTACTTGTCTTTATATGGTGGTTTTGTAATAATATGCTCCACCACCGAAAGAGTTTCCTGATCAAGACGGGCGATAACTGCGTGGTATTTGGTTGAGTTGGCTGAAATCCTTTTGCTCTAGAACTGTGATTCGATAGATGTGAAACACAGCTGCACTTTCTTATTCCAAAATGGTGGTAAATCGACTCGATCGATCTGCACTTGGTTTAGGTTCACGTCAAAGTTCTCCAAATTAGCATTCGGTGGAGAAAAATCTTGACAATCAGCATCTGCATCTTCCATATTCGCAAATAAATTAATGAGAGTGCGCAGTAAATATGTAAGTGTTTCGAAATCGGGGTCACCAATTATAGCAATCTTGCAGCTACTTAATATTAAAAATCGAATATTTTGTGCAAGGAAGTTAAACAAAATACAAGAAAATAATTTACTTCAACTATATTTAATTTAAACTTTAAAAACTAGCATAACCGTTCATAAGAATAAAACCAGGAAAAAGAGGATCAGTTTTTTAAAACGTATTAAATAATTATCTGAAGTTAGTTACATTTCAATTTTAAGGACCGTTTATAATTTCTTCACCAGAGCGGTAGTGTATCCTCACAGATTTAATTCTAGTAACACCATCTATGTGCTAGTCTACGAACTTTTCAGCCGACTTATTACAATATTTTTGGACAATTTATTTTGTCCATGCAAGTCCATTTTTGAAAAAAACTTGTTATGATTTTTTTATGCGTAAACAATTTATGGTAAAAAAAAACCCAGATTTCAGTATTTGGGAGATGGAAGTTTTAGCTCTTAACAGTACTGAAGATATGTTTATTTTGAAACTCGTACAAGTTCATCTTACTCGTAGATCGAAATTATTTTTGACCGAATATATTATTGCAAAGTTAAGCTCCAGTTGCTTTATGGTAAAATTAATGTGGGCGTTTGTGGCCATCATGTCTGAAATTTAGGGTTTTTCTATCTATCTTTACCATTTAAAATCGGTGGTTGTACAATAAAAAGTTTATCTTAATTTTTTGTTTCGATAATAATATGTTTACTTTCAAAAAGAATTGGTAACACTTTGAAAAACTGTAAACGGTATCACACCCGTCTTTTTTATTAGCTTGCAAGTAAGTTCCAATTCAGTTTCTAATAAATATTCGATAAGTCGACATTGTGTTTCTTTTTGCTTTGTGCGTACAAAAACCCTTAATAGTCTCATTCTTATTTGGAGCATAAATAACGGATTGTGGTATATATTATACTATAAAAGAAAAAAAATTCTCAAAACGCTTAGGATGGAAATCGCATGCGTCTGAAAGTGAATTTGGTAGGTAACAAAAAAAAATATAAATAATTTTCTGCGTAATAACTCAACTTCAATAAAGTCCTCATTTGCAAGTAGTCTTATTACTTTTATTTTGTTTGAAGAAATAAGACCTATAGCAATCGGTAATAAAAGAAGACCTTAAATAAATAGTTGAACTATTAACTTTGTCATCAGATGATAATGATGCTACAAATGAACATTACGAAGAAAATAAGGTTATGTCCAAAAAATAAGAAAAGGCAATCGAAATTAATTAGGTAAAATTATTCTCGAGAAAAAATTCGTAAATAAAAACTGACAATGTTCAAGGGCATGTGCAAATCTATTTAGTGAGGAAGAACGGAAACGAAATTTTAATGAATTTTGAAACCCTGCTGATTTCAATTAACAAAATTCTTTGAAAGGCCCAAGGAACTTCAAAGGACGACAAAGAATTTTAGTTTTAAATATTATTTAAATGCAAATCGTGGAGGTATTTTAGTATGCAAAACATATTTCGAAAATTCTAACTGTATATAACCCCTTAAACTACGTATCTGCAATTACCCGTGCATGCGGGTTTACAGTAGCGGACTTGGAAATCCGGACAGTTAGGAAAAACGCTTTAATTAGTTGTATAGTTTTTCTTTGGGAAACCACAAGTGGTCTTTAAGGATTTTTCATAAAATTTATTTTACTTAACCTTGATTTTAATAATTGCTGAAGGAAGTATTTAGATTGAAAAAGTGCAAAATATGGCAAAAAAGAAAAAGGTTTGAAAAAAAAAAACACAAAATCGGAGTAGGTAACAATTTCAAATATAGCAAAATATAGTGTATGTGATATAGCGCGATTAATGAGATTCAGCATGTTTTTAGCAGCTGAATTCATTAAAAATTCGAGTCAGCAGGCTTATTTGCAAGAAAATAAGCCTACTGTACCTTTTTAAAACTACTAAGGATTTAATCGAAAAGTTCGTAGATTTTGGCGGATCAGAAAAAGCCTTCTAGAATTCCGTTTATGTACAAGATCTGCGAAAAAACGCTTTTAATCAAACAAATGTTCCAAACACGTCTCCAGTGGGCGAAAGACCTCGAAAACACGACTGCTACGAAACCCGGAGTTCGGAAAGGTAGCTATCACAGGCCCCGAATGAATAGGAAGTTTGACAGTTTTTTCTACGAACAAATTTTTTCATCGAAATCAAACTGAAAAAGAAAATTCAGCGAGAATACAGCGCACAAAAATCAATAAACAATCATATAAATATACATATAAATAAAACAAAAGAAAAATTTAAGTTAAATTGCAGTTTATTATGAATTTATTTCATTTTTTCAAAGGGCAAACAAAATAATTACAAACAAAAGTCGGTTTGAAAGGCTTTTTGAAATGCTTGTAAAGTCGCCAACAGCTTCAGAATGAATTCTTTTCTTAGGTGTGGTTAGATTGAAAGGCATACATTAAGAGGAAATCGGTTGAGAACAAAAAAGAATGCAAAGAAGAATGCACTCTTTTTCCAGCCTCGTAGAAGGTGTCATAACATTGACTGGCCTTGAAACCTCGATCGGAGGAATAAAGGGGACACATTCTTTTGGGCTCACAAGTTCTTCTGAGGCTATAGACTTCAATCTACCTGCTGTAGAGGACCAACTTGCGGATGTTTCGATGTCATCAGACGTTGCTGCTGTTAGTTCAAGAAGCATTCCACGGCATCTTCCAACCCCTTCGCTCCAATCCAATGATTCCATCGGCCTTTTAAAGGAGCAAATAACAATGCAACAAGAATTCTACCGCAAAGCAGAAGAATTTTGGAAAAATCATGAAAAGTGGGCTGCGAGGATTTCAAGCAGCTTCCGCGGAATAAACAGGGAAATAGGAAAACTCTGCGATATTGATGAAAAAAGGCTTGAAGTCACTGTAAGGCATAACCAAATAAAAGAAAAAGTCTTGCAAAACAACATTGATCTGAAATGAGATTGCTTCAAATTAAAGAGGCAAAAAAAAAAAAACATTTAAACATTTCTCTTGAATTAGGTATTTAATTTTAAATTGTTAATTTGGTATGAATTTGTGCGAATATTTACATATAACATGGTTTTTATTTTTCGTTTATGTACATGTGTTTTTTTTTTAAAGTAAAGTTACTCAAAATACTATATTGTGGTAATTAGATTAAGAGCTTCGATTTCTTCAACTACATCCTCATCTTCAGCTTCTATTCCTGTAAAATCTTCCTTGACCTTAAAATAAATATAAATATTATGTAAGGCACAAGCAGCATTAATGATTTGTGCAGCTTTTTGTGGGGAATAATGAAGTTCACGTGCTGCCAGTGGGCACCGCGATAGATTCTTTATAACTCCAAAGACTCTTTCGACAATGTTTCATGGTTTACTGTGTTTCAAATTAAAGCTGCATCTAGCTGATCCAGCATCACCTGGCAACCTACTGATCAATGTGATTGATGATGAATACACGCAAGGATCAAGTTTTTGGTTTAACTCCTTCAATATGTATCTAAATGCTGCTTTATTTACTCGAAAGTTCTTTTTAAATCTGCAAACCAATTTCCTCTATAATATTCTGATAATTAAGAATATTTTACCAACATTTTGACATCAAGCTCGAACGGATTAAATGTATCTTTTAACACCTTCCTTTGTAATTTTAGGTTGCGTTTCCTTCGCGTATTTTACTCACTTCATCCAAATAATGCAATGGCAATCGAATCCATTTTTGTTAAAAAAAAAGCAGAACACAATTCACAGTCTATTGAAGAATAAAAAAATAATAAGTTTGTTTTTACACTTTGACATAAATCAGCTGATTCCGAAAATCCGAAAAATGTGGCAATGCTGTTTTGATTTCGTTCGGGGCTTGTGATGTATTCGGTGTTCGGAACTTTGCTACGTCGGGCCCTGTGATAGGGGTGATTGCGAAATAATGCGTCCACTTGATTTCGAGTTTTTTTATTTTGAAGACATGCCGTACGGTAATAAGACGACGACGATGAGAATGAAAAGCATCGTGCCGAAGCTGTTCCTACCACTGCTGATCATCATGAGATTGACACCGATGTTGCCCATTTTCCAAAAATAGCACAAAATGGTTCAAACTACTCAAACGAGTAGTCGCATTCCTCTTCATAATATTGTCGATTATACTAGAAGCAAGCAAGCAGGCCATTGCAAAACTTGGTTCATGATCCATTTACCGTCTTTCGGTCTCTAATCACCGAAGATATAGCGCACATCATCATCTAGAAACAAATCGAAAAGCCAAGCAGGTAATTGCTACATGGAATAAAGCACATCCAACCAAGCAGGAGCAATACAAACAGTTGACTCTATATATATATATATTTTATAATACCGCGCACGCATCAAGGGGATATGAATACCCTTTTACTGGTTTTTTCTCCAAGGCGCGGGCGGGTGGTGTAGTAGTTTGAAACTCAGGTGTATTAAGTTTCGATATTTTTTCTAGAGGTGGTTGTCAAACTGGACGGGACGAGCTACTACATCCTCAATCAGTGGGTTTTAAGTACGTGCTAGTTGTTAGTTCGTTACATTTAACCCAGCCAGCAACCACTCAAACATCAGTGTTATGCCTTCTTGTCAGAGTTAACGCTGACGGGATTTTCATATGAAAAGACTTTTTCACAGAATTGTCTCTCACGGGATTAGAACCCGCGCCCCTCTGCTTGAGGAGTCTATGCATATACCACTACACCACGGCCACCCCACCATTTCATATATATAATAAAGTTTATTCGCTTTGATAATGCGATAACACAGCCGGAGATGATTTGTGGCTTATGTTGCAGTTAATTTGGCAGGAGCTTACAAACCGCACGATTCGAACGAACAACTTTTTCCATATCGACAGCGAACACGTTTCACACAATCCATTCCGGCTAAGCCAGCCAAGTACAAAATACAAGCGCGGTGGTTGTGTGATTCGACTTCCTACTACCCCCTCAAGGGTATGATTTATGGTGGAAATATACCAGATCAGGAGCGCTAGATCAATCAGGGCCAAAATATCGTATGCAGATTAGCTGAAAAATACCTTGATTGTTTTAATTGTTTTAATTCTTCGAATTCAAAGTTTCTTTGTGCTCATATGTGCCTAAGAAAAACAAATTGTTGCTGCTGTTATCTGCTATGCATTACATTTGTGATGTAGATAAAGCAAACGATAAGCGAAAGCTAATTGTTATTCTTCACTACAATGCCCATAAATCTGGGGTGGATACTATGGATCAAGGCATTCCAACATCATCACCGACTTCTCTGATTGTGATTCGGCAATCATTCATAACCATTTCTTTCACTTTTTCCAAGTTTTCATTGGTTGTTGACGTGTTGGGGCGTTCGTCATCTTCAACATCTTCACGGCCATCTTTGAAACGCTTATACCACTCGTTAGCTTTTGATTTACTCATAACAGACTCACCATAGGCCTTTGTCAATATTTTACACGCTTTATTACACTTTATTTCATTTTTTACGCAAAATTTGTTACAAATTCTTTGATCCATTTCTCTTAACAAACGATAATCGACGAGCTTATAAAAACACGTCTTTCCTGGACGTTTCCTGGACCGTTTTTGGAGCAAACGGTGGGTGGGGAAGCAATTCGTAGCCGAATTCATTCAATTTTGCGGCACCCACTTTGAACAGAGCTTTCGCATGTCCAAATATTCGTGTATGATATATCCAACACGCTCTTTTGATATCTTCAGAGCCTCAGCTATCTCGATCAACTTCACTTTACGGTCATTCGTAATCATTTTGTGAACTTTTTTGATGTTTTCATCTGAAACAGCCTCTTTTGGACGTCCATTGCGTGCATCATCTTCGGTGCTTGTATGACCACTTTTAAATTTTTAATCCACTTGCGAATGGTTCGTTCGGCTTGTGCAGAGTCCGGGTAACACTTATCAAGCCATATCTTTGCATCGGCTGCATTTTTTCCCATCAAAAAGCAAAGATAAATCAACACACGAAATTGCTTTGAATCCATTTCTTTTCACAATAACAAAAGTTGCTTCACTCACAACGCTATATCTCGAGAACTAATCGTCCGACAGCTGTCAAATTTATATACGTATCTTTTGAAGGTATGGATTTAATTCAAGTGGTGCCCTCACTTAGAAACGGCACAGACTTTTCAACCCATGTATTACTATAGAGAGATCGAAATAATGCACAGAAAATTGCGTCAAAAATAGCTTTCATGATAAATAAACATAGTCTCAGACTGCTTCACGACAATGCAAGACGACACATGGCACAGTCAACGCGCCTAAAGCTAATAGGGTTGAAATATAAAATTCGCCCTCATCTGCCCTCCTTACCAGATTTGTCACCTACTGATTATAGGAATACCTCGATTTACGTCGCCAATTGGTTTCATCACTCCTGACGTAAATCGAAAATGAAGTAAGTCAAAACAATATTAGTAAAACAAGTACATGCTATTTCTGAGGACTTTGAAAACTTCTTGATCCAAAAAGAACCGGACTCTTTTAATAGGCATATTTGTACAAGTGGATTTTTGGAAAAAGACCATGGATGTAAACAGTGATTATTTTAAGGAATAGACTTTGTTAATTTTTAAAATAGCGTTGTTTTATCTGCAGCATGAAAATCGGCAATTTCATATATAATATAATCGCTTAAAATAAATCCAATAGAATATTTACGGGAAATCTTTCCTTCTGGATCAATTCTGTTTAATCTGTTGAAATACAGACATGTAATGATGGGTATAGCGCTTTTCAAAACAGTTGGCCAACCTTCTGCTCATATCTCTTCGAATTGCTCTCACAAAAATTAAAATTAAAAAAAAAAGTGAAATTTACTTTCTGTGCATGTGTTTGACCAACTGTTTTAAATAGCGCTATACGTTTTTTATTTATTTTTGGTAATCAAAAGAAATAATAGAAAATAAGTCGATGTTTTTTCAAAGTATATACAGTCACTGGCAAAATTATTTACACATTGCATTGTTTACACTTTAACCACCCTATCAAGCTAGAGAACTTTTGAAATAATAAGAAATTGTTTATTAACCTTTCTCACTTTTAATGTTTGCAGTTTTATTCAAAAAATAAATTCAACAAGTAACTGTTAAAATCATACAAAACTAAGTGGCACAATTATTTACACATCCATCGAACACAGGCAAAATTATTTTCACAAACCCAGTTTTTTGCGTTTTCACTACATCTGGAAGCGAATAAGAAAAATATTTTTTAATTCGAAGTTAACGGTTTTAAAGTAACATTACTTAATAGGTTGTGTTTTCACCTTTTACCGCAATGGTGTCTTGGCATTGAGTCTATTAAGCTCTACTGGAATTGTACTCCAAGCCGTTATAAAGTCCTTCCAGGTTTGATCTGCAATTCTGCAAATGTTTTTAGGAATTTTAGACTTCACTATGTGCCAAAGATTTTCTATAACATTAAGGTCAGGACTTTGCTGAGGCCATTTAAAAACTTCTTGATCCACTTCTGCCAAATACTTTTTAATGTTCCAGGCTGTATATCGGTGCATTGTCATGTTTAAGGGCAAAATTGCTCTCGATAATATCATGAACCAGAAATCAGTGCAACATCATTTAAAATGTTCAAATAATGTAACTGTTTCATGTTATCGGAGCACCTTACAAGTGGACCCACTCCACTATTTGATATGCAACCCCATATCATTATCATGCCTCTTTGGAATGTCGTGTGGGTTGAATGACGGGTTGTATGGCCTTCATTCTAGGGTTGAAATAATAAAATTGGTGGTTTGTTGATGTGGTCCCTTACAAACAGTAGCCTAACTTGCTTGTTTTTGGGTGTTATATGTGGCTTTTTCTGGAAAACGAAGACATTCATTCATTATAATATTATTTTCGCGATCTTAGTTTATGTCCATGAGTACACTTTTAACACTTTCACTTTTTACTTTTGAAGAAGCGAACAATTTTAGCATCTTCCCTTTTTGATGTTACCCCTTTTCTGCCTCTACCAATTTTATTTTTTACACTTTCTCATTCGTTAGACTTAAAATTTTTATTATAAATTGTTTCCCGGCTGCAACCATATTTTTTAGAGAGTTCCACTGCCGAAACACCCCCCTGGAATATTGCAATAATGGCCGCTCTTTTTTAGGGGAAAGCTCAATAGTTTTTTCATTTCGTACAACTTTTCTTTAGTATAGAACTCGCAAAACTGATCACAATATTTGGACACTCTAAAAATCATTTAAATAAATTTAGAACCATTACTTTCCCAACGTAGTTATTCGCACTTATCTAAATAATGTTGCCTGTGTTCGATTGATATGTAAATAATTGTGCCACTTAGTTTTGTATAATTTTGGCAGTTACTTTTTGGAATTTGTTTATTTTTATTTATTTATTATTTGAATAACACTGCAGACATTAAAAAGGAGAAAAGCTAATAAACAATTTGTTCTTATTTCAAAAGTTCCCCAGCTTTATAGGTTGGTTAAAGTGCAAGCAATGCAATGTGTAAATAATTTTGTCAATGACTGTACCAGGTGTACCGGTATGAAGTGAAAATAAAATACTAATTTTTAATGGGAAATAAAAAAACATTTTATTCAAAGTATTGACCATCGCTAGCTACACATTTTTTCCATCTTTCAGGCAATTTATGGATTCCGCGCCAATAAAACTGTTCATCTTTTGAAGCAAACCAAAAAGTCACCCAATTTTCGACTTTCTCGTAGGATTCGAAGTATTGCTCAGCTAATGCGTGTCCCATTGATGAAAACAAATGGTAGTCGGAAAGAGCCCAGTCTGGTGAATACGTCGGGTGGAGTAGCAGCTTCCAGCTAAGCGCTTTGGTTGTGTTCTAAACCAGTTTTGCTTTGTGTGCAGGTACATTGCTATAGAGCAAAACTACCTAGGCGTATCTTCTGGCCCATTCTGGTCGTTTTTCGATTCAAATTCATCATTTGTTGTCGATAGCGATCTATCGGTTTCACCAAGTTTTAGAAGCTCGTGGCACACTTTTCTGGTCTCACCAGACACACATTATTGTCTGGATTAACCCATGATTTTTTCCGTTTAGGATTCTGAAAAGCAAAATTTCACAAGTGGTTTTTCGGTTTTTCATTTGTCTTTCATTCAATTCATGTGGCACCCATTTTCCAAACTTTTGGATCTTTCGCATAGCTTTTAAACGTTCAGAAATGGTTTGTTGTGCAACATTTAACATTTCTGCCATTTGTTTCTGACTCAAAGTGTCATCTTCATCCAATATTGTTTGCAATTCGGTGTCTTTTTTTTGGTGGTCTTTTACGTTCTTCATTTTTCACATCAAAATCGTTATCTCTGAACCGTTCAAACCATCTTTTGCATGTTGTTTCTGATAGAACATGATCACCATATGCCTGGACAACCATTCGATGCGACTCTGCAGCACTTTTATTCAAATGAAAACAAAAAAAATTATTGTTTTCCGCAAGTCATCATTTCCTTGTACAAAATTCGACATTTTTAACACGTTGAAAAAATATGATGTTGTTTGCTCAATGACTTGATGTACTGTATACTAAATATGTTTGATAGGTGTCTTAGCAATCTAACATAAACAAATTTAAGGCCCGTTCACAATAAATGTCCACTATCGAGACATTTGTATCTTGACGCTCACTTTATACCGGTACACCGGGTATATATTTTTTTTTTTTGGCTCAATTCTTACTAGACTGCAATAAATCTGCAGTGCAGGGAAATAGGATTTAATAGGAAAATAGAAAAATAAAAAGAAACAATCGTCCTTACGAGTTGTTAAACAATTAAATTTTATTTTGTAAACTGATAGGTAGACCGTCATATGCGAACCAAGTAACACATTATATTTCAAGTAACAATAACGGTCGCTGCCACTATAATTGGCTCTAAATTCTAAATCTATTAAAGTTGTGCGAAGTATAAAAATTACAAAATTTATCAACATATATAACACATTATTTGATTGTTTTATTGTCATCGCCTTTTAAATAGATTAGAATAATATAATTCAATGTGCGCTGATATTGTTGAAACATAATAGTTACCTTAGGATTGCTAAGGAAATAGGAAATAAAAATTAATTACATAAAATATTTTTAATACATATAATAAACACAAATACAAAGGATAAGTAGTTAAGAAAATGCACTGCATTTGTCATTCTCGAATTCAAATCCATATGTTTATTAAAAAAATTAAGTAATATACAAATAAAGCAAAGGGTTTTACTAGGACTATAAATATAATGTAATTCAGGTTTTTTTTGTTATTTTGTTATTTTTTCTAAGTTAATTGCTTGGCACTATTTAAAGTCTTTTACCCTGGTATTCGAACTCCTTCCTGAGTTGTTTTTCCCAAAACTCTTTTTCAAATTAATTTCAACAGGTCTCTCGAATTGGACTCCAGTTGAAGCACTTGACTATCTATTACCTACTGCCTTTTCCTTTTCACTTGAACTGGACCATCAGACCACTTCTTCTGATCTCTCACGACCGCTAAACCCAACCGTATGTTATCATACGATATGGAACGATATCGTTTCCTTCGATTTTCTTTTCGAAGACTACCCTGGAATAATCCTTTTATTAATTTTACCTCCCTATCATGACAGCCTCAAACTTCTTAGCCTGATTACCCTCGAAAAACGCAAAGACGTAGCTTGCGTTCTCTTCATTCATCGACTGCACTCTATGGATTGCTCTTCCCTTTACAATTCTATTTCCTCCAACACAAACCCTCGTAATTTACGATGTTCTCGTCGCTTCTATATTCCAACCCATTGCACCTTTTTTGATTCTAACGAACCAATCTCCTGCATGCTCATTAAGGTCAACTTAAATCTCCTCGTTTTTGATTTTAACTTCTCGTCTCAAATCTGATCTCCTTCACCATCCCCTAATTCCTTACCTTTAATTTTTGTTAGTTTTTAAATTGGATTAAGCTTGTATTAAGCCAAATGCCAAATAAATAAAAAACTAAATTACAACAAACAACTGGAAATAGAGTAAAACTACAATAAAAAACCGACAAAGACTTCAATTTCAAACCGAGACCCGACGGAACTGCTTATAACGGCTTTATAAAGCCGTTATATAGCCCCATTTAAAAAATTTACTCGCTTCAACTTTTGACGATAAAGCTCCATTTCGGGCCACCATATTTCGAATTCAATCGTAGTCGTCGTTCGCTCCAAGACAAATTTCGTAAAGATCGTCCAAAATCAGTCGTTATGCTCGAAAAACAGTCAATTCGGAATGTTACACCATCATTTGCTTACTAGAAGTCTTTGAAGGAATAATGAAAAGCAACCTCCGAACATGGACCATTCTCCACCATGACAAAGCGAATTCTCACAGGTCGGGTCAAGCAAGTGAATTTTTGAGTAATCTATATTAAACATCGAATTAATGTATCATAATGGCATCCAAAGACTTCTTTTTATTCCAGCACATCAAAAATTGCGCAAGGTCAACATTTTTTAACGCCTGAAAAAGCGGTTAATGCGTTTAAAACCAATATTTTGGAGTTAACTTGTTCCGAGTTGAAAAAGTGATTCAAAAATTGGTTTAAACGCACGCAAAAGTATACTGATCTTCGTGGAGAATATATTTAAAATAAAACAATAAAGTTATTTTTGATGATAAATATTAGCTTTTACATATTTTTTTCCAAACTTAAGTAACAACTTACATATGCATTTTAACGTTCATATCAGTGATAAAAAACAAGTGATATCGATTAGTTAATGCTCTCAATAGCTTTCTTTTTTGATCAAATCAGATACTGGTAATGCTGCTCGTTTTAGAAATTTAGCTGCCGCATACGAACAGAAACTATTGATCGCTCTGCTTCCGACTACGTTCGCAAACTGACATATTGAGTTCATGCGAATTGTTCGAGCAATCACAAAAACATTTTTTTTCGTGAAAAGTCTATTTAAATATTGTGAAAATGTACCATTAACATCTTGAAACAGTCAAAAGTTGTTGTTATTTTCCGTAGTTTATCATAGATTTTACATTAGGATTTATTTTTTTAATTCCCCAAACGTGCGGTAGCTGCAGAGTTTGTTACATTTAGCCCTTTAATTTTCCCGAAATTTTTCTTAGACTGTCGCTGCATATAAATTATGTAATGGACTAATTTACTTCAAAAATAAGCTCATATAACTTTTATGTCACAGAAAAGCTTTATTTTATTTTAAATATGCCCATATATGCATATTCATGTTGCCTTCTAACATACGTATGACATATTTGATACAAATAACAAAAAAAAAAAAAAAAAAAAAATTGTTCTTCCATTTTTGTTCTCGTTTTAATTTTTAATTAGTATGTTGTGAGTCTGACAGATTAATATCTTATTTTTCTTTTCTAAGTATCAAATTAGAAAACAAAAAATTCTGAAATTAATTTTATTTGATTATAAAATTAACTTTCTGAGAAGTTAAAGGCGGAAGTTATTTTTATGTTGATTAAATCAATTGCCGTCCTAAAATAGAAAACGTCATCATTCATTTACGAATAGCTCTGCTTTCCGTCAACTTAATGTAAAATACTACAGTTATAAAAAAATTATAGTTCTATTTACACGAATAGTTTACTTTTATAACTTAGTTTTGGCATTCTAGTTGTTAATTCATTTGTATTAATAAAACATTGTGTAAGACTACAAAAATAAATGTGTGAAAATAGCGTGTAATTTATGTTAAACGCAAAATGATGGATTGGGGTATTCGTCGTAAGTAGAATTTCTTAAACTTTTTTTTAATATATATTAGAAATTTAAATATTTAAATGTTAAAAAACAATAATAATTCCATGATTTGACTCATATATTACGTTTATATATGTACATACAAACATATGTATATATAAATCAAAATTCAATTTTTTTTATTCCAAAAAAAATTGATTTTCCACAAAGTTACGAAATTAACAGATATTACCAATATTGTTTAATGGGATATTTTTTATCTTTAATATATTTTTAAGGAAGTTCAAGTAATTTATTATATAGCTTGTTTGTTGAAAATTTATTTGCTATCAAATCATATTATTAGGTTCGATCATGTTTCATGTAAGACGTCGACCCGCAGACTCACAACCAAGAAGACGGAAAAAGAAACCTTTAGGAGCTGCGAATGGGGCAAATAGTTCATCGAATGATCGAGAAGGACCAATTTTGTTGGAAGTAACCCATAGCGGAGATGGTGGTCGACGCATTAAATTAGGAAATGATCCTGTTGAAGTAAATGCATTATTATTCTTTTTATTAGTATTATTAATATCACTTTTTCTATAAGTATTATTATTTTTTTATTAGTATTATTATTATTTTTTCTATTAGTATTATTATTATTATTTTTTCTATTAGTATTAATATTATTATTTTTTCTTTAGTATTATTATTTTTTTCTATTGTATTATTATTAATATTTTTTCTATTATTATTATTATTATTATTATTATTATTATTATTATTTTATTATTATTATTATTATTACCTTTAATATTATTTTTATTACTACTATTATTATTAATATTATTATGTTTATTTTTATTAGTATTATAACTAACTCGTTGTTGTTTTGTTATATTATTGTTATTTTTGTTATTATTATATCTTAATCATTATTTTTATTATTATTATTATTATGATTATTTTTATTATTATTATCATTATGATTATTTTTATTATTATTATTGCTATATTTATTATTATTTTTATTATTACTATTGTTTTTGTTATTATTATTACTTATTATTACTATTATTGTTGCTATTACTTTTATTATTGTTACTATTATTATGATTATTTTTATTGTTGTTATTATTTTCATAATCAATAATATTATTAATATGTTTTAGTGACTTTAACTGATAAAGTAATAATTTTAGTTAGATTTTCACAAAAGTAAAAATAATGACAGTTGAATTTGGCTGTTGACCGTGAAAGAGAGTTAAAAAATTTCAGGTTTAAAACTAAGCAGCTAATTGGGCTAAATCAGCATACATACATACACTTTGTTGATGTGGTTACATTTTTGTGTAAAGAATGAAATTAATGACAAAAAAACATTTCCTTCTCCACTGTAGTTTTGACAACCTACATACATATGTATGTGGGAGGAAGGAGTTTTCTGTTGTTAGTCGAGCTTCACTTTTAACGATATTGCTAAATGGAATATGTTGATTCCTTCACTTCGAAGTTAGCTATAAGTTTCAACCACTTTTCTTTCGTTTAATAAAATCCAAATGATTAGCACATTTCAATCATATACTTTCCATGAATTATTAAGATGCTTTGCATTTCTGATCTGCTTTAAAAATGAGTACCTGGCTAGTTTCTAGTAATAGAAGGCTTGTAAAGCGCTGCGCGTAATTATTACAGTTGATATGAACAGGCATTTCCATTGACCGTTTCAATAAAATAACCGAGTTTTCTAAGTACGAGTATTTTTAGTAAACGGCAAATGACTACATTTCTATTTCTTTTGTCTTAATTGCCTATTATTGTGAGATCTGTCGTGAGTGAAAGTTCTTTCTAATGGTTTCCAGAAACCATTGTTTTGTTTAACAAAGGCTTTAAATAAAACAAATTTAATGTATCAAATTTATCTTTGACTTCAAAGAAATATTTGATAAGAAATTTATTGGCAAAACTTGTTGCATGAAAATAAAAACTATTATTAAGAACACAATAGAAGTTTTTTGTTTAACGATTGGTAACATAAGCATTAGAAGCGCCTCCAACATTTTGCATAATTTGAAAACGTTATCATGGTTTCAACCCAGCTTACCGTCACCCAGGGGCTGTTGTTTTCATAATAACAAAATAGCTTACTGTTACCATTTAAACGTTTTCTAATTAATTTTGCTCCTGCTATTAATGTGCTTATTTTCGGAATTTTTCCTCCTAAATGTTTCTCCAGTTTCAATACGCGTTTTGTTTCGGGCATTATCCTGCGTAAAAAAATAACCGGCCTGCTTGAAAAATACAGCTTACATCTTCCCGGTTTTGTTATTACGTTTTCAACTTTAAGATTCCTTGATTTTCGATGTGACTGTTGAGTGTAATTGTGTTTCGAGCCAATCAGTGCCATTAATAATTTTTTTTACCTTGTCCACAACGACTACATCGTTTTTGGCTAAAAGGTGTAAGATTATAATCTGTTGGTTTGGTTCCTTTGCCAACTGCAACTATCTACATGAGAAAAATGCAGGGCAATTCTATTTGTTGCAGTTGGCTTTGAAAGGAAAGATTTTCCTGTTTCGGAAAAACCATTCGATACAAACTCTGTTCAAGTCTGCCTTTCGGAGTCAAGTCACTCCACCCATTAACATTAACATGGAGCATTAAATTATTAAATTAAGTCTTTTACCAGTTGTACTGGTATGAAGTGAGCGTCAAGATACAATTGTCTTGATAGGGAACATTTATTGTGAACGAGCTTTATTTTTTTTTATTTATTTATTTTTTTTTTTTTGTTTGGTTGCTATAACACCTGTCAAACATATTTAGTATACCATATATCAAGTCATTGAGCAAACAACATCATATTTGAATTGAATGAAAGATAGATGGAAAACCGAAAACCACTTGTAAAATTTTGCTTTAAAGACACGATAAAAAATCAGTTTTGCATCGAATTGTTACTGGTGATGAAAAATGGATTTATTTTCAGAATCCTAAACGAAAAAAATCATGGGTTAATCCGGGCCAACCATCAACTTCGAATGCAAAACCAGATCGATTCGGCAAGAAGACAGTGTGTCTGGTGGGACCAGGAAGGTGTGGCGTACCACGAGCTTCTAAAACCTGGTGAAACCGTTAATACAGATCGCTACCGACAACAAATGTTCAATTTGAGCCATTCATTGATCAAAAATGACCAGAATAGGCCAGAAGACACGGCAAGCAAAACTGGTTCAAGATACAACCAAAGCTTTTGGCTGGGAGCTGCTACTCCACCCGCCGTATTCACAAGACCTCTTTCCGACTACCATTTGTTTTCATCGATGGGACACGCATTAGCTGAGCAGCACTTCAAATCCTACGAGGAAGTGGAAAATTGGGTAATTTTTTTGTTTGCTTCAAAAGACGAACAGATTTATTGGCGTGGAATCCATAAATTGCCTGAAAGATGGGAAAAATGTACGAGTATAGCAAGCAATTTCCAATACTTTCAATAAAATGTTTTTTAATTTCCCATTAGTGTTCATTTAATTTACGTTTGTCTATGTTGATATCTTTTCCTGGTCGTTGCTTAATTTTATTCTATGATAGTTTTTTTTTTAAGTTTTCTTGACTTGACATTTGAATGTAATTAGTAAGTTGGGCCACATATGAGACCTAAACTCTCGATATGAGTAAATATTTTGTTGTTGTTTTTTTTTTTTTGAAGATTAGCTTTAAACACAACTGGAACACTCACTCATTATTAGAGTTTTTATTATTATTATTATTAGAGTTTTTATTATTATTATAATTAGTATTATTATTATAATTAGTATTTTTATTGTAATTAGTATTATTATTATTATAATTAGTACTATTATTATTATAATTAGTATTATTATTATTGTAATTAGTATTACTATAAGTAGTATTGGTAGTATTTTAATTATTAGTATTTTTTTTTTTTGTAATTACTCGTGCTGATAATAATCAGTATAAATATTATCAGTTTTATTATTATTATTATCATTAGTATTATTATTATTACTATTGTTGTAATTATTATTGGAATTGTAAGTATTATTATTATTAGTATTTTTTTAATTATTTGAGTTTTCTTAAATATAAATATATTACAAAGTCATATTTCGTTTGCCTTTAAGGTTGGTTCTGCAAATACAAACACATTACAATTATTTGGACCATCGATTCAAGCAAGGCACTGTTTAATTTCATTATCAGAAGGAGTGTGTACCGTAACTCCATTACATACTGATGCATTAACATTTGTAAATGGGCATCACATTGTTCAATCAACAATCTTACATGTGAGTATTTCTCCTTTTTAGTGTTTATTAATATCTCAATATTCACAATAAAATATTATAAAATAACTCGATTGGCTCCACAAAACTTGAAGTAACCTGAGTTCATAAAAATAATATTAAATTAAACTTGAGATTCAAGCTAAAATTTTGAAAGTCCTAACTGATAATATTTTTAAATAATTACAAATAAAAACCATCTGCTAGAATCTTATGATGTGTCAGCTTTTTCTAAAGTGTATTTTTATATAATTTGTAGGAAATACATGGGTGAACTAAAGAAAAGCGGAAAATATGTTAAATTAAACACTTAAGCGGGTTTAAAAAAAAGTGTTTGTTTTTGTTTTTTTTTTTAAATAAATTTCAAAGTACTATAATAATTATTAAAATAAACTTTTTAACAAATTTTTTTTAATACTGAAAAAAAAAACGGTTCAATTAAATAAATCGTTTAGTTTTTTTAGGTATCACGCTGGCCGCTCGCACGCCTGATCGACCTTTTCGTCCGCTTTCGGTTTTATATCCTTGGAAATATTTAGATTTGGCCTCTGTCACTTTGTAAACATATTCTATTTTTTTGGAGTAAGTGCCGAGCAAGTTTTTTTCTTCGAGGAATAAAACATTAATTTATGTGTTAGAAGTAAATTTTATATAACAATTTTTAAAATCGACAACTAAAAACGATTGGAAGAAAAAAAAATTGTTTTCGAAAACCAGCTGGTTTTATAAGTTAATCTTAGGTAACACAATTTGAATGCTCGCATTCCACGTAAAGTTCCACTTCACAAGCAAATCAAAGTAACCAAGAGTTTGGAGTTTACAAAGTATCATTTGCCGTGGTTTTTGAAGTGGAAGAACATTTTGTGTATGAGAGCAAAATTGTTCTATATAGCGGAGAGGGATCTTGGCAATATTTAAGACGTTCGCCTTATACAGAATTTGATCTTAAGTTTGCCATAAAAAACCATATAACATGGTGGATCTAGTAACATGGTATTGAGATGCTTTTCATACTACGGTGTTGGTCCAATATTTTGGATCAAGACTATACTGAAACAGCACTTATCTACGTGATATGCTGTACAACATCATGCTATCATTACATTGAATGCCATTTGATTTTTTTTTTTTTTTTACTTTAAAATGAAACAGCAATACTATTTTTTTAAATAAGTTTGTCACTGCTCTAATTCGCGACATAATGTCGTTGAATCGAGTCCTCAGTTAGTTAATGATTGCATGGAGTATGACACAAAGCGCCATTCTTCAGAAACTATTATACAAAAAAATAAGGAACTTTGATTACAGCAGCGTATAGCGTACTGCTTGCTGTTGTTCTGTTGCACCCTCAACTTACACCCAACCTGACAGTTTTGTCTTCAAACTCAACCCTAAGGGAAGTCCTTAGGGTCATATTACCACTAAAAAATAAAAATTCGTGTTCGACTGATGGTATTTCAAATATGTTTTTAAAGAAAATATGTTTTTACGTTATGGATATTCTATGTTACCTGTTTATTCTGAGTGTTCAGTATTGCTCCTTCCCTGAACACCTTAAAACCACTGAAGTTATTCCTATTTTTATAAAAGGTTATAAAAGGAAAATGTCTAATTGCAGACCTATCTCTCTACTCAAAGATATTTGAAAAAACTTATAAAATCGCGCATGATACCTTTTTTAGACCGAATAAACTTATTTAGCAAGAATCTGTTTAGATTTAGAAAATCTTGGTCAACCGAAGATGCTATTCTAAGAGTGTGTAGCCAGCTTTCGATATGGTTCACCATGACCTTCTACTAAAAAAATTATATAATGCTGGTTTTAGAGTAGTAATACACAATTGGTTTACTTCCTACCTTAAAAGGAGAAAACAAACGGTCAACATAAATGGAAGCTTCAGTTCTTTGGTCTTAACCTTAATGGAATGCCAACGGCCTTTGCAGACGACATTGCATTCACATACCAGCTTGATACTGAATTCGAATGTGTTGCAAAAATATCAGAAGATTTAGAAACATTAATAATTTGGTTTATGCTTCACAAATTGATTATTAGTGAAAAAACAAAAGTCATGTCCTACAAATCATCGAACAATGTTGTAAAAGGTTATAATTTATGTTTCTATGTTCATGATTGTAAAAAATTCTGTTTACATTTACAAATATGGTAAAAGTAATTTTATACATAATTCATGTTGTTCTAGTAATTGTTTTAATATCAAAACAGTATCTCATTTTAAATACCTTGGAGTGGTAACTGACCACAACTTAATCAGGAAAGAACATATACAAACCATTAAATCGCACTTGCTTTTGGTTACATGAAAAACGTATCTTATCAAGCCATATTGTTCTATAAAAATTTTGAAGAAAGTTTATCATGGCTTGGCTCACTCAAAATTGCAGTATGGTATCTCGACTTGGGGTGGTTCCTATAATATCTCTTCTTAGCCGTTTCTCATAGCCCAGAAACATCTACTCAGAATTATCTGTAAAAAGAATCGTACTAGCCGAAGCAGGCCTTTTTCAAAGAACTTCGCATTCTACCATTAAAACACCTTTATGTTTCAAAGTACTTAACGAATTTTTAAGAAAAGTGTTAATATTCCTTGTAGATCAAATAAATATTATAAACTTCGTGTAAACACAATGCATCTTACAAATTTCCCAGCGGTGTGCAAAACTCATTTTTCTAACTTCTATACTGTTACAGCTTCTTTAATGTTTAATAATTCACCTTTTACTATTAGAACAACTTTACATATAAATTCGTTCTTAAAAAGTTAAAGATTGGTTATTTACAATAATGTTTTGGAATCGCTACTCAAAATAGATCGGCTGTACTAATTTCAGCACAAGTTATACCTTGATATAGTTAACATTTTTTATTCATTTTTGAAATAAAATGAATGAATGAATTTTCGAATTTTTGGACTAAATGCATGCAGCAAAAAAAAAAAAAAAAAAAATCCAAACAATTTATTCTTAATGAAATACAAATAAATTCCAATCTGACATCAAATTAAGTAAAATATTAACTGTTTTTAATGGAATCAATATAAGGCCAATAACAATCAGGCGTTCACTTAAAATAAAAATAAAAAATAGTTACCTTTTGCGTAAAAAATGTCGTACAATAGAATTGAATTATTCCAATTTTCCGAAGCAAATGAAAACAAAACATCGATAAGACCAAGTTTTAAGTCTTACAAAATGATAAAAAACAAGTATGTAAACCAGAAACGTAATGAGGCTTAACTAGTAAAATTTTGTTTAAGGTGTTATGTGCTACAGAGGTGTTGAAAATTTAGCATTTATTGAAGATTACATAAAAAACTAAGTACCTTATTATTCTAAAAGGAAATTTATTTTTTTTAAATTTACCCAACTATCAACTATGAAAGTGTAGCCTTTCCGAAAAGGCTTACCTATACGTCCATATGAGATGGTATTCACCCAAGAGCTAAAACTAAGTAACCATCGTGCATGTCAAATTTTCTCTGATTGTGTTCTATTGAAGATGATCCGGAATTTTTGGTTAAATGGCTTTCCAATAAGCAATTTTGTCGAATTGAGTTAAGAAAAGGATTGAACAGCAGCTATTTTATACGAAAAAATTAAGTGTTTGACATGGGTTTTCATGCCAGAGGTGTCATTGGGCCCTACTTCCGAAATGATGTCGGCACATTTGATGATGGGGCGTTTGTATGGAAATTTGGACAAAAATCCTTAATTTAAATTCATATATACACATTTTATTTTTTCTATTTAAATATTATAATTTACATATTTTTCCTTTAATATAAAATCAAGAAAACATTTATTCTGAAATTAAACTACTGTCATCGCTCTGTATCAATTAAATCAATTTCGTTAAATGAGGAAGCACTTATATTTTCTGAATTATTTGACAAATCTTCAATTTGTAAGTACATACTTATTTCTGAGATATTCCTACTTGATTTCGTTGAAGAAATATTTCTATTCGTGCGGTTTATTTTTTCAAAATTTGAACGTTTATTTAAGAAAAACATGTACAATAGTATTATTCAAAGTATTGCCCATCTGAAGCTATGACTTTTTCCCATCTTTCTGGCAATTTGTGGATCCCATCCCAAAAGAACTGCGCCGGCTTGGCAGCCAAGAATGAATCAAGCCAATTTTTGATATTCTGCTCTGATGTGAACCGTATTTCAGTGAATGCGTTCTGTATCGACCGGAACAAGGTCTGGGCTATAGGGCGGGTGGGGTAAGGCTTCCCATCCACTGTTTTTCAAATAGTTCTTAACCAGGATAGCAAAGTGGGGCAGAGCGTTGTCATGATGGAAAATTATTGCCTCTTATTATCTCTTCAAACGGATAAATTGTGTTCGGTAGCGTTGTCCATTGATGGTTTCACCCGGTTTTAGCAGCTCATAATACAGCACACCCATCTGATCCCACCAAATACAGAGCATTACCTTTACGCCATGGATATTCGGCTTTGCCGTTGATTTGGCTGGTTGGCCGGGTTTCACATATGATTTTTTGCGCTTGGGGTTGTCGTAATGGATCCATTTTTCATCACCAGTAACAATCCGATGCAAAAATGACTTCCTTTTGTGGCGTTGCAGCAGCATTTCAGACATGCAAAACCACCTTTCGACGTCTCTCGGCTTGAGTTCATGTGGAACCCAATTTCCTTGCGTTTGAATATATCCAGCTGCTTTTAAACGTTTTGAAATGGTTGCATGAGTGACACCCAAAGATTCTGCGAGCTCTTCTTGTGTTTGGCAAAAATCTTCATAGAGTAATGCTTCCAGTTCTTTATCTTCAAACTTTTTTGGCTGCCCAGGACGTTCATCGTCTTCCAAGCCAAAATCACCACTTTTAAATCGTGCAAACCACTTTTGGCACGTTCGCTCAGCTAGCACATGTTCACCATAAACTTCCACCAAAATACGATGACTTTCGGCAGCAGTTTTCTTCATGTTAAAGTAATGAAGAAGAACTCCCCGCAAAAACACTTTTTTAGGCACAAAGTTCGACATATTTGAGTGAAAAAAAATTATTGTTGTTTACGCTTCAAATGAATGACATACACTGAAATATTGTACAATGACAGTAGCTTTCCAACGCATTTTCCAATGGAATAATAACAATAGAATAATACAAGTTACGCTATCTCTTACCAAACCGCACGAATTTATAGGCCCAATAATAAAACGTTCATAAGATCCGTGTTTGTCTGATCCCTATTCATCTTACGCGTGTGATTTGAGCGATTTTTTCTTATTTCCTTATGTATGTAGACTCTTCTAAAGCCTCTTTTGACAGAAAACCTATAGGTAAGTCGAAAGAATCGATGACATTACGACCATGAATCAAGATCTTATGGACGCAACTTGGCAAGTAATAACAATTATTTTAAACTTATATAGGCTGATTAATCGTGAGGTTTGATTTATAATGTAAAATAAAACACATAAATTTGAAAGTGAACTTAAAATTTTTATTATCGGTTAAAAGATCAATTCACGGTATTCACTTTTTGAAAATGATATCATGTACCATATATGCGATTCGTTCGAGCATAGCGACTGGTATCTCGCGGATAACATGAGTAATGTTGGCATCCAAATCGTCAATCGTAGACGACTTATTCCTTAAGACCTGAGACTTTACATTTCTCCAAAGAAAATAGTCCAAGGGTGTGATATCGCCCATTCGAGGCGGTCAATTTACCGTAGCAAAACGTGAAATTAAGTGCTCACCAAAATGATTTCTCAGCAAGTCCATATCATCGAAATTAATTTGATACGCAAATAATTGGCGTATATCATTTTTCACTAAGGACTCCTGCTTCCTTACTAAATGCTGATTCTCCTTCATAAAAATGAGCTTAATAGGTCTGCAAAATAATGTAGAGGGTTAACGTGGGTTGACCCATAACTTAGTTTTATTATTATCTACTAATCTAAGAGGAAACAAAGCTATCTAGAACATAAATTCATCAGTTTGAGATGTATTTTCCGTGAATTTTTGATTGTAAAGGCTGTGTCCTGCACTGCCATCAAATCTCCACTTGCAAAGGAGCTTTAAATGATTTTTAAGATGCTTTATAGGGTAATGTCTAATAGCTCCTGTAGGTTAACCTCTGGAGATATTTCACTTACAGATACATTTGGTAAAAACAGTTTTCTAGCTTGCCTCAGAGTTTTGACGGATGGAAAATAATTCTTAGATTGCTTTGAGAAAGATCAAGTTCAAAATATAAAGCAAGAACTTGATAAGGACTTAAAGTCGGCGGATATTGATTCATTGATTTGGAAGGCGGAAGGAGAGGCTTAGATTTAGCTTATCTGAGAAAACACTGCCACCAACCCCGCTATCGGTTTCAGATCCTTCTGTATAGAAGTTGATAGATTTGTCCTCCATGAAAACATCTTCCTCCCAGAAGGATGTAGAGGGAAAGCTCGCATTAAAGTCTGTCAAACCGAATGGTGTAATCGACATTCTATGTGAATTCCTACTAAATATATTAACAATATTAGTGTGGCCAAATAAATTATTTGTCCACTGTGTAGTCGCTTTAAGACGAATAGCTGCAGTCGCAGCTACTTGCCTGCTGAAGATGTCGATGGGTGTCAAGTGAAACAGAATGCCTAAATGAGCTTAGAGCTCCGGCTATGCATAGACATGCTGTTCTTTGAATTCGGTTTAGTTTTTTTACAGTTTTCTGCAATGTCTAAGGCCGTACACCAAACAACCACACCGTAGGTGAGTATCAGTCTTGTGACCGAGATGTATAGCCAGTGGGTTATTCGAGGTTTAAGACCCCAATGGTTTCTTGCAAGAGAATAAGCTACTGTAGCTTTCTTGACTCTTTTTTGAATTTAAGGTTTCCAGTTTAGTTTCCTGTCAAAAATGAGACTAACGTATTTAGCTGTATCGGAAAACACAAAACCGGTACCGTTTTTTGAGGGAGGGTCTATAGTTGGAATTTTATATTATTTTTATAGATCAGTTTTATAGCAACGTCGTCCGCATAGGCAATCATCCTGCCCTCTCCCGCTTCCAAGTATATCAGCAGTTCATTTACCACTAAGTTCCAAAGAGGGGGAAAAAAGACTCCGTCTTGCGGCATGTCTCAACTAACGCATCTATTTGCAGAAGTCCCACCCAGTTTGGAGCTGATTATCCTGCTATTTAGCATAAGACTGATAACTCCCCAAGTGAGTCGTCTACTTGCGGATGTGATAGCGCAGTCGTGATTGCGGCACCCTCTATGTCTAGAAAATCAACCATTGTGTACTCTCTATATTGTAGGGACCGTCCGATATGGCTAGTCTGCAAATATAGAGCCGTTTCCACCGATTTTCCTTTACAGTGGGCATGTTGGATCAAATTTAGCTCGAATATGGATATCAATCAATCGTTCTAGAGTTTTCAGAAGCAAAGATGACAGACTTATAGGTCTGAGGTCCTTTGGGACATCATGAGAGCATTTTCCGGTCCTGGGAATGAAAACTACATTAATTTCTCTCCATGACAGTGGAATGTTAATCAATTCTATACAGCCCCTCATGATATTCTCTAGCGTGGCCAAGATGATATTTGAAGAATTTTGTAGTTCGGCCGGTGTTATACCTTCCGGACCCGCAGACTTGTATGACTTGAAGCTATGCAGCGCCCAAATAGTTTGTCTCTTGTTATCAGACCATGCATTTTGTTCACGGTTGCATTAGTCCTGTTTTGGTTACTCTTGGCCGCGAATAAGGAGCTACCTGAAAAGTGGATGTCCAGTAGCAAGTTAAGTTATTCGTCACTTGATGTTGTCAGTTTTCCGATAATTCCGGAATGCTGATTGGGTGGGAGGAGCATCGCTCAGGCTGAATTAAATTTGTGTGATTGGAAAATGAGTGTTCAGACAATACCATCCAGTTCGTTAGCATTTGAGTGATGTTGTTGGAGACAAGAATGATATCTAGCTTCCTGCGTCAGAATAAGTAAAATGGAGATTAATCTGAAGACACCGTATCATTACTACAATTTACCAGAGTAGCCTTCAACACGGTGCTATCCGAGTCCTCCGATTCTGCACATGTGGCCAAGAGCTCATCTTCGTCCTGTGATCGTGTCTTTTTAGTTCGTCATCGGTTTCCATTTCCGACAGAGTGTCAAACGAGGAGAAGGATGGCTTAATTATCGCCTCGGATAAATTATAGTCGTCGCTATCCATTTCAGGAAAGGATATCGACGCTCGAAGATCCAAGGTTGAATTTGCAGTTTCAGTTAAAGAAGAAAAAGGCTGCTTTTCAGCATTCACCTCATCCTTTTTAAAAATTTACTCGAAGCCGAACATGCCTCTAATCTGCGCTAGAGGGATTCCTTATTGATCGCAATTAACGCGCATGTATATAAGGGCCCTTTAGTTCTTTTAGTTTCCCGGCTTTAAAGCCATCAGTCGGAAGGGTCGGGTTGCTGAGGGCTCGGTTGGGATCCAGCCGATCGTTATAGCGTCTTTTAAGACTTCGTTAAAGGACCTCAGGGATGGCCCAGCGGTTTTTTTTGTTTACGGTCTTGCGCCTTTTGGAAACCGGCACGGTTTCCTCTAACGATCTCTATCCGAAGGTTTTATTTATGCTTGATGCATTTCGGCGTCTTGTGTAGAGCGCCTTAAATGGGGCTTCCCAATGTGGCTGAGCCCCTGGTTCCTCCCTAGGCGGAGGAGTTTTAGTAGCAGCGGTAAATCCGTGGGCTGCCACAAACTTGCTGCAGCTAGGGGTGGAGGAAGAGATAGGACCGTCGCTTGCCGCAGTCTTATCTCTCCTCGAATATTTGATTTTAGGCTCATTGCGTTTGCCTTTGAGGATGGTGCACCATGGCCTGCCACAGTTTTACCTCCTCTGGACAATGCAAAGGCCTTGTCGGTAGTCTTTGAAGTTACCGTTCTACCGCCCGGTATTAAAGAAGTAAAGACCTCGGGTTTTGTTTTTTTAGAGGTTGTATCCATTATAGATCTCACGAGTAGTGGAGAAATAATGGTCCATCTGTACAGAGATCCGCTGTATACAGATAAGGTTAGCTAATCCGGAGATCGCCAGGTATCTGAATACTCCGTGTGCGACTGAGCTATTTTTAGAGATGCTGGGCCCTCAGCCAGGTTGATCATCGGCACTAGTCGCATGACACCTTGATCCAGCCCAGGGGGAAAAGAATTGTTCGTACGGGTGGAGGGAAAGGGAGGGGGACCATCTTTTGGTTTTAGGACTCGTTTGGAGAAACTTCTCGAGATTCATTGACCTTACTCACCCTCTACAACTCGACAAGATTGATGCTCAGGTTAGGGGAATGCTGCCAAGGTATCAATGACTATTTTGCAAAACGTCTTGATAATATGGCGCTCTAAAGAAGGGCGAGAAGAACATCAATTTCTACGAGGAATGGAAAGGTTTTAGCCATGAACAATGTTCCGAATTTTTACCAGAAGGCAAAAACAACGTGTGAATCTTATGAGACCTGAAAAGCGACATGTCAAAATGAGTGAAGAAATTTAGTAGAAGTAGTAGTAGAGTCACAGTTCTATTATTTCTGGAACAGACAACACAGTAAAGAAGGACCTTTCCATAGGTGCACAATTCCAACATTATTGATTGAGGTTAAGATCTACCTCGTCTAAGTAAGTAACTACATTTGTTCACGTATTTGAGAAGACATAACCGCGAAGTTTATGAGCTGTATTAAGATGTGTATGTAGTTCACAAGAACAGGAATATTACATAACTCGATCACATAGACAATGAACAATGATGGCACCTTCGAACCCAAATTCATAGGTTCGAGACAACAAGTGTAGCCGAACCTTCGTTTCAATTACCGTAGCCTGAGAATTTTTCTTTCATTTAAATCAAAAAATAAAAGTCTTATCACAAGAAATACTTTTTCTTATTCTGAAAGTCATACGTTTATTTATTTATAAAATTCTTGTACATTTAAAAAAAAAAAAAACTATTTTAGGAAACTTAAATCAAAAAATTACAAGAAAAAAGAAGTTTGATTTATGACAAAAGATGTGGGAAAAGGACATTATTTGCATAGGCCTTGGTTAGACTGATTCTTTGGTGATTACGATTTTATTTAGTAATAGTATGGTTCCATAATTCAATAGGACTATTATATTTGACGTGAAAAGTATATCTTGCACAGCTACCTAGTCTAGTCATAAATATTGCAGTCAATTTTTATTGCAATTTTTATTTTCATGTTAACCCGTTGCGCTTACAATCATGGAATGGGGTGATTGGTGATATCTTTCGGATCTTGCGACCGCTTGGAATCACTCGCTGTTTTGTTTATCGTACTATTAAATTATTCGAGGATACTTGTGGAGCACATGACCGTCAAAGATTCGGCCGTCCACACACTGGGAGGACTCCGGGAGCCATTAAACCATTAAACCACTGAGAAAGCAGAAAATCTTGTCGTGGGAAATGAACATTTCGCAAAAATCCATGTCCCGCATCATTAAAGAAGATTTGCGACTTAGTGCCTAAATAAGACACTCTGGACACTTGCTAACAGTCGCATTGAAGAAAAAACGTTATCAAAAATCAAAATGATCGAGTGTACTCGTATGCTCGGACATAAAAAGAAGCTTCAGAACTTATTCCAATAGATGAAAGAGAGCAGCACCCCGCATTTTTTGGAGAAAGAGGAGTCAAGACTTCGGCAAAAGTTTACTAAACCACGGTCTTGGAAGATTCTGCTGCTGGCCATAATGCAAAAATTTAAGAGTGGCTAAAAAAAAAAGTACCCGATGCAGATGATTGTCCAGTTGGTAGTCCGGACTTCAACCCTTTGGGTTACAAGAGTACTCTACTCATCACAGAAATATTGTCCGCACTGTCGACCATAATGCGGATGATGATTGGCTTCTACATCTTCGGTGACCTCTAATTTATGAGGTGTAACCGCTTTAAATGCAATAACTTCTAAACTAGTTAAAGGTAAAAAAATAGTTTTAGACATTTCGAAAAGATAATTTAGTATTATCTTAAATGTTTTGGGTACATCTGTGCAGCAACAAAAAAGTTATGGCTCATTTTTCTTAAAATGTTTACTTCACAAATTTTATGAAATTTTTATCTTTGCAAAATTTCCTAAAAATTATGTTTAGAAACTTTTTTACGTGCGATCAACAGATTTGGGGGCTAATCGACCAATCCACCGTTCGTTAAAAGTATGGTTGAGGAAAGAAGTTTCCTCGCTGCTCCTGTGACAAGGTGTTCCGTCTTGTTGAAAGAACAACGCCCTTCGCTGAACAAGAGGAACATCTTCAAGGGGCTTTGGCAATCGTTCTCTAAGAAATTCCAGGTAGTAATTTGAATTAACTGTTTGTGGAAAAACGTGCGGTCCTACTAAAGTGTTTGCTATCTATCTAGCCCAACATTTACGTTAAACCTCCTGTAAGAAAAAAAAACAACACATTTTGAAAACGTTTACAATAATCAAATTCTTACCTTTGAAAGGATGTTGTGCATATTAAATGGGGATTTGAATCTGACTAAAGTTGCAAATTATGGTGGTAAAATTCCACTCTTTTTTGAGCATTTTATTATTTATTTAGAAGTTATAGCGTTAAAAATGGTTACACCTCCAGATTAAAAGTCACCCAATACATTTCTTTTTTGTCATTTTTTTCTGACAAAAAATGACTTTTACTACGAAATCTATTGATCATACGTAAAAAAGTTTTTAAACATAATTTTTAGGAAATTTTGCAAGGATAAAACTTTATAAAATTTCAGAAAATTTATTATTCAAGAAGTGATAAGACATCGCGGGGATGGTAAGCAATCTATGGTAAACCTTCTATATTTGCTGCATCTGCATGTTCCTCCCAGTTCCTTCTGTACGTTTTTTATGAATGCGCAAATCTCCATCCAAATTTCTTCTGATCACAACATTTGGTCAATTGTTCGCCCCTAGTACGAAAGTCGTTTAAGTCCTCGTCACAAAACAACAACGTGAAGTCGGTATTACGGTTCGGGGAGAGGTAACTAAGGTATGTAAGTGGAAGCTATGAAGAAAAAATAATTAAGACTAATGTATGTTTCATAGGTTTGGTTTGACCTTAAATCTAATGTAAAGAAGAAACAAGGAGATATTGGAGGAGGACTGTACAAACAAACAATTTTAACGGAAATTGATGAAGCAATAGCAAGACTTCTTGCAGGTTGATCCTGCTGGAAAAGTATTTGGATGCTCCAAAGTGATACATACGACTAAACAAACTCCCTCTACTTCACCATCCATGCGTCCTTCAAATGTATCATTGATTAAGACTGCATCAACAACAAATGAGCAAACTTCAGATTGTACTGCAAATGATTTCTATCCTTCCTTTTCTTACTTGTATAGGATACTTTTAAAGGATTCCTGTTCATCATCATCATCATTACTCAGTGCTATTGCTGCGCAGTCCGTGTTTATATTACGTAATTTTTTATTTAATACTCTCTAAATGACACGAGTCGAACAATTTAAACGCCCTTCGATATAGGAGTGATTGACTGTGGGTTTAGTATGTTAGTTTTCCATCCCAGAAAGCGTATGTAATGAAATATTGCATGCACTGAGTCTTCCTCCTGATTTAGGCAGATGTTTCCGACAGCCATCGCGAGCAGAAAGGAGCTGTGTAAGGTGGTAGTTACCATCCTCTTGTTTTCGACATATATTTTGTTGTATTAGTCGGCCCTGCTAAATAGTTGTTGAAGTAGCTTTTTCTTCAGTTTTAATCGTCTTGATGTCGTTGGTTTCGTGTTGGACCAAGATTATTATATTGTATATTCTGAACATCTAGCTAAACCAAAGGCCACTTTGTCTAGAGTGATTCGAGAACTGCTAATTGTCCTTAGTGCGTAGAGTCTGTATCTTAGTGTCTCCGTCCCGACTTGAGTGGCATTCCAAATCATTAGTATTAATACTTACTTTGGAAAGTAAATTTTTTTTTTAGTGTATCCCGGACCACCGATAGTAGGCAATATTCGCGACAGAGTTGCCTGTAGTTTCGAGGCTTTCTTAACATACATATAAATTACAAATATAAACTCAAGTGATACTGCAGTTTGTTGTCCAACATAACTCCCAGGTACTTAATTGTTTCTTTTGACCTAACGGTTTGATTACCGATCTGAAAATTAGCGAATTCAATGTTTATAAGATTTGTTATGAGGACTGCTTCAATTTTATAATCATTATTATTATTATTATTATCAAGGGATCGACAAACTCTACTCCGGTGGAGATAAAGAAGATATCAGATTATCCAATTATCGTTAGTCTCCCGGTCAGCGTTAGTTGTAAGACTCTGTCATACATTATGCTCCATAACAGTGACTCTAGGATTGATCACTGTGCTACCCCCGCTATGCCTTTGTAGTATTTTACGCCAAATCCGAATTGTACTTCAGGTTCCTGTTTCTGAAATAATTCGTCACTGTCCTCAACAAATAGTACGGGGGGTTCATCTTAGCAAGTGCCCTTCTTATGGATAACCAGCTCGCAAAGTTAAAAGCGTTTTTAACGTCCAGCATAACTACTGCACAGTATTCCCTTGTTCCATAGACCCATCTTTCTCCCTCGATGGCAGCCTTTGCCATATCGACTACCGCTCGTATATCATCAACAGTTAAACGCTCTTTTCTGAAATAGTTGTCCGAAAGGGTTATTTTTTCTTCTGCTACTCCTAGCAGTCCATTATAGATTTTCCTCTCAAAAATCTTTTCCATGGTGTCCAAAAGGGATTTAAGGCGATTTGAAGCCGGCACTTTCCTTTTAGTACTAGAACACAAAACCAGCTGTATTTTCCAACTTTCAAGAAAGGTTCCTTATTCTAAACATTTTCTCATTTTGCACTACATTAAGAAAAGATCCTGACTCAAGTCCTGACAAAAGTCACGCTACCTCTAGTTTTCCCAACACGCGCAAGAAGAGTTGCTACATTGTTTCACTATGGAAAGTGGCGCAATTCAAATCTAACGCTAACGATGTACCTGGTATGAAGTGAGCGTCACTTTTTTTTTTTTTGCTTGCTATGACAAATGTTAAACATATTTAGTATACATCAAGTCATTGAGCAAACAACATCATATTTTTTTATCGTGTTAAAAATGTCGAATTTTGTACCAGAAAATGTTTTTTGTTTTCATTTGAAGAAAAGTGCTGCAGAGTCGCATCGAATCCTTATCGATGCTCTATCATGCTCTATCAGAAGCAACATGCAAAAGATGGTTTAAACAGTTCAGAGATAACGATTTTGATGTGAGAAATGAAGAACGTGGAAGACCACCAAAAAAGTTTGAAGACGACGAATTGCAAACAATATTGGATGAAGATGACACTTTGAGTCAGAAACAAATGGCAGAAATGTTAAATGTTGCACAACAAACAATTTCTGACCGTTTAAAAGCTATGGGAAAGATCAAAAAGTCTGGGTGCCACATGAATTGAATGACAGACAGATGGAAAATCGAAAAACCACTTGTGAAATTTTGCTTTAAAGACACGATAAAAAATCAGTTTTGCATCGAATTGTTACTGGCGATAAAAAATGGATTTATTTTCAGAATTCTAAACGGAAACAATCATGGGTTAATCCGGGACAACCATCAACTTCGACTGCAAAACCAGATCGGTGAAACCGTTAAAACAGATCGCTACCGACATCAAATGATCATTGATCGAAAAACGACCAGAATGGGCCAGAAGAGTTCAAGATACAACCAAAGCTTTTGGCTGGGAGCTGCTACTCCGCTGTATTCACCAGACTTAGCTCCTTCCGACTACCATTTGTTTTCATCGATGGGACACGCATTAGCTGAGCAGTACTTCGAATCCGATAAATTATAGTGTAAATCAATTAACAAAATACGATAAAAAAAGTGCAAATCAGAGTCGGAAAATCCAAATAAAAATAAAAGGAAACTGCGTGAGTGATAAAAATAATAAAAAGCTTCTTGCAAATAAGTTTTCTTTTCAAGCCTATTAATCAATCAATAAAATTTAATAAAAACGCAACAACTTTTTCGACCAATAGGCGAATAAGACCGATCCTGTATTTTAAATGTTGGATTAAAAGATAATAACGGGAGATATAAGAATGTTAAAAGTAAGTGACATTAATGATTTAGATAAAGTTTAAAACTATAGTAGAAAATATAAACGAATTTGCCGCTTCTAATGACAACGGCACAGTAGTGACAAACATATTTTATGGCTTGCTAATTCAACGAATAAAAGAACTCGTAGGTACATTAGTTTTTACGGTAAGGAACAATTACGAAAAAGCAGAAATTAGAGACATAGTCCATCATTTTGCAGAACAGTACCAAAGCAATTCTTAGTAGAAACCCTCAAAAAAAAAAAAAAAAAAAAAAAAAAAAAAAAAAAAAAAAAAAAAAAAAAAAAAAAAATACCCATGACAGACGACAATACTACGAGAACGATACAAATCCTAGTAGGTCAGATCAACAAAATAATTTTTTTCATAACAATCGTAACCAATGAAATAATACAAAACCTAGCAGATCAGGTATCATTCCAATCATAATCAATCAAGCATTTGAATGTCAAACCGGGGATCACAAGAAAATTAAATCCACTATAATAATAACCCAAACAGGCGGAATCGGGGTCCTCAGCGAAACAACTCAAACACGGATAGGTCAAATAATAGTGGATAATGCAACAATAACCGAAATAACAATCGCGAAAACAATTCTGGCAATTTTAGGAACGAAACAGAACATAGATACGTTGTCCGCAAGTCATGCGAGACAAATTAACAATATGACAAACTATACGGATTTTCTAGAAATCATCCCGTAATCTACCCTATATAGTTGTTAAAACTCTATATATTCTTAAACTTAAAGGAATATGCTACCCCAAATGGAAAATCAAACTACAAAAACCATTTAAAATTCATACTTCCAGTACACCACTTATGGTATACAAACTCAATAGTCAGAGTTCCTTTATTTCAAGAATTCAAAAAACAAGATAAAACAGCAGAGTTTCTCGAATTTATTTTCTACGATACTTTCGACGGCTTAATCGGCAACAACATTTTACTACCATTAGAAACAATTCTCGACTACAAGATTGTTGATGAAATCGAAATCCCGAAATACTTTAATGAAGTCGAAGATGAAGAAACGTATGAAAAATATGAAAAAACAAATACCGATTTTAGAAACATATCACACAGAAACGTACATGAAGAATAAAGTAACAAAAAAAAATACCGATTTTAGAAACATATCTATCACACCAAAACAAGTCAGGATCATATCATTGAACAAATAAGATTGGACCACCTGAATGAGGAAGAGAAGATTGGAATAACTCACCTGGTTACTCAGTACTCATCTATTTTCTATCAGGAAGGAAGTGATCTTACATTTACAAATGCGATTAAGTATTATATAAACACAATAAATGAAATACCAATTTACACCAAAACATATGGGTACCCTGAAGTACACAAAATAGAAGTTAAAAAACAATCAAATGAAATGATTAGGCAAGGTATCATACGCCCAATCAAGTCACTCCATTCGGCACCAATCTGTATACTCCAATAAAAGAGGGATGCGGCAGAAAAAATAAAATAAAGAATGGTCATCGACTATAGCTAATTTTACGAAGTTTCAATCAATGACAAATTTTCTATTCCGGATATGAATCCAGAATTCCAGAAACTAGAATAATCCAATAACGATATATTACGACATTGGATTTTGCCAAAGGCTCCCATCAAAGCAAAATCAATAAAAATGATATTGCGAAAATCACCTTCTCGAACAGTGATGGTTGATGATGATTTTTTTCGAATGGCGTTTGAATTAAATTAACATTTAATGAACGATGTCTTAGTGTAGTGCATAGGCAATATATAGTATGTCTCATCTACATGGACGACATAAATATATTTTCAACTTTTCTCGAGGAAAATTTTATTTCGTTAAAAAAAATTTTTCAAAAGTTGAAAGAGGTTAATATTGAGGTGCAACTTGACAAGAGTGAGTTTCCTAAAAAAAGAAACTAAATTCCTGGGTTATATAGTGACGACAGAGGGTATTAGACTTAACCCAAGCAAAATTATGGTGATTAAAAACTATAAATTACCGAAGACAACAATAGATCAAAGCATTTTAAGTATCACAGGGTACTTCCGGAAGTTCATTATGGACTTTTAACGAAGTCCATACGTTCGATCAATCAAATTAATCACTGAGTATTATAACATCGGATTTTTAAATACCCAAATTTCATACCCTCCTCCCACCTGAAAACCATGCTGTAAATTACCCTAGTCGTACGTTAAGCGATCATGAAACTTGATATTCTTCCATCGATAAAGAGCAATTGTTGACGACGATGACGTCACCAAATCGTTTCAATTATCCAAGGCACCCAACATTCACATTGGTGATTAGCGGAGAGAACGAAATGAGGAAGTTCGGAACGCACCCACCATTTAGAGTGTCCTAATATGTCCCAATAGAATTGAACGAGTATATTGTAATGAATGTCAATAAAATGGAAATCAAGTGATTTCTACTTATAACGTACAAGCGAGCGGCTTAGTTCCTTTCGCGTTAATACGGAATCTGAAAAATAACGCAGTTGGAGGAAAACAGTGTTAACCTTTTCTCCTTTTGTTCTTTTCGGTTAACTGAATTACGAACAGAAATTGACGATCGTATAGGCTACAAAATATTTTAGACCTTATCGTTACGGCAGAAGATTTACAATCAGAACAGATCACCGACCATTAGTTTAGATAGGTTTGCCTAAAGAACCAAATGCAGAACTCCAAAGATGAAAAATTAAATTAGAGAATATAATATTTTTGATGTAGAATAATGTTAAGAGAAAAGACAAACAAGTTGGGGACGGATTGTCAAGAATGGAAATTCAATAGAGCAAAAATGAAACGGATTCCAATAATCAAGCAAAATTTAAAACAGCAAGATTATAGAAAATTTAGTCGCACAATTTTTAGTTGCGATTATCCACTGCACAAATGAGGATAGAAGTGGTTATATTTTAATCGTCGACACTCTAGTTAATATTTTCGAAACCCAAATCATCTTAAATATCTCAGACACAGTTAATATCTACAAAAAAATACGCGACTTTGACAAGAGAAGATTAGTTATAGAATTGAATGATATTAGAGATGATTATATTTTAGATATTTAAAGAAAATTTGTTTAAATGTAAATTTTATAATGTAAAATAAAACACATAAATTTGAAAGCGAGCTTAAAATTTTTATTATCGGTTAAAAGAACAATTCAGGAAATTTACTTTTTGAAATGATATCATGTAAATGTTGGCCACGATTACGTCTGAGGTGGTCAATTCGGAAGGTCCAAATTTGGGCGACTCGTTCGAGCATACCGACTGGTAGCTCGCGGATAACACGAGAAATGTTGGCTTCCAAAGCGTCAATCGGAGCTGGCTTATTCCTGAAGACCTAAGACTTTAAATATACCCAGAGAAAGTAGCCGCACGATCTAGGCGGCCAATTTTCCGTAGCAAAACGTGAAATTAAATGCTTACCAAAATGATTTCTCAGCAAGTCCATTGCTTCACGCGCTGTATGGCTCGCAGCGCCGTCTTGTTGAAACAAAAGCATGATGATTTGCCAAACGATACTGGACAAAACTGACAAAGTAGTTTGATAGGAGTCACGAGTGATATGTCAAAAAAAAAAAAAAAACAATTTAAAATCAAACCTCACGATAATTCACTCCTTATATAAAATATTATTGCTTAATGATAGTACTTTAACGACAAAGCAAGCAATGCAACGCGCAGTAAGAAATTATAATGAAAGATTTCATTCAACTATAAGAACTACTCAGCAGGTAAAACAGGTAGCATAAGTTTAGAAAAAGTTTAAAAGAATTTAAATTTTACAAAGAAAAAAAAAAATTTGCGAAACTTAATACTAAAAGCGATGATTATGAAGAGAGATCAGGTTAGACATAAACACCATATATAAGAAAGCAAAATTAGACAAAATTCACATAACAAACGTTAAAAGACCTCTAAAATTTTCAGCTGACAACATGGATAGTCCTATTGATGATGATTACGCAGACTAACTCTCAACATTTCCTTGATGTTCAGGCAATAAACGAACAAAACGGATATGTTAAACTACAATTAACTAACGTAACTATTACAATTGAAACGAACATAATATCACGTTATAAATATGAAATAAAATAAAAATGAAAAATATTTCATTAAATCTAACGCCACTGGAATTAGATCAAAGGTAGAACGTAGAAATCTGAAACATAGTTCATAAGATTAAAACTCTAGTTCCATTGCAAAATAGAGGAAGACGTGGTTTAATCAAGTTAGTAGGATCTGCGCAAAAGTGGTTATTCGGAACGATGGACGACAAAGATTGTCAGACAATAGAAGTACACCTATTCTGTAGTAACATTTAACAAACAAATTAAAATTATTGATTTCTTTAATAATACTTTTAAGTTTTGAAGAAAACTATTAGTAACGATAGGGAATCAATTAAACGGCAGATTAATACCATACACAGAGTAGGAAGAGAATTAGTAGTAAAGCAAATATATTTTGATCAATTATTCAAACTAAAATATTGATGTTGATTCAAAGATAAAACATATTCCAGATAATATTGTTTTAGTCAGAAGTAATTTACGAGTATGACTTCCTAATATTACCAATGACGAAATTGAAACTTACAAAATAGATTTTTACGAACTAAAGCAAATAATATTAGGAGTCGCTAAACATCAAGAAAATATGATAGTATTCGCTTTTAAACTCCAAAAAATTATATCACATTGCCACTTGAACTCATAGCACCAATTCCTAACAAAGATTTTCTAGAGATTAATAAAGATAATGAATTTATTTTAGAATACAAAAATAAAACATAAAAATATGAACAAAGCAAAACGTTAAATGAACTTGTAGGAAGTAAGAATTGTACAATCAAACAAAATTGTAAATTCAATAAAAATGAAATTACTAGGGGGTGAAAACTAACCTCCTTGGAAATGTTTTTTTTATTTTATTCAATATAGTCCTATTTTAGTTTAATACACTTATTCTAGCGATTTTCCAACTTCTTGATCCCGTCCGAAAAGTTATTTTCTGGAAGGTCTGTAAAATGCTCCTCCGTGGCGTCGATGATTTCCTCGAGTGAGCTGAATTTTTTATCGATGAGCCATCTTTTATTTTAGCCATGGTTGCGATGCTCTTGTGCGCCGGTGCATTGTCTTGCAAAAACAAAATTTTTTTTCGTTTTATGTAAGGCCGTTTTGCAGCGATTTCGGCCTTCAATCGCTCCAATAATGCACTGTAATACTCGCTGTTGATGGTTTTTTTCTTTTTCGAGGTAGTCCACGAAGAGTATGCTATGACAATCCCAGAAAACCGACGCCATAACCTTTCCGACCCAGCGAGCCTTCCTCGGCCGCTTCGGAGCACTCGTGCAGGCTTCAGACCATTGCTGGGCACTTATTCTGTTCTCTGGTGTTCAACAGTTACCAATCGACGCCAAAAGTCCGCCTGATTCCGTATCAGCAAGTCCAAACACTCTTTCGAAGTGCTCTCGCGTTCGTGTTTTTGGTCAGGACTGAGTATGCGCTGCACCCAGGATAACTTTTTCATATGCAGAATATTGCCCAAAATATGGCGTGTGCACTCAGTACTAATATTTGTGGTATCTGCTAGCTCGCGCCCCTTCACTTTCCGGTCAGCCAACACCATTTCATGTATTTTTTTTGACATTGTCCTCTTTAACCGCATCGAAGGGCCTGCTGCTGCGGACTTGATCGGTAGTGGAGTTGCGGCCACCATGAAAGTCTTGAAACCAATATTTGACGGTGTAATCTGACGGAGCATTAGCCCCATAATATTTATCCAACTTTTCTTTTGTTTCCTTCGGCGTTTTGCCTCTCAAAAAATAATGTTTTACGAGAGAACGAAAATCGTTTTTGTCCATACTCAATATGATGCCAAACACGTCAATAACAATCAAAAAAACAAATCTAAAGACAGTATCGCACTAGGCATGTCTGCCTAAATATGAACGGACTTCAAGGCACCATAACCTTTTTTGCAGTAGCAGCGCATTCTGGTGGTCAAAGAGGTTACTTTTCACTCCACCTAGTATAACCTAAGATGATGAAACTTTATTGCAAATGTAAAAATAAAATTATTGCAAAGTAAAAAATGCAAATGATATGTTAAATCAGACATGTGATGATAAAAATATTAAGCTCATTGGTAATTATCTGATTAATTTTATAAATTGTACGTAATATTTCTCAGAACAAAAAAAGGTTTTATTATTAAAATTATAATAAAAAATACAATGTTAATGAAACACCCAAATTTGATGAAATCATATTAAATCATGTGAAAAATTTAAAAGAAAAATACAAGAAATAGAATTCGAGAAAAATGTTTCACAAAATTTAATTATTATGTTTGGAATTTTAATTATGTTTGGAATACTAGCATGTTTGTGTATACAACAAAAGAGAATACAAATTAAATTCAATAATAAAATTCAGGATAATTTTAGTAATAAGGAGGGAGAAGTAAGTTACCTATAACCTAGTACCTGACAAGTATGACGAAATTATTGCAACATTGCAAAATTATTAGTTTGACCGCTCAGCAACGATAAAACCCCCTCAACTAAAAAAACAAGCTGGAAAGATGCAAGCAACGTTTGCAATGGCACGTGGACAATGGCCATGAACACATTCTGTTTACGGATGAGAACATTTTTATCGTGAAAGAAGTTTTCAACAAACAAAATGACAAAATTTATGCCACTTTATCTAAGAATGAGTAAAAAAATTCAACATCATCTCGTTTTCGTAATGGTTTGGTGGGGGGTTTCACACCATGGTGTCACATCCCTTCATTTCTGTGAAAAAGGCGTAAAAACTGGTGCATAGGCTTACCAAGAAGTTGTGCTAGAGGGTGTTGTGAAAGGCTTGACAATACCCTTTTCAATGGATCTTCCAACAAGACTGCTTCAGCGCAAAAATCAAAATCATGCAGGAGTGGCTCATAGTCAATATTCCTGGCTTTATAGCAGCAGAAGATTGATCGTCGTAAATTCCAGATCTGAAATGCTGGATTATGGTTTGTGCTCAGAATTGGAGAACATGTTCTGCAAGACTCCCCACAGAAATTTGGAAAGCCTTAAAACAGTATTAACCAGAGCTGCGTCTACGATATTTTTGGAAACCGTACGTGCCGCTATAACCCAATGGCCACGCCATTTAGAAGCTTGTGTTCAAACAAAAAGTTTTTTTTTTTTTAATAATAAATATTGTGGTCTAATAATTAAAATAATTTTGAAAACAAAGTGTGTGGTTTTTTTTTTTTTTTTTATAGCGTTTTATATACGAAACTTATGGCAGGACTAGGTACAGATCATAATATTGACAATTATAGAAATAAATTTCAAAAAACGCAACTTAAAAGAGAATATGAATAAATATAATAAAATATAAAAATAAAGAAAAAAAATATAAATAAAAGAAAAGAAAATAAGGTAAGTTACGTTACAAATGAGAAACACATTTTTTTCAGATACTGCTTTTACTTTTGCTGACAACAATGACATTGAAAACAACAGGATAACAAATTGACATTCAAAAGTTAAATATAAAACGAGGCATATAATAACAGGTCAGCTGAGAAGTTCGTAGGCTAACATAATAAAATACATTTTTTTGGTAAAATTCGATTTTATTATTCAACATAGTTACCTTCGAGGGCAATACAACGATTATAGTGGTCATGTAATTTAAGATACCTTTTTTATAGTACGATTTATCTTTAACCTCAAAATAAGCCTCAGTTTCAGCGATTTCTTTTTCATTAGTGCTGATTTTTTTTTTTTCAGTGAGCATTCTTTTGAGATCTGTAAACAGTAAAAAGTCACTGGGGGCCAGATCTAGAGAATGCGGCGGATGCGGAAACAATTCGTAGTCTAGTTCATGCAAGATTTGTTTTTGGGACAGCATTTTCGTTTGGTCTCCATATAGCAGCTGTGCCTGTCAAGTCTGTAAGCCATACCGGTTCATCTCTATTTTTATATTGTTCGCTAACAATGATAATATACAATAAGGGACCAACAATTTCATATTATGTATAAAAAGCCATAAAAAAATACTTCATAGTGTAAACTTAAGTTATAAGGTAGAGATTCTTGACATTTAAGGACACAATATAATAATTGCTTGGCATCGTCTAGTGCATATTCATTTAATTTTTATGCATATTTCAAACTGATTCACGTAGAACGAGCATTCTGTTTTGGTTCGCATGCAGAGTTAATGCATGTTAAATTAATTAAAAATAAAGTAAAATTATTAAACAACAAAATGTTTTTTGTTTTTCTTAGCTAACCGCTCGGTAGAAGACATGACTGTTGCGCATATAGTTGATATTTGCGCGAAAAGGTTTTCCACTACGGGTTTCAGTATATTCGACTATGTTATCGATATACTCGTATTCTATAGCCTTTTACTTTCGTCATCACAATTTTATATGGTTTTATGTCAGCTCCTTGACAGAGACTTTTGAAGCATATGATTTTGCTTTCTTTGACGGCTCTAGCTAGGTTGCGTCTCGACAGTCTAAGGGTGTCTAGACGTTGTTGAAAGTCTGGTATTCTTCTTACACGACTTTGCGCCGAGTCTGTTATCATTTTGCCCCATTTTAGCCCCGTAAACTTGATGATACCTAGAATGGAGTTGCTCGCAAAGGTGATGTTGATGGTGGAGCCTACTGCCGCTCTCCGATAAGTCCAAAAAAGTGTGTTTCAATAAGAGGTGTATGATTAGTTTTTTTTTGAATAAAACGAACAATTGTTGATATACAAGTATCTCTGAAACTGTTATTACTTTATAAAGTAGACACATGGGGATTATTTATGAAACACAATATCTTCAAAATGACTGACTCGGCTCTCCTTGCAGACCCTCATCCTTTTCTCGAAATTTTCAATCACCACATAATTGGGCATGGCGATGGCGGCTTCAGAGTTGTAATTATTTGCGAATTGTTAGTGTAGACCTTGCTTTTAACATTACCCAAAAGAAAGAAGTCTAACGGTGTTAAATCACAAGATTTTGGTGGCCATCGATTGTTCCGCGATTTGTATTGTACGTAGCACTATCGAAAGTAGAAGTGTCCATATACTCGAGCTCTGACCCAATCAGCACCTCCGGTCCATAAACCACAAAGGTATGTTATTCTTTCTGGGTGCATTGGCATCTCCTGAATCACTTGTTGGATTTTCAGTGTCACGTAGCCGCCTATGTGGAAACGAGCCTCATTCGAGCCACAAGTAAATTAAAAATGTACAAATGCACTAAGTCATATCAATTTTAAACTTGACGTTCCAGAAGGTAGGATAGACATTTTTCTTAATTCAAATATGTGGCTCAGCGGTTTCAGAGTGTGCCCTTTTAAATTTCGTAAAAAAAAAAATAAAAATTGCGCTGCCTAAATACAAATGGTGAAACATAACACGTCCTCCTTCTCCTGCTGTAGTTACTGTTTCTACTGATATATCTATATCCAGTAACGCAAGAAGAAGATCTTGAGAGCCTGAATGCGTTTTCTTCAGCATATTCTTGACTATTTGGACGGCTCTTTCGGCTAGCCCAATGGACTTAGGTTAATATGGACTCGAATGTATAAACTTAAACTCCCATCTACCTGTGAATTCATAACATTTGTAAGAGTGGAAAGGTTGGTGTTCATAAATTACTTTCTCGGGTAAATCCGCTGTCGGCGGATTTATCCAATAATTCTCTCACATCGATCCACCTCGAATAGTAGTCAATAACGACTAAGTATTGTTGTTCTTTAAAATCGAAAATGTCACAGGCCACTATTTGATATGGATAATCAGGAATTGCTCGAGTTAGTATTACATGTTTGTTATTTGCTAATCTTAAATATTCACATATCTGACATCTACTAATTACACTTTCTATGTCTCTACCCATGCAAGGCAAATAAAAATTGAAATTGTTTTCGTATCCAGAAGTGAATTTCATGTAATTTATTTAGCGAATCTTTCCTCAAACTTTTTAATACGAACACTCTTCGTAAAAAAAAACCAAGGAGCCTTCTTCATACAAATGATCTTTTATGTTAAAAAAATGTAAGCTCCTCTTCTAGTTATCTTTTAACAATAGGTTGTTTTTGAAGGTTGTTACCTTTCTTATAAAATTTCTTCAAAATTAGTAAGATATATTCTATCCCTATTTGTCTCTTTAATGTACAATACCTTTCCTTCACGGAATCACTCATACTAATGCTATACCATATATATTACTACCTCTTCAAGAGGTAGTTCTACTTTGTTATCTATCGGTGTATTATGTGAAAGCAAATCAGCGATATGCATATCTTTTCCAGGAGTTTATTGTGGTTTAATATTTAAGGGGCTTTATTTTCATTTGAATTCGTACGGAATAACTTGAACGAAGAGGTTTTTCTAAGATATTAATCAGAGGCTTATGATCCGTATGATTGTCACCTTGTGCCCATAAATAAAATCATGGAACCTTATACATGCGTACACTATCGCAAATAGTTTCGTTTCCATTTTGCGCACATTGAATTTTGGTTTCTGATAAACTCTTTGAAGCATTAAGCATCCTTCCTGAAGTATGCAACATACTAAACCATTCTTCGAAGCATTGGCTTGAATGATAATTGGATAGCCGAGATTAAAACTATGTAACATAGTGAATGTAGATAGATTACTTTTTATACTGTTTAAAAAATCAGAATGCCTGGGTGTTCACAATCAGTATGCCTGGGTGTCCACAATCAGTATGTCTGGGTGTCCACAAAAACAAGTATTTGTGCGCAATAAATCCCTTAATGGTTGTGTAAGTCCAGCTAAATTTGGAATGAAATCTTTTAAACAATTTATAGTACCTAAAATTGTTTGCAGTTCCTTTTGACTGGTGGATGGAGTAATGTTTTGTAACGCTTCCATCCTCCGAGTATCTGGTTTTACACCTTTAGCTGAAAAGACTAGACCTAAGTATCTTATTTGTTGCACTCTACAATATATTTCAATTTACGTGAATTGAACTCAATGTTAAACCGCTTTGCGTTTGGTCTTTGAATGGCTGCTTCTAGATTTGCATCATGTTCATTCATGGTCTTCCCTTCAACGATTATGTCATCAATAAAAGTAACCTCCTTTACTGCCAGAATGCGGTGCTACTGCAAAAAAGGTTATGGTGCCTTGAAGTTCATATTTAGGCAAACATGCCAAATTTCAGTGCGATACTGTCTTTAGTTTTGTTTTGACAGATGATTGTTGTTGACGTGTTTGGCATCATTTTGAGTATGGACAAAAACGATTTTCGTTCTCTTATAAAACATTATTTTCTGAGAGGCAAAACGGCGAAGGAAACAAAAGAAAATTTGGATAAATTTTATGGGGCTAATGCTATGTCAGATTACATCGTCAAATATTGGTTTCGAGAGTTTCGTGGTGGCCGCAACTTCACTACCGATCAAGTTCGCAGTGGCAGGCCATACGATGCGGTTACAGAGGATAATGTCAAAAAAATACATGAAATGGTGTTGGCTGACCGGAAAGTTTAGGTGCGCTAGCTAGCAGATACCACAAAGATTAGTACTGAGCACACACGCCATATTTTGGGTAATATTCTGCATATGAAAAAGTTATCCTGCCGCACGAACACGAACGCGAGAGCACTGCGAAAGAGTGTTTGAACTTACTGATGCGGCATCGGGCGGACTTTTGGCGTCGATTGGTAACTGTTGAACACCAGAGAACAGAATGAATGCCCGGCAATGGACTGAAGCCGGCACGAGTGCTCCGAAGCGGCCGAGGGAGGGTCAATGGGTCGGAAAGATTATGGCGTCGGGTTTCTGGGATTGTCATGGCATACTCTTCGTGGACTACCTCGAAAAAGGAAAAACCATCAACAGCGATTTGGTTCCCTCGGACTTTTATCTCTTCCCAAACCTCAAAAGATGGCGCATCAATAAAAAATTCAGCTCACGCGAGGAAATCATCGACGCCACGGAAGAGTATTTTGCAGACCTTTTAGAAAATTACTTTTCGGACGGGATCAAGAAGTTGGAAAATCGCTAGAATAAGTTTATCAAACTAAAAGGGGACTATATTGAATAAAATAAAAAAATAAAAACATTAAAAAAAGTGATCGTGAGTAAGTCGAAGATGATTGCAGTGGCATACCATCGACATCGAAAAACGAAGAAAATCCGATCCCACATTAATCAAAAAAATCATTACTGGAGACGAGACGTGGGTTTATGAGTACGACACGCAATCCAGACATCAGGCAAATGAGCTGAGACCAAAAAAACCACATCGTTTCAGTCAAAAAAGAAGGCAATGCTCACGGTTTTCATGGATTACAACGGTGTAGTGCATCATGAATAGTAAAGAAAGAAGGCCAGACAGTAAACAAAGAGTATTATTTGGGCGTTATGAGACGTTTGTGTGAAGCAATTGGCCGAAAGAGACCAGAATAGGGGGTTGCCGTGGTGTAGTGGTATATGCATACACTCCTCAAGCAGAGGGTTGCGGGTTCGAATCCCGTGCGAGGCAATTCTCTGAAAAAGTTTTTTCGTAGAATTTGCATGTAGTTGTATGAGAATCCCGTCGGCGTCAACTCTGACATGAAGGCATAACACTGATGTTGGAGTGGTTACTGGCTGGGCTAAGTATAACGAACTAACAACTAGCACGTACTGAGACCCACTGGGTGAGGATGCACTTGCTCGTTCCGTACAGTTTGACAACCACCTCTGGGAAAAATATCGAAACCTAATATACCTGAGTTTCAAACTACTATACCACCCGCCCTCGCCATGGAGAAAAGCCAGTAAAAGGGTATTCATAACCCCTTGGTGCGCGCGCGGGATTATAAAAAAAAAAATTTAATAAAATTATTCCCCAAATGACGTGTGTTTTCTTTCGTTAAATGACATTTTAGAGTTATAACTTTCCCCTTTTCGTCACACAGCATTCACGTCAACACCTTTTTACTGCATCGCTTTGCATAACCTTACTTTGCACTTTTGTTACTTCTTCCACAAGACACGTTTTCACTACTTTGATAAACGTCAGACCACTTTGCTTAACCCTTCGTTGCATAAATTAATTTTTTTATAGAGAAAAAAAAAATTTTTATATTGTTTTATTGTATGTTAAGCTTTAGGCTTGTGAAAATAGAATTTCGTACAAATATTATGTGCAGGAACTAAAGTTGAGTAACATTGCATAAATGTAATTTCATGCAGGAAATCTATAAAAAGTGTTGAAAGCTTTTGTGTCTGAACATTTTTTTTAGATTAAAATTACTGGTATTGAAATCAATTTCAATCAATCAAAAACGTTCCTTTTCATACATATTTATATTTTCTTTATAAATTATACCGAATGAAATTTTTTAAAGCAGTTTCTGGACTTATTTAAACATATACTTATATCAAACTTTTCACATTTGATAAAAGTGTACCCATTACAGCCTGGAAGTTGTAAAATACAATACGTTAACAGTTTGTACCTAAAGAGCAAGACTTCTTGTCACTTCTGCAGGCCTTCAACTTGGCGATAATATATTTCCCATTTTATACAGCGTTTTATCTACTTTTAAACTAAAATCAGCCAAAGTATCCTTACAGTTGTTGCCTTTTTGTGCTTCAGCTTCATTCGTTTTGTGTTTAGCTTGTCTCGTTGCTGTTACGTTCTAGTGTCTCTGTGGTGTGTATTCCTTAGTCCGTCTGTGTTTGATCTTCGTTCGTTTGTACACGTTAGTTCTTGTACGTTTTAATGCCTACGTGACTTTATTATTTCACCTTCATTTCACAAAAAGTTCCCGAAAATTATTCAGAAAATTAAAAATACAAGTTTATTCATCTAAATCTACATTGTCCCCTTCAAAGTAATGCCCATCGACTGCAACACATTTATGCCAGCGCTTGATCCAATCCTCGAAACATTTTTTATATTTGGTTTTCGGTATGTCCATCAGTGCTTCCTGCGATTTTTCCATTACTTCCTCTCGGCTGCTGAAACGCGTTTCCCGTAGTAGTTTTTTAACTCGATTGTACAGAAAGAAGTCATAGGGAACCAAATCAGGTGAATTCGGTGGCAGTTATATGGTATTTGTTGCATTTTTCGTCAAAAACGAATTGCAACACGAATTGCTTCGCGCACACGTCTCATAACGCCCTAATACTGTCTGGCCTTCTTTCAAAAATTCATGATGCACTACACCGTTGTAATCCATGAAAACAATGAGCATTGCCTTCTTTTATGACTGAAAACTACGTGGTTTTTTAGTCTCGGCTCATTTGGTGAACGCCATTCACTTCCCTGATATCTGGATTGCGTGTCGTACTCATAAACCCACGTTTCGTCTCCAGTAATGATCCTTTTGATGAATATGGGATCGGATTCAGCCTCGCAAATCATCTCTTTTGCGACGTCAACACGGTCTCTTCTTTGCATGAAATTGTGGTCTTTTGGCAGCAACTTTGCTGCTACACGACGGAAACGCAAATCATTAAACAAAATGTCTTGCACGGATCAATAGGCAATTTTCAAGTCCTCCGCTATCTATCTGATGGTTAATTTGCGGTTATTGACCAACATTTCTTTATTTCATCAATGTTTTCGTCGGTTTTTGATGTCGAAGGTCTGCCACTGCGTTCATCATCTTCGATTGGCTCACGACCACTTTTGAACCGCTCGTGCCACTTGTAAACGACCGTTTTCCTTAGAGAATCGTTGCTGAAGCACTTTTCCAACATTTCCAACGTTCGCGCACTATTAAATCCGTTTTTTACGCAAAATTTGACTCAAGTTCGTTGTTGCAAATTTAAACCCATTTCTAAAATTGTAAAAAATCGCCAACACACAGAGAGTTAGATGGCTCTTGGCTACGTAACTTTTGCAAATGTCAAGCTATGACGCTAAGATTTAAAGGGAATGTCAACAACAAAAACAGAACTCAAATCGAAACAATGGGAGCGCCACACGGTGACGCTCTTTGACTTTTTGATCATGGTAGTATACTGTTTGTGTGTATAATCCCTTTATTCTCTGAGTTATCTTCTGCTTAGTCACCTGATCGCGAATAGTTGTCTGTAGTTTCACGTGATTCGTATGTACCATAATGTACTATCTTGTAGTCTGGCTCCAATCCCACATTCGTCTATTCTGACTATTCATTCGACCCGATTGAAATGCTCCACTTTGTCATGTTTTCAGCTATGGTATTTGTCTTGTTAGGGCCTTCGTTCACCGACTTTGACCACCTCGTATCTTCCGTTGTTCGTCCTCTTGGCTACCTTATATGGTCCACAGAACTTCGGCCTTCAACTTCATGTCTGTGCCAAACTGTGTACTGTACTGTACTGTACTGTACCAAACTAATGTACTCATTTTCCCTTGTTGAATACTTGCGATATTTTTCGCGAACCTCCTCCCTAACGCTTTATAGTCCGCTTCCACCTCCCCGATCGCTGTGTCATCCAGTACTTCCCGAAGATCTGCGTAGTTAGGAACACGCATCTCCAAGCCAGTGAGTAGAGTGAAGAGGGTGAACTTTGTGCTTCTGGACGGTTAGCTGTTAAACGTCTGCTGCACACGATCCACGTACTTGTATCAGTCCTTCGTGCTTTCCATACACGCTTTCGCTAGCATTTTTACAATAATCCTGTAGATTCTCTCAACCTGGTCATTAGGTTGTGGAACTTTTGTTCTCACATTTGCAGTATTTTCACTGTTGTAGTATTCCTCAAATGCTATCGAAATAAAAACCTTTCCACTGTCCGATATTTTCCGTTTGGGGTTTTCAAAGACCGCAACCGGTTTCTTCAGTCGATCCAACACCTCCCCTGTTCCTATACTCTTCGTTTGATACAGCCACACGAATTTTAAGAAAGCGTCCACTACCACAGGAATGTGATTATAGTGCTTGCGGGTTTAATCCATGGTTCCTACACGTGGTACATTCCCAGTGGCTTACTCTCTTTGTCGATAGGTCTCAGATAACCTTCCTCCGTACCCGCTTTGGACTTAGTGATGATGCACTTAACGCAGCCACTTCGGTGACAAGTCCGGGATAAAGAATGTTCTCTCCACCAACCCTTAGTTTTTCTTTATGAAAAAATGTCCCTGTTGGTGCGCAAGGACGACTAGCATAAGACGGGAAACCTGACTTAAAGTGTCAACGTGCTTCAACTTCCTAAATAAGCGATGTTTGATTTCTTATTTAAATACTTGCAAAAACATCGCCCACCTGGATCCCAACACGTACACCCTTAACTTCTGAAGTGATACTTTTCTTCGACTGCAGATGTCTTCTGGCTCACATACTGCAATGGATGGAACTTCTGATCCTCCGCGTCCCTCTGTAACAGAACTGCTCCGTATCTAAATTTGCTGATGTCTGCGTAGAACTCTGTTGCGGCCTTGAGGTTGAACAATTTAAGGATAGGCGCTTTGGTTAACACTATTTTCGTCTGCTGAAAACCAATAGTTGTTCAGCTAAGATACCTCCCGAATACCGCCGGTGAATCGAAGATTCCAAAAGACTTAAAAAGGTATTCGTACTCTCCCTCGAAGGTCACAAGCGACGTATATTTTCCGGAGCTCGGGTGTAAGGGAGCATGAAAAAGCTGTTCGCCAGATCTAATGTAGTGCACTACTTCTATTAAGATCATAGGGAAATTGTCCCTTTCAGTTTTCTCATTCAACCTGCGATAGGACAGGACAGCCTCTTTGTTTCATTTTTTTTTTTTTTTTTTTTTTTTTTTTTAAAGGTTTGTTAACATATTAAACATCTTAAGTTATGGATTTCTTTGATAAAGGTATGTACTTCATATTTGATTACTTGTGTTAAAAAATTATGTCTAATAATCCATGTTGAAGTGGTAATTAAAATAATACAAGTTTTTTCGTCGAGTAAAAAGTTTAGTAGAGTAGAAAGTGCTTGAACCCAAATGTACCCAAGCTGACTTTTTGATATCTGTCAGCGGTGTTCTTCAGTGTTATAAATGTGAAAACTTTAGCCTGCACACTTCAATACAACTGTTTGATTTTTTCTTCTATTCAGAGCATGTTCACTCGATCACGAAACGTGAATTTTTTCATGACTATTTTTTCAGAGTATAGCAAAATGGTCGTCCAGAGTGGCCTACAGATGGCTAAGATCAGGAAAATCGATTTTTTAAGAAGTACAGTACATCACTGGATTTTGAAGACATTGAGTTCCATGTGCACGATACTCATTTCTAGCCATCAATTAAACAAAGAAAAGAAGAGTAGATGACCTAGTCAATCACGATTATATGGTGAGTTGATCACTGCTGCAGAAGAAGTTGCACGATATTTAGGTAAAAGAAAAACTGCAACAGCAATAAGAACCGTGCATAAAACTCCAATTCAAAAAAGTTTTAGGCAGTTGAATGGTAATAAGGCGTTGGCCTATTATAGAGAGTGATTCATCGTGAGGTTTGATGAGGAAAATATGTAACCCATTGACTCAAAAATGTTTTATTTGTGGGGCATCGCCAAAAAATATGAATAAAAAATTCCCAGCTACAGGCTGGAAATAAAAAAATGGCAAACTTTATTATTTTTATCAAGGGAACGATACAAATTAATTTGTAGGGTCCGGGATTTAACGCCAGGGTACTATGCCCATGTGGCGCGTTTTTTCAACAGCACGCGGAGTACTGAGTTCCCATGTGGTCCCCCACCTACGTATTTACCGCGCCCAACACTGCTTGATTTCTGTGATCTAGTGGGAACCGATGCTTTCAGTGTGGCGAGGCCGTTGACAAAAAATGGCAAGCTAGACGATAAGACTTGTATAAAACGATCCGACAAAATAAAAGAATTATTCAGGAAAGAGATGGGACTTATTGTTCACAAGCCAAAGCCAGGATTTGGGCCCACGAGTGACGGCAATACTGCGCGGCGATTTTTCAGAAATCTGAAATTAAGTGCTCGCATCACAGGTCTTGACATCAAGCTTATTAAACAATTTAGTACATTATTACTAGTACTGTCTTCTGGCTTCGAAATAAATTTGACTAAATTATTTGTTCACAGCAAAGAAGTTCCAATCGGACAGCTTTCTGAAGGAGTACAATAAGCTCGAAACAAGGATAGAGATTTCTCTCAATGCTCATAATCACATCTGATCCCCTGATCAATTGTCTCCGAGAAATACCAAAGAAGAAGGCCGAAACACTATGTAAACAGGTTCGTAAACTTGGCGTCTGTCCACAGATAATACCGAAACCACTTTCTGACCAAAATATCTTCCTAAATCAGGCGGACTATTTTTCAAGCGATTATTTGTCTGAAGCCTCAGATAATGAAGACTTGGCCTATTATGGTTCAATATGATTTATTTTTTTTATCTATATCTCTTTGTGTTTATTTCAATAAAAAACTTTTTGTTATTTAAAAAAAAAAAAAAAACCCAATTTTCGAATCGAGTTGTTTTATTTTATAATATTATTACATAATCTGTTCAAAAACCAAAAACGCAGAAAAATAATTTCGTCCACCTAGTTTGTTCTACGTGACACAGTGTGTGACGGTCTGCTTATGATATGGTCTCGGAAATCTGAAAGACTGGAGTCTCGTTGGTCAATATCAACTTCACCTCTTCTTATTTTACTTATCAACTACTTTAGTGCTTCCTTCTCTTCACTCCTTAAGTGATTCAAGTCGATGCTCAACTCTTCCTTGAACACTCCTTTTGCCGGCAAACAAAGCAATTGCAACTCCTCATTCCTGTATTATTTCTGTACCCCCCACACGTGGCCACCCGTTTCACAGTCGGCTGTGAAACAGCCGTTTCTTTCACTTCAACGGCATCTCCTGTAACTCGCAACTGTAACTGCATCGCTGACACTCTTCGATTGACCTTTCTCCAGGAATACGACGTTTTCTGCTAAAACTTCCCTGTCTCGCTTGCATCTGAATTCTACCCTCTCATCTGTAATCGACAAATCTACTTCACCAAGAATATCGTTACCTAACTCCGGTGGATACCGCATATTTAGTCTACTTCAAAGTCCACCCAAAAATTACCTTGTGTCGTTACTTTACCTTGCCCAATTCTTATCAAACTTTTGTTTTTCTTAAGCTGTACAAAATTTATAAGTAACAAGCTCAGATCGCTTCCCGTATCCACCAGTGCTGACAGAGTGATGTCGCCTATCACTATGTCCTGGAACACTTTATTGCACCCTACTGCCAAATAAACTTGAGCTTCTGGCCAAGCGTCGGCTTCGTGGTTCGTTGAATCTTAAGCTGTTTTTTCAACTCATATATAATGAAATACTTATAATATATATAAGTATATAATATATATTAAGTATTCTTCTATGCTTTCTTCGTCTAACGCGACAGACCTTGCCATCTCTATACAGGTATTTTCTAAACGACTCGGATGGCTTCTTCTTTCGTTTACCTAATTGCCGACGTACCTCCGCCGTTGACAGACTGTCACCAAACTCTTTGGTTGATGCCAATTTTTAGTGACTTTCACTTCTTGAGCTCGAATGAACAATCTAGCGGAACCCTTTAGCCCCTGCTTTTCGTAAATGAATTTTTGCGGAGAGATTCTCACCGCGACATCATTCTTTTAATACTCCTGAGTCTAAAATTTAATATCAGGTACTTCGTTCCATCGAATGACATAAGACAGTTTTCGATATCGGGTAGAGTAAATTGACCCCTTACTGCTTCCGTACGTTGCGTTGTGAATGACTCAGTGGAACAAGCACTAATGAACAAGAAACTTGCCGCGTAAAATTTTCTTAAGTCCTGGCGTCGGTAAGTTGTGTCAACTTTTCTCTTAGTTCCTCAACAGTAAAGTTTAAAATAGTCGCTTCATCCATGATGTTAAATTAATAATAATCTAGTGGTAGGTTCAATTTAACGAACTCTCATACCGTTACACCTAGTAAATACCGGACAAACATGCCCTCTTCCGCAGCTGAATAAATTTGATGAAACGTCGCCGGCAACTCGAACACTTCAGATTTCGAATCCCTTGGTTCCTTTTTATCCAGTCTGGGGTTCAGGTTCCCGTTTATGACACTGGCATCCTTCCGCATCACTTTAGATCCTATTCCATGTTCCCTTTTATTACAACCCAGAACCTCAGATTTTACTTCCGATTCGAGAGAACTCTCTTTAAGTTTCAGTTCTACACTTTGGTCGACTATCGACAAGTTAACCAGCTCCAGGATATCGTGGAAGTTTTCTGGCTGGATAATACCATTTACAATCACTGGAAAAATGAGTTGTCTCTCCACACCGATAGCACGAGTTGCCTTTTCGCTCTTAATTTGCTCTCGAGCTGGAGCGCTACTGCTTGGGGTCTAACTATAGACTGCCATGTGGATCCCTTTGACCGTTCATGTGCGCGGATTCGAAATTTAAGCTCCTCTATATTCATAGCTTGGTATAAGCCGACCTTGTTCAGCCTAGCATCTGGAATACCCTCAACAAAGTATTCGATTGCACTCTCGTCGTCAAGTTCGATGAGACCCCCTAGCTCTAAGATACCGTACAAGTACTCCAAAAGCGACTCGGATGTTTTCTTTTGCTTCGTTATAAGCCTTTGATGAATCTCTGCAGAAGAAAGTTTTGTCCCAAATTCCTGAGCAATTGCTTCGAGTAGATGTATTTTTAAATTACGTCCCAGCCTACTGTGGTTGTATTTTCGTCAAATTTTTGGATTCATAGCTTAATGTTTCCTGACCCTCTGCCGTCGAAGTGACTCAGGGAATCCTCAATATCGCTCAGAGGAAACCTACTAACATTTTCCTCGCTCACCTCCTCTTCATCTTCATCATCTTCCCCGTCATAAATCAGCCCAAAATGGTCGCGAAGCCTGTTCTGTAGGGTTCGTTTTAGTCCTGCTACGTCCAAGTCCAACTCCGTTAGTTTTCGTCTAAGTCCGTCCACTGTCAGTACCAAAATTTCGTTTTTGTCCATCGTTTTATTATTTCTTCTCAACAATAAAAGTAAAGGAAAAAGTATATGGTAGTTCGGTTTTTCGCTTACCTTTGTTAAAAATCGGTATAAAATTAATTAAAAAAAAAAAAAAAAAAAAAAAAACGGTTTTCTTTAGATCTGCGACACACCAACACCACTCCGCCAGCAGTTAAATTCGCCTTGACTCTGCTTCTCTTTGTTCACTCGTTGGAGCAAGCAACCATGGTGGTCTTCGTGTGGGTGAATTACACTCTTAAAATCTCTTAACCACACCACACTAGCACCGCTTTAGGTTGAAGAAACACACAAGTTTCTTTGTTCCGGCTATTATTGTATATTTCAGCGTTTGCACATGAGCAAAAAACAACCATCGCAAATTAAAGTCTTCCCTTTGTCTGTAGGTAACTATGTTATATTTTGCTCATGTTTGAAGCAATGTCTCGACAATGAATTATTATTTTTATTTTTTTTGAGTGATTATTATCGTAGGTTTTAATGGGGAACAAATTAAACTCAGATGAACTTAATGGTTCGATCCGTTTCTGATGTATTTCCTTTCAATTCCCGACCCTAACTAATCCCCATTTGTACAATCTGGCTTTCGATCCTACAAGTATTTTTAAAAATTAAACACTCCGCTTTTGATGTTTTGAATTCAGGTTTTATTTGTGTTTCAGATAATGCTTAAAATAATGTTCAATACAACGACACTCTGACAAATGCGTAAACGAATAACCCGCCGCCTACGCTGAGTTGAGTTTGCTGACTCGTTAAAGAATTTACTTTTCGTTCTTGTCTGTCCTCGTCATCGTACATGTGCGTGTATGTGTAAGTCGGTTGCGTCACCGCTCTCTTTTCCCACAATCGGCCATCGTGTCGGATCATCCGTCCAAAATGAAGGATTCCAGGGCTTCATATTTTCAGCGACTATCCTTGTTCTATTCGGGCCCTCGTGTTCGCCAACTTTTGCTACGTCATACCTCCTATGTTCTCGTTTCCTCACGACCTTGTATGGTCCCATGAACTTTGGCTTGAGCTTGGTTCTGGGTCCGAACTGCGTGCGCTTGATGGCGGATAGTGCATTAAGTTCAGGCTTTCGGGTACTATCGAAAGTTCTCGTTTTCCATCTGTACGGCCTCGATATTTTGACACACTTCCTTCCTTAGTCCTTCGTGTAGGTCCTGACCTTCTGCTTCAGCTAACCACTCGCGTATTTCTGGGTATTCGGACGTTCGCATTTCTAATCCAGTCAATATTTGGAAAGGACTGAACTTTGTACTCCTTGAAGTTGAATTATTCAAAATTCGCTGTACCCGGTCAACATGCTTGTACCAATCCGCTGGGTTTTCTAGACAGGCCTTTGTCATCATCGGCAAAATGATTCTATGAATCCTCTCTACCTATCCATTTCCTCGCGGTATACCCGCCGTGATCATAAGGTGTTTGATGTTTTCGTGTCCAACGCCGTGTACGCCCCCCCCTGTCTGTGATGACTCTTCGTGGATTGCTTTTCCAAGCAATCTACGACTACGGCAGCTCCCGAACTCTTCGTGGGATGAAGCCACACGAATTTAGAGAATCCGTCTACTACGACCAAAATGTAATTGTATGCCTTATGCGTCTGCTCCATCGGTCCGCATTCATGAAGAAATCTTCATATTCTTCCTTTTCCAAGATCTTTCGAACTGCTCTGGTCTGAGCTGAGCGGGTCTTCAATTATAAGGCAAAACACTCTGCTTTAAGCGTCGACATGTTTGATCTTGGAGCTCGACTTGTTCGATTTTGTAATTAAATTCTTGTAGGAACATGGCCCATCTGGCTACTCTTAAGGGAACATCTTGTTTCTTCATCGTCTGCGTGAAAGCATTGCAATCGGTGATAATTTTGAAATCAATGCCTAGCATATACACTCGCCACTTCTTCAATGCCTCAACGATTGCAAGTACCTTGAGCTCATACGAATGGGACTGTTTTTCTGACTCCTTGGACTTCCGGCTCATGAATTATACTGGGTGTAACATCTGATCTTCCTTGTCTTTCTGCAGTAAAACCGCACCGTACCCGAACTTACATGCATCTGTATGGATTTCCGTCTCAGCCTGTGGGTTGAATAATTTAAGTACCGTTGCTTTGACTAATGCTGATTTCAGTTGCTCAAAGGCAGCAAGTTGCTCGACTCCCAATTCAAATTTGACAATCTTCCGCAGCAGATCCTGATAGCGGCTTAGCCCACTTCTTCAACTACCATCTCTTCTTACAACTTCCATAAAGCTAATTTTCGCAAAATCAATATCTATCTAAGGAAATGTTCTTTTGATTTTACTAACCTATCCTTATCTGATGCTGTCTCCATTTTCTACAGAAAATATTTAATTCTTTTTCTCTCTACGTCCCCTTTTCACGGCATAAAACATCTTCTATTTCCCCTCCATGGTACAACAGAAGACTTCGCTCTTTACGTAATAAAAGAAACAAATTATGGGCAACTTTTCTTCGCACCAATTCTTTTTACGACTACTCTAACTATCTTGGAACTTACCTGCAATTCACCCAGCTTTATAACTGCCTCTATCAGTGCTTTCTCGACACAGCGCAGACCAACCAATGATCCTAAGACATTTTATCAATTCGTCAACTACAAAAGAAAATCAGACAGATATCCCCACTCTCTCTCGTTCGATAACAAATCATCGACCGACCCACATATTATTGCCAACTATTTTGCAAACTTTTTTAAGCAGTCATACGCAGACAATCCTTTCGTACCCGACCCCATGTATTTCAAGTACCTTCCCAATTTCTCCATTGGCCCCTCTCTCTCTCAACCTTTTGATCCCACCCTTATCGAAGAAAAGTTACAAAATCTCATTGATGAATTTTTATCCGGTCCAGATGGGCTCCCAGCAATATTTCACAAAAAGTGTGCCTCCAATCTTTCGCACCCACTTTCCTCCCTATTTTATCTGTCCCTTACACAAGTTTGGAAGACTTCTTCCCCGGTTCACAAAAAGGGATCAAAGAATGAAGTAACCAACTACCGTCCCATTGATAAGCTTTCTCATATACCTAAAATGTTCGAAAGTGTTTTATATGATGTTCTAAGCTTTCAGTGCAAGTCACTTTTATCACCCAGTCAGCACGGATTTCTAAAAGGTAGATCAACTACTATTGAATTCGTGTCCTTTGCGCTTTTAGCCTTAGAAGATGGCAACGAAATTGATGTTATTGCTATCTGCATGACCAACCTGTACCACAGGTGCAATCCCTTCGCGACCTCGGATTTTTATATGATAGAGAGTTAAACTTCCGTTCGCATATTGATGAGATAATCCTTTAAGCCAACTCATCGCTCGGTTTTATCAGACGTTGGTCTAAAGAATTTAGCAAACCTTATGTGACAAGGTCACTTTACATTACGCTTGTTCGCCCATTTCTTGAATATGAAAGCCAAGTGTGGTCCCCCTTTCAGCGAACTCATATATCCCGAATCGAGAACATTCAACGTCGTTTTCTTCATTTTGCTCTTCGTGGACTACCCTGGAGTGACCCATTTATCTTACCTCCCTATCGCGACCGCTTCAAACTTCTTAACCTGAGTACCCTCGAAAAACGCAGGGACGTAGCCGACATTCTCTTCATTCATCGACTGCTCTCCGGTTCTGTGGGCTGCACTTACCTTTACAACTCTATTTCCTTCAACACTAATCCTCGTAATTTACGCTGTCCTCGTCTCTTTTATATCCCAACCCATCGCACCTCTTATGGCTCTAACGAACCAATCTCCCACATGCTCCGTAAGGTCAACTCAAACCTCCCCCTTTTTGATTTTAACCTGAGCACTTCTCGCCTAAAACTTGATCTCCTCCAACACTCCCTTTTTCCCTAACCCTTAAGTTAGTTTTAGTTTTTAAGTTAGCTTTTTAAGTCCTAGTTTTTTAAGTTAGTTTAAGCTTGCATTAAGCAAAATAAATGGGGGCATTAGCCTCCACCAAATTCATATCCTTCCTCCTCCTCCTCCTGAAATAAGATGTAAGTTCCAGGCCGCCTTCTGGCCTTTCGGAACCGGGTACACAGCTACTGCTCTTGTTTTTTCTGTGGAAGGTCTGATGGTGCTGTTCTCGAATATGTATTTATCAGGAAGGTGATCTTCCGCCTCAGAAATTGACATTTCTTCCAATTTAACCGTAGTCCAAACTTCTCTGCTAGTTCCAATGCTCGCTTTTGGATTAACGTCCTATAGAATGTGTGAATATATCTGCCAAAAACTGCTGGCGAGTTTGATATCCCAAAGGAAGCAAACAGGAATTCGAATTGTTCGTCATGGGTGAAAAAGGCTGTATAACATACTTTCTTGACTCGGGATCCATCGGAACATGGAAGTATCCGTTCTTTAAGTCCAACGTCGTGAAAAATTTTGAACCTTGAAGACGTTCAAGTACCTCGTTATCTGTGTCATTGGAAAGTTATCCCAATGTTATTTGCTCATTCAATTTGCGGTAGTCGCAACACAATCTCTTTGATCCATCTTTCTTTGTTATAAGCACGATGGGTGCCGCGTACTCGGACTTACTTGGCTGTATTATTTTTTCCTCCAGCCATGCCTTCACTTGGGTTGCACCAAAACTTGGTCGGCAATAAGCCATTCTTCTCAGTCACTGGAACATAGGTATGTCGTCCTCGTTCCGTACCTACGGGAGCGTACTCCTCGATGATGCGTATCAGTACCTTTCGTTTATCGACGTCCAGGAGGCTGAGCTCTAGCAGGTGTACCGGTATGAAGTGAGCGTCAAGATACAAATGTTTTGATAGAGAACATTTATTGTGAACGGACGGCATACATATTTTTTTTTTTTGTTACTATGACACCTGTCAAACATAATTAGTATACATCAAGATATTGAGCAAACAACATCATATTTTTTCATCGTGTTAAAAATGTCGAATTTTGTACCAGAAAATGATGACTTGCGGAAAGCATTAATTTTTTGTTTTCATTTGAAGAAAAGTACTGCAGAGTCACATCGAATGCTTATCGAGGTATATGGTGGTCATGCTCTATCAGAAGCAAAATGCAAAAGATGGTTTCAACGGTTCAGAGATAACGATTTTGATGTGAGAAATGAAGAACGTGGAAGACCATTAAAAAAGTTTGAAGACGCCGAATTGCAAACAATATTGGATGAAGATGACACTTTGAGTCAGAAAAGAAATGTTAAATGTTGCACAACAAATAATTTCTGACCGTTTAAAAGCTATGGGAAAGATCCAAAAATCTGAAAAATTGGTGCTACATGAATTGAATGAAAGACAGATGGAAAACCGAAAAAACACTTGTGAAATTTTACTTCAAAGACTATCGTGTCTTTGCATCGAATTGTTACTGGCGATGAAAAATAGATTTGTTTTTAGAATCCTAAACGGAATAAATCATGGGTTAATCCGGGGCAACCATCAACTTCGACTGCAAAACCAGATCGATTCGGCTAGAAGACAATGCTGTGTGTCTGGTGGGACCAGAAAGGTGTGGTGTACCACGAGCTCCTTAAACCTTGTAAAACCGTTAATACAGATCGCTACGGACAACAAATGATCAATTTCAACCACACATTGATCGAAAAACGACCAGAATGGGTCAGAAGACACGGCAAGATAATTTTGCTTGATGACAATGCACCTGCACACAAAGCAAAACTGGTTCAAGATACAACCAAAGCACTTGGCTGGGAGCTGCTACCCCAGCCGCCGTATTCACCAGACTTGGCTTCTTCCGACTATTTTTTTTCATCGATGGGACACGCATTAGCTGAGCAGCACTTCGAATCCTACGAGGAAGTCGAAAATTGGGTGACTTTTTGGTTTGCTTCAAAAGACAAAAGATGGGAAAAATGTGTAGCTAGCAAAGGCCAATACTTTGAATAAAAATGTTTTTTACTTTCCCATTAAAAATTAGTGTTTCATTTTTACAAAAAAAAAAAACGCTCATACCGTTACACCTGGTAAATACCGGACAAACATGCCCTCTTCCGCAGCTGAATAAATTTGATGAAACGTCGCCGGCAACTCGAACACTTCAGATCTCGAATTCTTTGGTTCCTTTTCATCCAGTCTGGGGTTCGGGTTCCCGTTCATGACACTGGCATCCTTCCGCATCATTTTAGATCCCATTCCATGTTCCCTTTTATTACAACCCAGAACCTCAGACTCTACTTCCGATTCGAGAGAACTCTCTTTAAGTTTCAGTTCTACACTTTGGTCGACTATCGAAAAGTTAACCAGCTCTAGGATATCGTGGAAGTTTACTGGATAAAACCATCGACAATCTCTGCCAAAATGAGTTGTCTCCACACCGATAACACGAATTGCCTTTCCTTTCGCTCTTAATTTGCTCTCGAGCTGGAGCGCTACTGCTTGGGGTCTAACTATAGACTGCCATGTGGATCCCTTTGACCGTTCATATGCGCGGATTTGAAATTTAAGCTCCTCTATATTCATAGCTTGGTATAAGCCTACCTTGTTCTGCCTAGCATCTGGAATACCCTCAACAAAGTTCGATGAGACCCCCTAGCTCCAAGATACCGTAGAAGAAGCCTTGATGAAACTCTGCAGATGAAAGTTTTGTCCTAAATTCCTGAGCAATTGCTTCGAGTAAATGTATTTTTAAATTACGTCCCATCCTACTGTGGTTGTATTTTCCTCAAATTTTTGGATTCATAGCCGTCGACCCACTGCCGTCGAAGTGACTCAGGGAATCCTCAATATCGCTCAGAGTAAACCTACTAACATTTTCCTCGCTCACCTCCTCTTCATCTTCATCATCTTCCCCGTCATAAGCCAGCCCAAAATGGTCGAGAAGCCTGTTCTGTAGGATTCGTTTTAGTCCTGCTACGTCCAATTCCAACTCCGTTAGTTTTCGTCTAAGTCCGTCCACTGTCAGTACCAACATTTCGTTTCTGTCCATCGTTTTATTATTTCTTCTCAACAATACCAGCAAAGGAAAAAGTATATGGTGGTTCGGTTTTTCGCTTACCTTTATGAAAAATCGGTATAAAATTAATTAAAAAAAAAAAAGGTTTTCCTTAGATCTGCACAGCGACACACCAACACCACTCCGCCAGCAGTTAAATTCGACTTGACTCTGCTCCTCTTTGTTCACTCATTGGAGCAAGCAACCATGGTGGTCTTCGTGTGGGTGAATTACACTCTTAAAATCTCTTAACCACACCACACTAGCACCGCTTTAGGTTGAAGAAACACACAAGTTTCTTTGTTCCGGCTATTATTGTATATTTCAGCGTTTGCACATGAGCAAAAAACAACCATCGCAAATTAAAGTCTTCCCTTTGTCTGTAGGTAACTATGTTATATTTTGCTCATGTTTGAAGCAATGTCTCGACAATGAATTATTATTTTTATTTTTTTTGAGTGATTATTATCGTAGGTTTTAATGGGGAACAAATTAAACTCAGATGAACTTAATGGTTCGATCCGTTTCTGATGTATTTCCTTTCAATTCCCGACCCTAACTAATCCCCATTTGTACAATCTGGCTTTCGATCCTACAAGTATTTTTAAAAATTAAACACTCCGCTTTTGATGTTTTGAATTCAGGTTTTATTTGTGTTTCAGATAATGCTTAAAATAATGTTCAATACAACGACACTCTGACAAATGCGTAAACGAATAACCCGCCGCCTACGCTGAGTTGAGTTTGCAGACTGGTTAAAAAATTTACTTTTCGTTCTTGTCTGTCATCGTACATGTACGTGTATGTGTAAGTCGTTTGCTTCACCGCTCTCTGTCATAGTCGATCGTTCGTTCTCTGTCTGCTTTTTTTTCCCACATGTATAAACAACTACTATATCCAAAACAATTTTACCACTAAGAATGGATTTCGGGGTCAATGCCCACACAGTCGAATTAGAACTTTCATTACAGTTTTGAGTGTAACCACCGATACATCGAGTAAGAAGATCGTCTCTAGTCAATTCTTCGCAGACTAGCTTGATAGCCGTATACACTTTAATTGGAGGAGATGGCTTATGTTCGTACTCAGCCAAACTACATATAGGGTGATTCATCCTGAGATTTGATTTTCAATAGGATCACGCGTGACTCCTATCAAACTACTTTGTTACTTTTGTTCAGTATCGTTTGGCAAGTCATCATGGAAAGACTCACACTGTGAGAAATGTTTTTAGTGCGATTCGACGAACTTACGGTGCGCATAATCGACCTACTGAAACCGCTTTTGCCAATTACATTCGCAAATTTGAGTCCCAGTTTACATCAGTGGATGATACTCGACCGGTTAGACCACATCCAGCACGTAGTGGAGAGATTATAGCAGCTGTAGCTGAGACTGTACGCGAAGACCGTGACGAATCGATTCGTGGCCGTTTTCAGCAGCTTGGCTTGGCGTATTCAGCAACTTGGCGTATTTTACGTGAGGATTTCGGCCTAAAAGCGTACAAAATTTAATTTGTGCAAGAATTGAAGTGAGGCGACTTGAATTTGCGTCATATTTTCAGTGAATGGGCTTTGGGAAAACTCAATGAAAATCCAGTGTTTTATCATGAAATTTTTTTCATTGATGAAGCCCATTTCTGGCTCAATGGATACGTTAATAAACAAAATTGCTGTATTTGGGCTGATGAGCCCATACATCCATTAAAAACAACGGTATGGTGTAGTTTATGGGCTGTTGGAATCATTGGTCCATATTTATTTAAAAATGAGGCAAATCAGAATGTTACCGTCAACGGTAACCGTTTTCGCGCCATGAAACAATAGACTTCTTGAGAAATCATTTTGGTGAGCACTTAATTTCACGTTGTATTAAGGTAAATTGGCCGCCTAATTTTCTTTGTTAACCGCCCTTTTTTTTATTAAGAAATAAACAGATCAGAATAAATTGAATCATCTCGTTTGAGCGTGCGCTTTCCTTCCAAAATCGAGAACATCTTTATTTCGCTAACGCATGCCGCTGTAACCTCCTTTGCCCAAGCTGTCCTTGCAACAATTTTTTTTTTTTATTTTATTTATTTATTTTTTTTTTTTTTTTGATATCTGTATTTGCGTAAGCCGCCACCGCAATGGCAGCCATCTGTACAGAAAGTAAGGAACTTGACTTGAACCTGACAATCAGGCAACGGCTAGCAGCATCGCAGCTTCAAGAACTTTTTCGAAGATTGCTTCTGACTAAGCAGTTGGAATGGGCCAGATACGCAACGATAATCTAGCCATACCCAACGATCATTAACTTTAGCTACTGGATCTCTGATGTAGCGAGGTTAGTTTGTGTCGTCCAAGACACCGAAGACAAGGAGTAAAAGCGACAGAGAAGACACCACAAGAAACTCCATGAAGTTTTACCCAAGTCTTATCCGTTACCTGATGTGAGTCTAAAAGTTCCCTAATGTTCCTCCACTGGTAGTGTGCTAGCTACAAAAGGGATTGCCAACAACGATCAGAAGCTCCTGTTTAGAGTTCTGCCTGTGACGCTGTATGGTCCAAATAAGATCATTGACACGTTCGCACTTTTCGATGAGGGATCCTTGATTTCTATAGTGGGTGCGGCTTTCTATGGAGTCGTACACATATGCAGTTCCAAAACTTTTGATCGGGCTCGATCATGACCATTTGGGAATGCCAGCGGAACTACAGAATTTGGGTAAGCTTAGACCCTTTGCAATGCGTACGAAGCTTGGTTGAACTGTGTTTGGTCCCACGTCGACGATCACTCACACGAGCACACATGATCCCGAACTACACAGTTTAGTTGACAATTTTTTCGCAGATAGAATTTTGGGTTAAGGACATCTTTCCCAATAGAATCCGAGGATGACGTTCGTGCCACAAGGGCTTGTTATGGAAATCTGATGAAATCGTTCTGCCAGACAGCTTTACCATGGCGCAAAAGCGCTTATTAGGTACAGAACGAACTACACAGAACCACAGAACCAAGGACATGGTATTTGCAACTTTTCGGAGTAGTTAACCCTAATTAGCCTCAAAAACTTCGCCTAGTTTTTGACGCCGCAGCCGAGGTGAACGGTGTGTCACTCAACACTCACTTACTGAAGGGTCCTCAAGATTACCAGTCACTGCCGTCTGTTCTCTTTAACTTCCGCAAGCCGCCAGATATTTATGAGATGCTGATGATGAAACTGGGAGCCGCTTGCTCGCCTTGCGCTGTTCAACACGTAAAGTTTAAAAATGCCCTGAAGCACAGCAGCATATACGATTCTCGTGCCGTCAAAGCCGTTAGGATTTTTGAGTCCTTTTATTGTAGCAGCGAAGCTGGTGATGCGTGAAGTTTGGCGACAGAATTTTTTTTGGGACGAATAACTGCAATATAACAACTACACCCTTTGAAACAAATGGCACTTGCAGTTGCCTAACGTAATTGAAATAACAGTTCCACGTTTTAACTTTAATAGTGGTGACCCCAGGGAGCTTCAGGTCCACGTTTTCGTCAATGGAAGTGAGGAAATTATTGCAGCCGTTGCTGAGAGCAACGAATCAGGACAACGTGGCTGAGACCGCGTTCATAGACGCGAAGACAAGGTGCTCTAAATTGAAGCCGATGACCGTGCTTCGTATCGAGCTCCAAGCCGCAGTTTTGGGTTTACAACTCATGAAGACAATGCTTGGATGACGTTTCCTCACTGCCACTCGAAAGTTTCTTTGGAGCGACTCTTCGACGGTGATCAAGTGGATTAACAGTGAGCATCGCCGATAAAAGTCGTTTGTCGCTCACAGAATCGCAGAAATTCTGGAGGCCACTGCTCAAAATAGTTGAAGGTGGGTGCCGACCACTGAGAACCCCGCAGACGACTCTACGAGAGATAAAAGCCAGATTGACTTTAGCGCTTTATCCAGGTGGTTTAATGGCCCGGCTTTATTGTGCTTGTCGGATAAGAACTGGCAATTCAATGCCAACGTACAAGATCTCTACAACGTCGTGGAAGAGCTTCGCTCAAAATATGCTCTGATCGTGGTAACAAATAGTCTCATAGATTGGAATCGATTTTCCTCTTTCAAAAGGATCATCCGGACCATAATCGCAATGAAAATCACGCCTTAACATTTGAGGACTTGGATGTAGCCGAAAGACAGCTTTGCTGCCAAGCTCAACGCCAAGTTGTCCAGTTGTCAAACTGGAGCCAGTGCATCCTCAATCAGTGGGTCTTAGTACGTGCTAGTAAGTTCGTTACATTTAGTCCAGCCAGTAACCACTCCAACATCAGTGTTATGCATTCATGTCAGAGTTGACGCCGACGGGATTTACATATAACTACAAACAAATTCCATGAAAAGACTTTTTCAGAGAATTGCCTCGCACGGGATTCGACGTATGCTGCCAGAAGACCATCATCTTACCATCTGCTCAGCATTTTACGACGCTGATGGTTCCCTATTGGCACGACAAGATGATGCACCAGAATACAGGAGCTGCGATTTTCGAAGTACGTCGCAAAATTCGTAGAGTCGCGCCAATACCGCCACTTATGGGGTCTTTGCCGGAGGATCGGGTAATACCTTACCTTACTACGGACCACTAACTGTCACCATTGTTCGTCGCATCGAGAAGCCGTGGATTGCCCTCTTCACTTGTTTGACAGTGAGAGCAATTCACCTGGAAGTAGCGCATGACCTGTCGACAGATGCGTGTATAATAGTTATACGTAACTTTATGAACCACCGAGGAGTGCCGCTAATGATACGCAGCGACAACAGGAAAAACTTCGTCGGAGCCGACCAGGAAGCAAAGTGTTTTTCATAAGTTTTTGACTGTCATCAGATCCAAGACGAGCTGTCAACAAAGGGAATCGACTGGCGTTTTAACTGTACGAACAACCCATCCGAGGGAGGTGCCTGGGAACACATGGTGCAGAGTGTGAAGCGTGTTTTGCGACTCACATTCAAGGAGGTTTCACCAACAGAGCACATTCTGCTATGCTTAATAATTGAAGCAGAGAATGTGGTAAACTCAAGACCACTTACCCATTTGCCAGTGACGTTTTTTGCTGGGTTCAGCTAACACAGCTCATACATCTAGAATGCAAGAGCCAGATGGGAAGACATGCCGCTTAAAGAAGCAGTGCAATATTGCCCACCTTATGAGAGACAGGTTTTAGAAAAGATGGGTGCTTGAATACCTTAACACTTTGACATGCCGAGTCAAGAGGAGCCGAAGGACGAAGCCAATCCAAGTCGGAGATCTAGTATTTATCTGCGACCTAAATATGCGAAGACGAGAGTGTAAGCGAGCCAGAGTTCAATGCGTACATCAGGGATCAGATGGAGTTATCAGACAAACACATGAGTGCTATTGCGTCCAGTTTCGAGATAAGCAATGTTGGAGGTAGAAGTCGATAGAGAACTAGATAGATTCACGGGGCCGAGGATGTGAAAATCTTTATCCTGATTGCGCCATCTGTTCTCTAACAGATTCATTAATTCTATTTTGTAAGTTTTATTTAATTTTTAGCACTAAGGTAACACATCAAATCTCTGTAAATTGTGCAATAGTTAGAAAACATGTATAACAAATGTGTGCTACATAAAATAAAGTAAATAAATAAAAGATTCATTAATTAAAAGTTGGCATTACTGTCGTCGCCGCGGTTGACACTTCTTCTTTCAATAACCTGCCATTCCCTTTCCGCTTCACTTTATTCTCGAAGCCAAGGGAAGAGGTGCAAACCGCGGTAAGTATTACAAGCAATTTTATTTATAATTTTCTTTGTTAACCGTCCTTTTTTTATTAAGAAATAAACAGATCATATCAGATTAAATTGAATCATCTCGTTTAAGCGTGCGCTTTCCTTCCCCAAGCGAGAACAAGCCTTATGCCATGAGCACTGTAAATCGTCCTGCGGTTAAGCATTAGTAGATAATTAATGATCGAGTGTAGCCCATGTACTGTTTCTCATGTTTTGAACTGAATCATAGTTTTTACGAATGGCTAATCGATAATTAACAAAGAGTTCGTATATTAGTTTTCCTGTCAATTAATCCATTCGCTTTGGAACTATAATTTTTGCACTAAGTCACTAAGCCGAACAAGGACATAAACTCAGGCATCCTCAACGAACTATCGCCTGATACCATAATTCCATTTTATGCTTTTTCAATAGAAATAGTCTTATCTTTCGCTACTTTCATATCATACTGTTTTTGCAAACTAGTTTAGTTGCAGTTGAAATTCTTTTCACAACCTTATCATAGAGTGAAACATATGCCGAGGTAATCCCATGAATGCACAAAACTTTTTTATTTCGTGCAAACTACATAATTCTAATTATTCGCATAGAAATACCAATTCTACGGTTTATTTCATAGCATTTTTTAATAAATGGACTACTAAGTATCTCAGTCTGTACACATTTTTCAAAGGACACTACTATTTTGAATCCCAAACCGCGCTTACCACTACCAAAACAAAACTGCAATTAAGTTTATAACACGATAACCAAACCTGGATTTACTTTATCACTCAATATAAAAACGAACCACGATTATCGATAAAAAAAAAGCATTTCCCGAATGTTTCTCTGTACGAAACTGACTAAAATCGACGTTTCTAAAGACGGAATAAGCAAAACGTGGCAAATAGCTTCAAAAAAATCTGCCGTATACCTACTCTAGTTCAAGTACAAGAACAAGTACTTCGAGATATTTCCCGGCCATAATCTTTTGGGGTGTCATTTTTGAGGTCCTAAGAGACCATTGAAAGCAATAAAAAAAATTGGTTTTTTGAAAATCTTAGAGTGGCCTAACCTCTTAAATTACAATGCAAACTAAATTGAATAATTGATTATTTATAACAAAATGAAATTAAAAACATATTTATAAACAGACCCTTAGCACACCTCGATGATTTTTTTCTTCTTGACGGAGTTTAGTTGGGAAGTTTTGATGCATCCACCCTATATCCCGGACCTTGAACCCTCTGATTACCATTTGTCTCGGTCTTTGCAAAACTATCTTAGAAGACTGAAGAACAGCTGAAAATCACTTGGCAAAGTTTTTCGCTGATAAACCACGGAAGTTCTACACCGATGAATTTTGAAGCTACCCGGAAAATGGCAAAAGGTTATAGATAATAATGGCCAATATATGTATACTTGATTGAAATTGATTATAAATAAATAAATTTTTTTTTTCAAAAATATACCAAAAAACCGCGGAGACTTTTTATATGACCTTTATTTAAGAGAATCATTTTAAAATATGTCTAATGTTATGTTTAATGTTCTGTCGAATTCATATGATGGTTTCCAAAATAGTCATTTTAATGCCCGAACTGTTTGTGAAAGTAAGCTTGATTACTAAAAACGAAACTATGAGCTCTTACGAAAAAATGGAGTCACTGATACTTATAGTGGTGGGTCGTGATTTACTGTAAGACAACACTAAGCTGTAAAGAAACTTTAAAGTGTAGTTTAAACGGACTTGAATATTTAATACAATAGTTGAAGTATGAGACAACTGTACTGTCTAGTCGCAAGTGTATAGCAAGAATACTGCGTACTCATTTATTCCATTTTTGTTTAACTCTTTCAGAATACAGCGCGCTTTACGATCATGTAATAGTCTTTGGCGACTTTTTTGCTGGCTTGCCTTGAGCTGACTCCCGTGCGTTTCAATAAGGACTCAGTCTCATCAATAGGACTAGAAATTATAAGCGCGTTGTATCCGACATGTTTCAGTTCTGGTCGCCGACCTATTTTTATTGACCAGATTTTTGTCTCGGATCTATCCTCTATACTTTTCTTTGACCAACTACTTTTCGAATCCGTATGAGAGCATGATATTATTCTCTGTACCTACAATATCCATTAGCACACTCTGTTATCCCACAACAATTTTCTTTCAAAAACTCGGCGATTGATAAAAACAGACTTCAAAGAGTAACACATTTTAATAAATTGTATTGAAGCTGTGTAATAAATATGTACCCATGAGGGTTGTTTCAATCCAAAATATAAAATTTGCTTAATTTACGTCAGATGAATTGTAATGAACTGTTTTATGCAACTTCATCTTAAGAAACTCAAAGAAAAATTATTACGCTACCAAATTAAATACCACTTGCCCGCCGAAAAAACGTTGGGGTAATTTACGAAAAAATTTACGAAATATAAACGTATCCTTGAACCTAACCAATTAGATGAATACTTAGTGCAGATTTTAATAGAGTGAAGTTAAGTTCCTCCTTTCTCGTTCAAATAATCAATCCGAATCGACATTCAATGATTTTGAGGTCGTCTTAGAAGGAGAGGACTTAAGTCCCGATTCGGTTTATCAAATTAATTACCATTGATTTGTAATCACCTAACACATTAAATTATTGTATTGCTAGTCTTACTTTTTATCAATTGTGGAAAATTGCTAAGTTTATTCTATTGCAAAAAAAGTAAATTAGATTTCTCTAGCCGATTATAATCAGCTTATAGATCTATTAGCATATTTCCATGCCTATCAAATGTTCGTGAAAAACTCTTAACAAATCAACTAAAATACTTGAAATCATAATAAATTCTGAAAATGAAGCGTTTCTCTGTTTGCTAGATTTTTTAATGGCATTCGATAATGTAAATCATAATGCTTTATGTTGGAAACGAGATTATTTATTATTATTATTATTATTATTTTTTTTTTTTTTTTTGATTTAGTGAACGACCAGTGAAGCTAATTGGCAGTTTCCTATGTGAAAGGTTTCAAAACGTGGTAGGTGTGTGATGATTAATACTCAGCTCTCAAGCCCCTCAGTGAACGTGAACCACAGGGATTAAAGCTTGGTACGATTTTTCTCTGCATATTCATTAATAACTTGCATAAATATGCAAACATAGCTCTGTATATCATTACGCACATGATGTACAGTGTCGCGGCTGGCGACTGGAAGGGATACGATTTAACTCTTAACCGTGTCCGAGTTTGAGCAAAATGCAGAACGTCTATTTCGTTTGCGTTGGAGAAGAGTTTATTTCTATAAATAATCAATTTGTACATTTATTACAATATTTGTGACATTCTTACCGCAGTTTTACTCCCTTCTTTCTTTTTCGGCTGCGTCAAATGCGTCAAATTAAATGATTTGCGCTTGTAAGGCGAATACGAACAATGAAAAACAAATAAATGTCAGAAAGAAAGAAAGAAGAGTAAGGCTGCGGTTACATTATTTGGAGTTTACACTTGTTGTTCTGCAACATCCCCACCCCCGTGGATCGAACCCGATTCACTAGTATTCAACTCCAGAACGGCGAGCTTTGATGCAGGTCGTCTCATTAGTCCTTTAGATGTACGGACATCGGCCCTTCGAACTTCTCCTTCGGTTCCTGTATACACATTCTCGATCCGACCTCGATACCACTGCCTTCGTGGTATGTTCACGTCGCAGACGAGCTCCAGGTCTCCTTTAGCTATTGGTCTTGACCGTTGACACCATTTGGCTCGGCGTGTCAGAGTTGGCAGGTACTCGGCTAATCACCGTTTCCAAAAACGATCCCTTAGTTGTCGAGCTATTCGCCATTCGCATAATTTCTCCAGTGCCACGTCTGCACTCGGCGTCTGAACTGTATTTGCAGAGCCAAGCAAAAAGTGGTTCAGCGTAAGCGGCTCCTCTTGATCGGGTTCAACTGGCAGATGTGTAAGAGGGCGAGAGTTTACCACATTTTCGGCTTCTATTACAAGGCACTGTAAAGTATACTCGCGTGGCGACACTTCCGTAAACCTATGGGCAGGTGGCAATATGAGCGTAGGTGAGCAAGCTGGCTGCATCGACTCTACCATAGACTCGGAGGATGCCATCGCTATCGATGTAGGGTCAGAGTTGGCATAACATACTTCCCTTTGGTAGCGCTTCGTTCGACTTAATTTGTTTAAGCTCTGCGGGGAAGGCTTCCAACTGAGCCCAGCGACACAATAACTTTTCGGCTGCATTGAGCTCTCAACAGTGAGCCTGTTGAGAGAGGAAAAACGATTAAAATCTATGATATTTGTAATCACGGAGATTAGCGAATATTTTGTGCGAAGCTCTTCATCTTCTTCACGATCAATGGGGATGGTGGTGGCATTGGCAGGCCACTCGTTTTCTTTCCTCAGCAGAAATTCGGGATCTCTTAACTGACGTGATGAAGCGCTGAAATCGAGGTGACTAGCCGACCGCGTAGCTTCATCAGCAGGGTTCTCATGGGTTGGTTCCCACCTCCAGTTCATAGTATTAGTAGCCGCTAGTATCTCCGCAATTCTATGCGCCACAAACGGTTTGTATCGACGATGCTGACTACATGCTGCTCCATTACAGTTGTCATCAGTCGTACTCCCAAAACGGCTGCCTGAAGCTCAAGACGTGGAATTGTCATTTTGTTTTAGAACAAACAAATGACGTTTCTACACCATCATTCGCATTAACCACTCTCTAGTACGCCAATGCAGCGAAGGCATCCTCGGTAGCGTCAACAAAAACATGAAGCTGGAGAACATGCGGTAAACCATTTCGAAAATAAAAGCGTGGGACATTGAATTCGACTACATCTGACAGCTTTGGCCGCCATCTGTTCCATCCTAAGAGAACTTTATCTGGCAACGATTTGTCCTATGGTATATCATGTCGCCAAGCCTCTCGCATCAGCAACTTGGCAGCGATAATAAAATGGCTTAGGAACCCCAAAGGATGGAAAACTGACATTATGACACTTAGCAGTTCTCTTCTTTGTAGGGCTCCTTTCTCTGGCAATGACATTTTTATCGACGTGGTGGAACCTTAACTGGTACCTGAAATTGTCACTGGCCGGCTGCCAGAACATGCCAAGTATTTTCTCAGACGCCAGACTACTTTTAGCGTTCACGAACACAGCAGCATCACTGCCTTGCAAGGCATCTAAAACTTTTGGCGAATTCGAGGTGAAGTTCTTTAGTTCGAAACCGGCATCCTTGTGGATCTCCTTGACCTACAGCGATATTTCGATGGCTTGTTCGATGGTATCGAAACTATCTACGTGTGTTGTGGGTTTTATGATCCATATGATCTATGCACAGGGCGAACATGAGACCCCAAACGTCATGACCACCATTTCGTATGTGTCAGGCTGCCTTGAGTCATCGCCATCACACCAAAGAAATTTTTGGGCGCACCTGTCTTCTGGCTGAATCAATATTTGGTGGAACATCTCCTTGATGTCCCCACAGACGGCCACGGCTCCTTCACGAAAGTGCAATAATACTGACGGCAACGGTTGGAATTGTTGAGGTCCTTTCAACAGGTGTGCGGCTGCGGCATCAAACACAAGGCGTAGTTTGGATGGCTTATTTGGGTTCACCACTCCAAAATGTGGCAAATACCATGTCTCCGGACCAAGTTTAGGGGCGTAGTTCTTCGTGATGTAAGATTTGATGGTTGAGCAATAGACGATGGCGAAGTTCTCATCTCTTTTCATCTTGCGTTCTATACCAGTAAGGCGATTGACTGCCATGGGAAGGCTATCAGGCAGGTCAATACTATCAGCCCTCCACAACAGTCCGGTTTGAAATTTTCCATTAATCCAATTCGTTGTCGACTGCAGGATATCTCTAGCTCGAATAACGGCTTTGTTTTCGATAGCAAGTGATGGAATTACTCCAAAGCTCTCGGTTTCAAAATACTCTGCGACCAGTTTGTGCAATGAATCATCGTTCGATGTATATGTGAAAAGGTATGACGGCGTTGTGGAAGCAATCTTTGTAGTTGGGCCGAACACTACCCAACCGAGTTGGGTATGGACCATTTTTCTTTACTATCTGGAAATCATTTGGCAGACCCAAGTGGCAATGGTCTAGACCAATTAACAGCTTAGGTTTGGCGTTGGAATTTGGCTGCAACTTCAATCTCCCGAAGCGGCTGTTAAGATTACGAAGTTCGCTATCATCCAAGCTTTGAGTCGGTAAGTTGAGATTTGACACTCCGTGAACGTTGCGCAACATATGCTTCTTATATTTACCAGCTCCACTGACATAGACATCGACTGCCATTGTCTGCTCTTGAGCCTGTATTCCTCCAATCCATTGCATATTTAGGCTGTGATGTTGACCACGCAGACCTAGCTCCTTTAGCAAATCGGCATCCAACATTGTTATTAATGATCCTTCATCTTACGTATGCCTTACGTACGGATTTGTTTGGACCATAAAGTGTGACTGGTAATACACGAAACAGTAAACGGTCCTGCGTAGCCAGCAACGTGTTACCAGAAGTACATGCAATTGGTTCCCCCGCTGTTTCATCTTGCAATTATTGTTGCTGCGGCAAAGGGCACGCAGTTAGTAGTTAGTTAGTTAGTCTGACAACCATTAACGGAACAGAATCTCTTACTGCGACAGTCGTATGTTGCATGTCCGGGTTTAAGGCAAGTGAGCACAAGCGATTATGTTTTACTTTGGACCACCTCTCGGGTACTGATAAGTCAATAAATCGCTTACATTCACTGACCTTGTGTTGACCTTGGCACGTAGGACACTTTGGAACGGCTGCTCCGGGCAACCGAACGGAAAACGAAGTTGATCGATAATCGCATTCACATTGTCGGGATGGATTAGGAGAGATCTAACAGTCTCTCTTGCTTCTCCTGTTAGAGCTTTCTGCAACCGCTGGTTGTTTTTCAGGTTTGTGTAGTTGTATGCAGCTGTTGACTGTACAAATGCAGTTAGGAAGATGGGCCAATCCTCAGGCTATCCACCAAACGCTGGAAGCTCTTGAACCTTTCGAGATACCATAGCTTGGGAGGAACATCCAGAGTTCATAATGTGTTGCTGCGGTATGGCGCTGTAAATCGAAGACGGCGGCTGTGCATAAACGTTGTTCGACGTGTGAGCAAAACTCGTATTTCCTACATTCGCGTTCAAGTAACCATAACTTACCGGCGGCATGGTGGCATTTGTGGATGGCATACTCGTTGTCGTTGTTGGCCGTGTGTAGATGCTACTGTAGGAACTTTGCTTTGGCGGAAGTGTGTATGTTATTGGTTGAAGGTCAATCGGTGAACAGGCTATCGTTGAAATTGTTGCATCTGATATGGTAAATGGCTGAAATGATGGCGATGTCCCGTATATTGATGACGTAGGTACGGTTGGAACGGCTAGTGGTACTTGACCTTGTACCGTTATTTTAAATGATTGGTAATGCAAATCGCTTTCCCTCAACCTTTCTTGCATGTTTTTCAGCTGATTCTCCACTGAGACGATTTGGATTTGCATTTTCAGCAGAATGTCTTCGGTTTGTGCTGCGGCGACAGTGGCAGTATTTATGGGCGGAGGACATTGTGCTTTGGTGCTGAAGGCAGCGCTCGTGGAGGCAACCGTCGTGGACATCGTAGCTGAAGTTGTTATTATATCGGTATTCATGGTACTTATGTGCTTCTCATTGTTGGTAACCAGGTCAAAGGTAGCGGGGTTTTCCTTATCCATGTGAATTTCAGCTGTGGAAATGGTGATGGAAGGTTCTTGCTGAAAACGTGGACTTCTTCGTGGTGGCGGCGGCGTACGTTGCATTCGGCAGTCGATATTTGAGTTGTCGTAAGAATTCTGACGCGGCGGCAATGGCAGCTTATTGCAGTACGAAAACTGCGAAATAAAGAATTGTCACGGCTGGCGACTGGAAGGGATACGATTTAACTCTTAACCGTGTCCGAGTTTCAGCAAAATGCAGAACTTCTATTTCGTTTGCGTTGGAGAAGAGTTTATTTCTATAAATAATTAATTTGTACATTTATTACAATATTTATGACATTCTTACCGCAGTTTTACTCCCTGCTTTCTTTTTCTACTGAGAAATAGTAAATTCGTCAAATAAAATGATTTGCGCTTGTAAGGCGAATACGAACAATGAAAAACAAATAAATGTCAGAAAGAAAGAAAGAAGAAGAGTAAGGCTGCGTTTAAATTATTTGTAGTTTACACTTGTCGTTCTGCAACATGCATCATGCATCAAAACCTTTCTCTAGACTTAACGATCTAGTAATTCTTTTAAATGAGAACCTGAACAAATTCAAACATGGTCAGTAATAAACGGCTTATTACTTAACCCAATTAAATCACAAATAGTCCCCACCTCCACGAGAAAATTAAATCCTAGTCTCCTGCCCGATTTGTGGCTTGCCGAGGTTGCAATCAGTCTCTGCTATTCTATAAATAGCCAATTAACCGCGTATAACCATACCATTCAAATAGTTTACGTATATACGGGTGTTTGCGTCAGTTGTGCATATCTGCCTATTATATCCCACTGGGAATACGTCGTAAGCTTGTTATAGCTTTAGTTTTGCCGCTTATTACATATTCAGATGTAATAAAATACATTTGATCATGTATCGAAAAGAAAACTTCAGGTTGCATTCAATAATGCGGTACGCCACATTCGTGGCTTGCGTATACACGATCAAATTTTCTTGTACTCGTATGGGTTACTTCGTTGCACTCTGAAAGAGTTTTTAGATTTAAGGAATGGTCTATTTTTATAGAATTATTTGTAAGAAATGTCCGCCATATCTGTTCCAAAAATTATCTTTTATACGTTCTACTACAACTTAGAACTTTGTTCACACTGTGCGTCTATGGAATTCCACTGCCTCAATACTACATATTTCAGAAACAAAATGCTATCAGATTTTTCTATTTCCCTTCACATTTAATTTTCTTTTGTCTAAACGTTTAGTATTTTTATTTTTTGTATGCCTAAAATGAATTGTATTTTGAACTTTACTTAACATAATTTTATATACATATATATATCTTATAAAAAAGATGTAATCTTAATGTACATACATACCAATAAAGAAATTAAATGAAAGTTGCTGAATAAGAAAAAGTCGTTGCCGCGATTGAAGTATAGGCTAGGCAAGAGAACCAAAAAATGGTCGCGCTAATAATCAAGCACGTAGAAGCGCGGAAAATAGTTTATTTGAATGAAGAAAAATAAACCGTTTGATGTTTAAAATTGAACATTGGTAATGACAATTTCAATTTAAAGTTCGTACATTGAAATTAATGAATGAATTTAATTTGATACATCAAAATTGACATTTTAAAACTAACTTCAAAAATTGTAGATTGAAAACACAGAATCACAATAAATGAACATTTACAACTAATATTTTGATAACTAAATATTTGAAATGAAAGTTCAAAATGCTTTCACTTTCACTATAATGCCTTCATGCAAAATATCTTAACAAAATAATTATAATTATAAACAATAATGTAATAAAGATATATAACTTATTTTGTGTTTATCATATGCTATGACATATATTTTTTGTTAGTGCATAAGGTGCATAAAGAAGAAGGTTAGATTGTTTTCCAACACGTGAACACGGAATATATGATATAATTGCCCGTGAGACCGCATATAGTCATTATTTGTCCTTGCGACTTGCTTATGGTCATCACAAATGCCAAGCGTATGGGGAATTGAACTGAATTGGTGCGTGGGTGGATAAAAGTGTCTTCTTTGCACTTCCCGTCTAATATAATCGATTCAATGACATTTCTTATAATTTGTTTAATAACTAATCTCGCTCCGTTGGAATGTCTGGGTGCATTTAAGTTTCGAAACAAAATTATTTTCCCCATAATGATCGAAGGTGACGTCAACGTGTGAAGAATGTTTTGGGAGTCACAAACAAAAGAGGTAAAATTTTCAAATATTTCTTGATTGGTGGAGATCCTTTCCATGCAAAATACATTCACCCATGTTGACATCACCTGCTGTTTATTTGATGTTTTGCGCAAACCTACATGAGTAACGTTAAGTGATCTTCATAAGTGACGATTTCCTCATCATTATTGCAACAAATTTTTGTCACACTTCGAATCCCAAATTTCAAAACAGGCTTGCTGTAAGCTTTCAAAGAAATAGCCACACAATATCTATCTAACAAAGAACATTAAACACCAACAAAGAAGCAGCTGTAATGCAAAAAGACATCAGAAACGCTGATAATAGTTCAATCCCTCAAACATTCTTAACAAATAAACCACCACATTACCGAGTTATTCCTTGGTGGAATTTAGAACTATCCACCGTAAAGTAAATAATGTCAGTATTAAAAGAATTCCAAAAAGCTAATTCGCAATCAATATTTCCTATAAAAACTCAAATGCAAAGTTTAGACGGGAGCTCAAGGTAGCAAAACAAAAGGTTTCTCTGAATTTACTTGAACAATAAACCGCAGCTTCTCCACTGTCAAAATTTGGCAAAACATCTGGCAACTTACAAGTAACCCCATCTTCACTACTATATTACGTATCAAATCGCCGAGCGAAATTATTAAGCATCCAACGCGAATATGTAAACTTTCTGCTCAAAATTGATCTGAGTCTTCACGCGACAGAAATTTTCAAACCACATTTAGAACGAAAAAATCGAGCTTCTTATATATTTCACTCGTCAATCAAGGAGCAATCTTTCTGCTCGGCGGATCGAGGAAACTATTTCTTTATTTGAATTTAAATCTTGTTTAAATACAGTCAAAGACAAAACTCCTGAAAAAGACAAAATCTGTTAACCAATGCCCAAAAATATACCGCTAGATGTAAAGAGAAGGCTTATACTCGATCATGTGGTTAGTCCACTTAGTTGGAAAGCCGCATTGCTACTACCCATTTCTAAGTCAAAAAAAATGTAATTGAAAGTTTCCATTCTATAGTATATCACTCATTTACTGCTCATCCAAAATTCTAGAAAAGATTGTTTCCAAACAATCTCAAATTTAAACTCAATAAAAGATTTGTTTACTGCCACCTTCATTCAAAAAACCATATTTCATTACTATCTTTGGTCTTTGAAAGAGCGTTTGATAGAGTCGGTATGTATCCTATATATCCTATGTATACTTATAAAATGGGGTATTGGTGAAAGGATTTTCGATTGTGTTAAATCATTTCTGACTAATAGCAAATTCATTGTAAAAGAAAAGTAAACTATTTAAATCTATGTTAGACCATTATAAGCGATGCCATTAACAGAAACTTAGAATGGTCAGTTTTTTCGGGAGCTAAATTGCTCTTAAAAAAAATTAATCTAGTTCACGTTTGCCGATTGTACTCTTCAGAACTCATTGTAAGTATTAATGAATATTAAACGAATCGCTAATGTTTCCAAAGCATTTTTTGGACTTTCAACTTTTAAAACGAAGTTTAAATCATATGGATGCGGCAACAAATAAAAGATTCCAGCAAATTTTCAAATCAAAAAAGTTTTATTTCGTTGTAGCTTCACTCTTTTATACTATTTACATATAGCTTAGATTCCACAATATTCAAACATAGAAACCCAGGTGATGAATCGGTCTTCTTAGGACAGTTGCTTTGACTTTTGCATCTGCCACTCGAATCTTTGCATCTGAACCAGGGACACGTCATTGCTGAGGCGGCATATTGTCATCTCTGATCTATACAACTGTACCCACGGTAGCGTTCTCGAAAGCAGTTTTTCACTTCGTCCGCCGTTGTAGCTCTAAGAGATATTCTTTTGACCATCTCGTCCAGAAGTGTTGTTTTATCTGCATTATTCGACGCCATCGCTTCAGAAGAGATACCATATTTGGTATGTAATTTAATTCGTGCGTTTTTTTTTTTTTCAAAATTTGAACCTTTAAGAAAACATGTACAATAGTATTATTCAAAGTATTGCTCATCTGAAGCTATGACTTTTTCCCATCTTTATGGCAATTTGTGGATCCCATCTCAAAAGAACTGCGCCGGCTTGGCAGCCAAGAAGGAATCAAGAAAATTTTTGATATTCTGCTCTGATGTGAGGGCGTTCTGCATCGACTGGAACAAATGGTATTCAGAAGGGGCAAGGTCTGGGCTATAAAGCGGGTGGGGTAAGACTTCCCATCCACTGTTTTCCAAATAGTTCTTAACTGGAATAGAAACGTGGGGCCGAGCGTTGTCATGATGGAAAATTGTTGCCTCGTGTCTGGTCACATATTCCGGGTGTTTTTCGGCTACTGCTCTCTTCAAACGGATTAATTGTGTTCGGTAGCGTTGTCCATTGATGGTTTCACCCGGTTCTAGCAGCTCATAATACAGCACACCCATCTGATCCCATCAAATACAGAGCATGGATATTCGGCTTTGCCGTTGATTTGTCTGGTTGGCCGGGTTTCACATATGATTTTTTGCACTTGGGGTTGTCGTAATGGATCCATTTTTCATCACCAGTAACAATCCGATGTAAAAATGAGTTCCTTTTGTGGCGTTCCAGCAGCATTTCGGACATGCAAAACCGCCTTTCGACGTATCTCGGCTTGAGTTCACTACAAGTTACGCCATTTCTTAAGTTATAGACCCAATATATCGAGAGAGAATCGAGTGCAATGCGGTGCCAATCAAAAGATAGCCAGGAATTAAGACTTGTTCGACATATGGAACTGGCCCTAGGACGCAAAGTAAGCGAGAATTCATGATTACTTCTATCTCGGCGACTACGCTAGGAAATTCTTCATAAGTCAGGAATGATTGCTTTACCATCCTGTGGAGATGGGATTTTGCCAACTTAACCCCTGCTTCCCAAAAGCCACCAAAGTGTGGTGCTCGAGGTCTTATATAGTATGTATAATTGTAACCTATGTAAAGCGCACCATGACGAGATGATATTTTCCTTCTGCTGATCTGAGACCATAGTATGCAACTCCTTAAGCTCACTTGGAGCTCCCACGAAAGTCGTTCCGTTGTCACAATGGATTTCCTCAAAATTTTTCTTCCTTAGGACTGAAAATGAGTTTGCTGGATGGTCCAGATGATTCAAAGAAGGGATTCTTCAAGTTCTTCTACTGTTAGTTATATGATTTTGGTTTATGTGATCTTATAAATCGAACTACATATCCAAAAATACGAATTACCTTTTGATAGCTGATAAATCGCACAAAATGCTCTGAAAACTTATCCGAAACTATCTTTGCTACCAAAACTACAGTGTCGTTGCTTTAAAAATTGACTATCGAGGTAGTAACCTTTTGTTTTGGCTAATTCGCGATAGGTAAATATAAAAAGGACGGACCATTGAACTACATGCTTTCGATGAGTTCCAAAGCATTTGAACCTCTAGATACTATATACACTGGATTAGACATTAGGCAGTTCAAACTGTATATTTGAAACCCTGTTGGCAACGAATATTTCTGAATCCGACCAAAGAAAATTTTCTTCAATGTTTTCGCCTAGATACGGCAAAATTCTTTGCACCAAATCGACCACACTCGACTGCACACAACTCTAATCTCGGCAGTAACTTAGTTTTAATAGGAGCTACTTTTAACTTGGCACTCAAAAAAAGTATCTACGGTCCGTAAATACACAGCACAAACATACGCATGAATCAATGCTTCTGCATAGCCATGCTCAACTTTAACATTTGATCGACACGAGTAATGAATGTCTCTAGGTACTTTTATTTTACCTAACCGCACTATATCCTTAGGATTTCCACCCACTGCCAATGTATTTACATCGGAACGGACTCATCCCAATTATATTTGGAAATCCAGAGATCTTGCATTATGATTTTTACCTTGACAACTATTGGATCGAAGATTTGTTCAAATTCTGACAGCATTGTCCTTTCCGTAATGCATTTTGAAGTATCTATCTCTGGGACGATGTATTGAAAATTATTTTCTGAAGGATTCTATATCATACCTAAAGTTTTTATGACGTTCTTGTCGTCTATACGCAACTCATCGCTAACCAGTTTGTTTTCAGAAGAGCATTTAGGGAAACATTGGCAGAAGTTTGTGATTTACAATCAAATACGACCCTAAGCTTTGCACTTAGTGAATCAGGCAGAAGTACGAATTGGTGAGGAGCAAACTATTGATTCGACGAAACTTGATCTAATCTGTCCAAAACAAAGCTATCGGCGCCAATTTAGATATCTATACGACTGGGAATGTTAAAATTAGGATCAGCCGAAGATAGATTCATGAAATATTCCAATCAGAAATATCCATTTTTGTTTCAGGTTGAATATTAGCGATTGACTTTAGAATCAACAAGTTCGAATTTAGTTTAAAGTCAGAAATTCGTGACTTGCAATTAATTTCTATCTTATAATGTATGACAAAATATGATTTTCCTTTTCCGGAAACGCAGGTATACGTTTAAACTTTATGCAACTTAAGTTTCTGAACCATATCAAAACATAAAATGTCTCTTTAACTCTTTGAAGACTGGCAACTTCCCGTTCCCGGCGGACAAAACTCACACATGGATTTGTTCACAACCAACGAGGTATTGGGCGACTGGTTCCTATATATTGTATGTTTCGAGAACGGCTGCGGCTATTATTATCACTTTTATTTGGTTCTACCTTACAAATCTTAGATTCTCTTTCTTCTAAGGTTTGGCAACGACGATCCAACAGTCGCGAAAAATATGACCATGACGGTAGTTTGGAATGATCAACCACTTCATCCCATTTGGGATTGTATTTGTATCCAAATCGACTTTATATAATGCAAACGAAATTAAAACAGATTCTGCAATATCCTTATAATCATGGCATATACTAAGAATCACCGCAAGATGAGTGTTGAAATTATCTTCCAAATTTCGAAGATGAAAAAGCACTTTGAGATATTTGGAATTTGTAAAATTCCATCCTTATTATCAAACCTTTCCCTTAAGCGCTGTATTGCTTTAGTGTAGTTTACACTGGCTTAACTGCACTTAATGCTGAGCAGGATAAGTAATTTCTCAAATAGCAAAATTTTTGCAGATTATCCAATGAATTATCTTTATCTACCAAGCTATCATGCAATCCTAATTAGTTAGAAAAAGGACGGCAATTTAATTTGAGATGGCCTTGGCGAATATTGCAAAGGTGCCACTGTAGCATTTAAATTATCACATATGCTAGCATTCGGTTTCTTCTCCGCCAACAACGTTAAGATGTCCGATTTGGTAACAACATACAGATTCTCAGTTTCCACTCTGCTCGTAGCATTAGCTTTCTCTCCAACAACATTCATCTTCTGTAACTACAGCTGAACATTTAAATTCTGTTTAAAATAGGATTCGAGAATGCTTAACCGGCACTCCAATGCAGTAACAGAGATTGTTGAACCTTTTTATTTTATAAGCCTTTTGATTCTACTCATATATATGCTGACGCTGATAACTATCTAACCACTTTATTCCCGCCTGCTCTCTATGCTCCTATTCACCTGCCTCTCCTCATATTTATTGTCAGAATTATTCATAATTAATTTTCAAGAACCTAATCGAATCAATAAATGGACAAGAAAGAAACAAACAACTTTTAAATATCGGATCATATAAAAAGTCTTTTTTTTTTGGTACATTTTTGAAAAAAAAAAATTTCTTTATTCAAAATCAATTTCAATCAAGTATATATTGGCCATTATAAGCTATGATCTTGCCATTTTCCGGGTAGCTTCATAATTCCATCGGGGAAGAACTTCTGTGGTTTATCAGCGAAAAACTTGGCCAAGTGATTTTCAGCTGCTCTTCGGTCGGCCAATTTTTTACCATCAAGAGAGTTTTGCAAAGACCGAAACAAATGGTAGTCAGAGGACGCAAGGTCCGGGCTATACGGTGGATGCATCAAAACTTCCCAACTAAGCTTCCGTGCCGTTCTTGCTCCATCAGTTGCAAAATTTAATCGACTTTTCAGTGACAGGCCGACCAGTACGAGGTGCAACTTTTACATCGAAATTTTCGGAACGGAATCAAACAATCCACTCCTTGGTCCGGCGTTTACTCACAGCACTCCCACCGTAAACTGCACAAATTTGTCGTCATGTTTTGCAGCATATTTACCTTTTTTATAGTAAAAAACCAACACACGGCGTATTTCCTCATATTCTTCATATTTCACTCATATTCAAATCGGTATAACTTTTAACACGAGCAACGAATTACACAGCTGTTTTTACAGAAAATGTGGCCTGACATGTCACATTTCAAACACGTGTTCGTTTGACACAATCACATTAGTGTTTTCGGATAAATGGACACCAACACTATCTAGTGGCAAAAAACCACGGAGACTTTTTATATGACCCAATATTTCTTGAAATAAATTTATCCAAAATAATTTTTCAAGGAAATTGACGAAAATTTCTGCAACTATTTTATTTCAACGATGAGTGTTTCAGTGAAATGAAGAGCTTTTTATGAGCGATAGCTTACAACAACGAATGTAAATACTTTTAGTCATCAACAAAATTTAGCAGCAACAAAATTCTCCAACACGTCCAACATCCATGAACAATGCAGTGCGGCAAATTTGGCAATTAACTTGCACTGTTCTTCTTCTTCAGCAAATATAAATGCAACAAAAGGAAATAGAGCTTTTGTCTACGACGGTCGAATGAAACGTAGTAGTGTGGCGAATTCGGCAATAAAAAGCTTTTTCTACTGTTAATGTTAATGACGGTTATTTAAAATTCCCGGAATGACGAATAGACGGGGGCAAAAAAAACTCTATTCGTAATTTGAAAAAAAAAAACTGTGAATTTTCTCAGGCTCTTTTAAACTTAAGCGACAGCTCTTAAACTTCTAACGACAAAAGAGTCAGTCTGCTCTTACACATTGTACCATCTAATATATTTGATGTATAGGCTAATTCATCGTAAGGTTTGATTTATAATGTAAAATAAAACACATACATTTGAAAGTTAAATTAAATTTTTTACTATCGGTTAAAAAAACAATTCATGGCATTTACTTTTTGAAAATGATATCATGTAAATGTTAGCCAAGACTATTTCTGAGGTAGTCCATTCGGAAGGTCCAATTTTGGGCGACTCATTCGAGCGTAGCGACTGGTCTCTCACGGATAACACGACTAATGTTGGCTTCCAAATCGTCAATCGTAGCTGTCTTATTCCTGAAGACCTGAGACGTAACATATCCCCAGAGAATATAGTCCATAGGTGTGATATCGCCAATTTACCGTAGCAAACCAGAGCTCACCAAGACCATACGCTTGAATTTCAGGAAGCACATAGTACGTTAACATGGCGCGTTAACGGTTACCATTGACTTTAACATTCTAATTTGGCTTATTTTTGAAGAAATATGAACCAATGGTTCCACCAGCCCATAAACCACACAATACCGTTGTTTTTAATAGATGTAATGGTAGCTCTTGGTACTCTTTGGGTTGTTCTTCAGCTAAAATACGGCAATTTTGTTTATTAACGTATCCATTGAACCAGAAATGGGCTTCTTCAATGAACAAAATTTCACGATAAAACACCGGATTTTCATTGGTGTTTCCAGCCCATTCACTGAAAATATGACGCAAATTCAAGTCGCCTGGCTTCAATTTTTGCACATCGACGAATCAATTCGTCACGGTCTTCACGTACACTCTCAGCTATAGCTGCTAAAGTCTCTTCACTACGTGCTGGATGTGGCCTAACCGGTCGATTATCATCCACTAATGTAAACTTGGACTCAAATTTGCGAATGTTATTGGCAATAGTGGCTTCAGTTGGTCGATTATTCGCACCGTAAGTTCCTCGAATTGCACGAAAAACATTTCTCACAGAACGCTGATTTTCGTAATATAGCTGAACAATTTGGAGACGCTGGCGTGAGTTTTTCCATGATGACTTGCCAAACGATACTGAATAAAAATGACAAAGCAGTTTGATAGGAGTCACGCTTGATCTATCAAAAAAGCCTATTAAAAATCTAACCTCACAATGAATCACACTACATATGTATGTATGTGTTAAATACAATATATACCTATGTAGATAATTTGCCAATAAAGAAATTTACATATTTATTAATTTAGTTTCCTATTGTTTTTACCCACAGTTTTCTTCGTGTCTGCAATGTTTCAAAAAATTACTATCTCGTTGATAATTGCTTTTTTGGATCCAGCGATGGGGCAACTTTTCGATGAAGCAATCCCTTCTGTTTGAATTTGAATGTTCTCTTTTAACGTCCGTTGCTTTAGAATTTTTATTTATTTTAAATTTTGATTTTATGATGAAGACTTCACAACTGTAAATTACTGTCCCGGGTATCAACACCAAGAAATGTCCAAAGCGTTTTTTGAACTTTCAATTGTTAAAACGAAATTTAGATCAGATAAAAATGTGGCAACAAATAAAAGATTCCATCAAATTTTCAAATCACAAAAGAAAAAAAGTTTTATTTCGCTGTAGTTTCGCTCTTTTATGCTATTTACATACAACTTAGTTTCGACAATATTCAAACATAGAAAATTCATCGAAAAAAGTGATTAGAACCTTAAATAATAGAATAATAATTGGTAAGCATATGGTAAATGTATAGTTAATAGTTACTAGATGGAGCGCTAAGGAGGTTACTCCTTGACCGCCAGAATGCGCTGCTACTGCAAAAAACGTTATGGTGCATTGAAGTCCGTTCATATTTAGGCAGACATGCCAAATTTCAGTGCGATACTGTCTTTAGTTTTGTTTCGGCAGATGAATGTTGTTGACGTGTTTGGCATCATGTTGAGTATTTAAAAAAAACGATTTTCGTTCCCTCATAAAACTTTATTTTTTGAGAGGAAAAACGGCGAAGGAAACAAAAGACAAGTTGGATAAATATTAAGGGGCTAATGCTCCGTCAGATTACACCGTCAAATATTGGTTTTGAGAGTTTCGTGGTAGCCGGAACTCCACTACCGATCACGTCCGCAGCGGCAGGCCCTCCGATGGTGTTGGCTGACCGGAAAGTGAAGGTGCGCGAGCTAGCAGATACCATACAGATTAGTACTGAGCGCACACGCCATATTTTGGACAATATTCTGCATATGAAAAAGTTATCCTGCTGCTGGGTGCCGCGCATACTCACTCCTGACCTAAAACACGAACGCGAGAGCACTCGATGGGTCGGAAAGGTTACGGCGTAAGTTTTCTGGCATACTCTTCGTGGACTACCTCGAAAAAGGGAGAACCATCAACAGCGAGTATTACTCTGCATTATTGGAGCGATTGAAAGCCGAAATCGTTGTAAAACGGCCTCACATGAAGCGAAAAAAATTTTGTTTTTGCAAGAGAATGCACTAAATGGCTAAAATCAATGACTTACGGCTTCAATTGCTGTCGCATCCACTGTATTCGCCCGATTTGGCTCCCTTAGACTATTATCTCTTCCCAAACCTCAAAAGATGGCTCATCAATAAAATACACGGAGTATTTTGCAGACCTTCCGGAAAACTACTTTTCGGACGGGATCAAGAAGTTGGAAAATCGCTAGAATTAGTGTATCAAACTAAAAGAGGACTATATTAAATAAAATAAAAAAAAAACATTTAAAAAAAATTTTTTTTCATTCCCAAGGAGGCTACTTTTCACCCCACCTAGTATGATGTAAAGCATCAACAAGTGTTAACAACTTAAGTTTCCTAATATTAGTTTTTAGTAGAAATATTAAGAAATATGTATCACTGTTTATATCTTTAAAAAATCCTTAGTTGCGAGATGCAATATTATCAAATATATAGCAAGTAAGAAAAGTCATGTACACATTAACAATTTATATCTATTATCAAAATTCTAGTTCTAAATAAAATTTACTATGTAATCTATATTTTAAGGGGTTAAACGCAGTTGCAAGGACAAAAAAAAATTTGTTTATGTATTTTTTCTGAAAAGGTATTTTATTAAAAAAAAAGTAGGTGCATTTAGTAGCAACAATTAATGGCACTAATGATTTATAAAAATATCGATCTGATGTGCCCTGTAGACGATCTGCTGAAGGTCCTCTAAAAAAAGGTGTTCACGATATCTCCGGTTTTGTTCATTTGAAATCAAAAAACCTAAAAGATTCTTTTCGTGGAAAGATAATAATTGAAATTTGATTTCTGACAAAATGGCGGCTTCGTAACAAAAAAATCGAACAAAAATGCCACGTAAAATTAAATTAACATACAATATATAAATAATTATTCAAAATCTTATTCCTTCGATAAATACCTGAGGAATATATTTAAGAAAGTTGTGTTAAAATTTCAGACCGATCGGTTGAGGTTGATCACCGATTTCGAAAACAGTTTTAAGAAAAACTAGTTTAAAGTTTCGGAAGAAGTTTACACACAGTCCGAGACGTCCTTACAATTATGAATTTCTTTTGTTACTTTTACAAACAGGAAAAAAAAATGTAATGTCCTCTTAATGAGAACATCACCGAACAAAAAGAAAGGACTTTTTTTAGTATTTTAATTTAACTTGATATTTTATTATTAAATCCGAGCAGCGGATCCCTTATCACTAGTGGGAGGAAGTTTTTAGCTGTAATCGGAGGTTGAGATAGAAGTGTACTGACTCTACAATAGTCAAGTGAACTGCTGCAGATCATACAATTCTGTCTTTGGTGGTGAAATAATTTGGTTACAAATGGATGAAAAAGAGATGCTCAGCGTCTTTTCATTGATTTGTTTACATTTTAATTTCAATTGAATTTGAAGTTAAGTTCTTGTGGGGGTACACAAGTTGGCTCTGATATAACACCTCCCCCTTTAGAATCTTTTGCTGGTCGGAAAGTGACTCGTGGAAAATTGATATTATTAACAATCTTCTTACCTTTCTTTATAAAAAGTTTATGTAATATTATATAGGTAATTTATAGGTAATATCATTATAATGATTATTATTATCGTAGTTTAATAAGTATATGTTTTTGTTTTCTTTTGTTCGTTTGTCAACTGTTTTACTACGATATAATTATACTGCAATTTTTCAAAAGTTGAATTCGTTATTTCAGTATAATTCATTGTTCTGATTTTATTGGGTATTATTACTTCATGTCTAAATTCTGTATTTTGATATGTTATATTATTTATTGTGATTTGTCAATTTTTTAACTTAACATGTAAAAACATACATACAATATTTTCTTTATTACAGTTTTGTTTCAAATTTTGCTTAATAGCAATAATGTGAATTATTCCTACTATTAGTCATGTTTTCGTTTAATATGGTATGTTTATTATGCATTCATTATTAATTTCTTTTAAATCTTTTATTGTTTTTGTTGGAAAGTATATTTTTCATATTTATTTAATACAAAATGATTATTGATTTGTATTTCTAAGTAATCGTTTTTGTTTGGAATAGGGGTTATTTGTATTTCTTTATATAGTTTTCCTGTTAGTCTTGATAAATGTAATGTTCATTTTATATAAAACTAAACTAAGATTATGGTCTTCTAGACTGTTAATATTAATGTCGTACGTGTCGATTTCTTCTATGGTTGAAATATCTCTACTTAGTACTCCTAGTCTTGAAGTCATAATTATTTCGTTAATTTTTTCTATGCCTTCATATAAATAATCAATATATTCTCTTAATTTAATTTCATACTGTTTCTTTGCTATATCTTTTTCGTAGTCGTAACTATCTATAAATTCGTCAAGTCTATGCATAATGCTTTGAGTTTTGTTATTCAAGGTATCAGTCAGTATTTGTATCTGTTTATTATCTGGTTGTCTAAATTTTTTATTTCGTTATGGCTGTTTAGTTCAATTATTTTTAAATGTTCTTCGATTTCCGTCGTGTCATTATTGTCCATAGTTCCAAATAAAAATTTTAAACCTTTTCCTACTATATGTAATAAACTTCTTCTGTACCTATTTTGCTTAGGATTGGGTAAAGGAGTTTCAAATTCCTTAAACGTAATTCTAACATTTTTCTTAAGTGCACTATTGTTTTCTTCAGGTATTCTTTTTACATTTCTTTCCATTATTTCGATATCTTTCTCATTATCTGTCAAATTAATTTTATGAAGTATTTTATCGTAGTGCTAAATAAGTACTTTTTTAACTTTATTAAGACAAAACCATTGCCTCTATTAAGGTCTATTATTTCTAACTCCGCTTGTACCTGGTTGAAAGTCGCAATAGTCATCAAAATTAGAATTATTCTCCGCATTATCACCATATGTTGCAATATTTGATGCCGTATCTTCAGGAGGCCTGAAATTTGATGATTTTATTTGTTTGTATTTTTTGTGATCTTCTTGACCTTTGTGAAGAATACGATTGGGAATTTTTTAAAATTTTTCCTTCGTCTAGTGTATTTTTTAGGTAATAATAAAATTTTTTACCTTTTTATGTTTTGGGGCTAATTTGTTTTTAATTTTATCATTTTTGCATAACGGTCATCTATTTCATTATTTTTTCTTTTAATGTTTAATTTATTTAATATTTTAATTTTATTTCAATCAATGCGCTTATAAATAAAATTATTGTTGATTTTATTGAAGTGTACGTCTATAGGTTTTTCTTTTATTGTTAAATGAATGACATTATTATAAGTTTTATTATTATTATTGCTTATAATATTCAATTATATTCTATCTATTGCTTTGGTAGTATGTTCTATCGGTTCAACTTCTTCATTTGCTTCTTGCATTTGACTTAAAATTCGAAAGTGCTCTTTGACTATGTAAGGAGGCGTTCTATGTCAGAATTACCTGCATGACGATTAACTGAATAAAAAACATTGATTTTATTATTTTTCAAGAAATTTTTTAGTGTTTCAGAGACAAAAGCCATGAAAGATATTTTTTTACTGTTTAAAAACCATATATCTATGTGATAATATTTACTACAATTTTTTGGGGTTTTCGTTTTTCGTGAGGGTCATTCCACGATAAATCGCCGAAGCTATATGGGGAGCTCTGAACCACCTCCCTCCGATTTGGCTGAAAAGTGATTGAAATACTCATTGGACTGGTACGAACCATAAGGCAAAAAGAGTTTTGCAGAATCAAAAATTGCAAAAAAATTAAAATTTATGCTTTCTTTTATATTTAAAAAAATCATAACTTTGGCTCTGCTCATCAGAATTTGATAAAATATACCTTGTTGAATTCAAGAAAAGGTAAACTTTCAAAGATTTGGAATAATTTTTATTTTCAAGATCGAAGTATATATCCTTGAATAACTCAAAAAATGTTTTTTATTTTTTTATTTTTTTATATATATTATTCGTCCTCTATTTCCATTTCAGATTTCAAGTTGGGATCTCTGTGGGTTCGGCCAAAATAAAGTTTTATAGGCGGCCAAATCAAAAAACTAAATATTCATTACGTTATTCCTCTTATCATTCTCACATATAACCCGAGTGCACATACATAAGTACATAGCTTTTTTTTTAGAAAAAAAACGTCCTGTGCTTGTTTTCTTTCTTCAATGACTAGTAACTGCACATTTCCCGTTTTCGAGGATTTTAAAAGTAAGGCTTAATTCATTTGCACTCATTTAATGTCAATCTGTCGTGAGCTCGGGATTTATTTTAGATTGTATCGTAATAAGAGTTGTGAGTAATAAAAATTTTATAATGAGTGTTTTTGTGTGGAAAACGTGCTGCAATCCTCTGGATTTACCACCTCATCAATCCAGTACTTGTGACTTGCGGCCTGTTCGACCATGGATGGTTACGATGCAACCAAAATTAAACAAAAATTAAAAGTCAGATCCGAAATTCTGATACAACGCCATCATTGCTAGAGGTTGAAGATCAAATTGAAGTTGATGAAATGTATTTCGATAAAGACATTGCATTCAATTTGATTAATGAATGCATATAGTATATTGGAGAAGATACATTCGACAAGAGAAGTCTTAGTTACATAAAATATGTGCAGTTAAAATTGAAAAAGTCTATGTTTGAAATTGCAGAGTAAGATAAGATATAGATATAGATATAGATAATGGTGAAGATAATTCCAGAGAGGAAGAATATTTTGTAGGGAAAATAAAAGAACATTTCCATAAAACTATCAAACTCATGTTTGAGGGTAGCAATATATCAAGGCTAATAGAAAACGAAGACAAGCATCTCAATGACAGCAGAGCCTGCTTAGCTTTGGTAATTTATAACCCTCCTGATATAAATTGTTACTTGGGCAAGTGCATTAATTGCCCAAACTATTCTAAATTAAATAGAATCTTTGACACTGCTTTAAGTGATCACTTCATAGAAGACGTTACATACTATAAGTGGACCCACACACCGATCAAAATTGGAAGTGAGAATTGAAAACTCTGAGGATTTCATTCAGAGCTTTTTGAAACGGCTTGGTGTTTTCATTCGTCATGTTTTTATAACTGATCAACAAAACAGGTACATAAAGGAAGTCAAAACTCTCTTAACGAAAACGGACATATAGTGCTTGTTTTATTGGACTTTTCTGAAAATTATGGTTTTGTTGTGCAAGATGAAGTGCAGGGATACCACTGGACTAACGAACGAACAGGCGACGATTCACCCTTTCGCAATATATAGTATTACCAGAACCAGATGGATGATATTAAAAATGAAAGTTTTGTTGTAATCAGTGACTGCTTAAAGCATGAGACTATCGCAGTACATTTATTATAGCGCCGTTTCTTAGAGTTCATGCACAGGAAATGCCAACACTTAAAGAAAATATTTATTTTTCCGATGGATCTGCTGCGCAGTACAAAAACAACAGATTTTTTTTAATTTAATATTGCATAAACAAGATTTTGAAGTGAATGCTGAATGAAACTTCTTTGCGACCTTCCAATGAGGAGAGCGCATGCTATGCACTTGGTGGTACAATGAAAACACTTGGTGCCAGAGCTAGCCTACAAAGACCGTATAGGGAACACATAACAACCCCCTTACAACTATATATCTGGGCAACTAAAAATATAAAGAATACGGATTTCTCCTACGCGACCACACAGGAGTATAATGAAGAAAAATTATTGATGGAATCGGGATTTTTTAATTTAAGAATTGTGCCGGAAACAATTAAACTTCTTCATATTTCATCTGTTTCATAAGGAGTAATTAAAGGAAAATACTTTTTCTTTTCATCGGAAGAATACTTATATACTCTTAAAAGATAATAAATAATGATTTTTTTTTAGTTAAGGCCTTGGGATACAAAGGCCCCAGTGTGACTTTTTTTTTTTAAATGAAAATATTTATTTCAGAATATTTAGCCGCCTATAAAACATTATTTTGGCCCAACCCATAGAGATCCCAACTCAAAATTTGAAATGGAAAAAGAGGACGAAAATCCCTAAAATATATAAAAAAAAAAACAAAATACTATGTTTTGAGTTATTCAAGGATATATGTAAAAAAGATATTCTGGAATATCCTTCATACTTGAAAATAAAAAATATTCCAAATCTTTGAAAGTTCACCTTTTCCTGAATTCAACAAGGTATATTTTATCAAATTCTGATAAGCAGAGCCAAAGTTATAATTTTTTTAAATATAAAAGAAAGCATAAATTTTAATTTTTAGCCAATTTTTTAAGTTCCGTTACACGCAAACTATATCGAATTCTGCAAAACCTTTTTTACCTTATGATTCGTACCACTCCAATGAGTATTTCTACCACTTTTCAGGCAAATCAGAGGGTTTAAATTAAGTATATAATATTTTCGAACTAATTCTAAATAAACTTTTTCTTTACCAAAATGATTGTTGTTCTTATGATTGTTAAGTATAATATTATTTCATTTGCTTCGTCTATTTTAAGATTTTTTAAGAGATTTATGCTCCTTTGCAATATTTGAATAGACTTCTTATTCTCTAACTTACATTTATCTTGGAATTTCTTAAAGATGTTTTCGTCTTCTATATAAATGCTATGTCTTCTTCTTTAATCACCCATCTCTGTTTTTACACGGTCTTTTTTACGCGAATTTAAAATATAAATAATAAAGTCGGAAAAGTCAGCTAGTGGCTTTAAGGCGGCCAAAGATCGAATAACGTTTTTATTTTGTAGCAATGCATCTGATGATAAAATATTAAAGCCTCTACTAATTAACAAATCCCTTTATACTCGAGCTTTGAAAAGTAAAAACATTACACAACTTCCAGTTTATTTGATGGCGAATAAAAAGGCTTGGATGACGGCAGATTTGTTTACAAATTGGTTTAACAATTGCTTTATTCCTGAAGTCCGCAAATATATGGAAGGAAAAGGATTGGACTTCAAAATATTTTTGCTCATTGACAACGCTCCTAGCCACCCAAATCCAAATGTTCAATTGCTATTTTTTCCGCCTAATACCACTTCGCTGATTCAGCCACTTGTTCAGGGGATTATATCAGCATTCAAAATGTACTACATAAAACAAGCGTTAAAATAGATTTTAGATTCTATAAAACAAAAAATTCTAACGGTTTTGGAAACATGGAAAGACTTCACAATGACAACAAAGAAAATGACTCGGAAAATGACGAAGTTGAAGATGAATGTCAACTGTAAACTTCTGATATAATACGCGAAGGATTGAATTTTGCTGTAAGTTTGGAACATCATTTCCTTACTCATGATCCTGATATAGAGCGTGCATTAAAATATCAGCGAAATTTAAAGTCTTGTGTAGCTGGATATCAAGATTTAAGCAGCTGGAGAAGCCGAAAAAATTTATTACAGCGGAGAAGTCAAAGTAAACGGCGGTTGCTGCAAACTCGTTCACTGATGATAACATTTTAAGCCCAATCCGCAATAAACGTCTACACTTATCAAGTAGCGATTAATTCCACTTGCGAAGTATTTAATTTTAATTTACATTTTTATTGCATACGTTTGAATTTTGACTAAATGTGTAGTAATTTAATATTTTTTTCGAATTAAAAATGAATTGCTTTTTTTTTCTAAATACATAATATACGTTTTATTATTCTTTTTTGCACGGTTTTGAAGTCAAATATTTACAATTTTTTTCATTTTACAGGATTTTTTAAAATTGCGAAACATATTCCCGAAAACACCATATACAGCATAAATTTTTTTACACGGATTTTTATCTACACGGTTTGCTGAGGAACGCATCTACCGTGTTAAAACAGAGTTGGGTGTATATGTTCAAATTCTTTTTCTTTGAATTCTCTGCTTGTGAATAAAATTCTGTTCCCAACCTGTGGATAACTAATGCCACCTTGATCCAAAATTTCCCGGAACAACCACCGTGTGGCGCTCCCATTGTTCCGATTTGAGTTCTGTTTTTTTTTTTTTTGTTACATCTGTTGTTGACATTTCCTCTAAATCTTAGAGTCATAGCTTGACATTTGCAAAAGATACGTACGTAAGAATAAATCTATCTCTGTGTGTGTTGGCGATTTTTTTCAATTTTAGAAATGGATTTAAATTTGCAACAACGAACTTGTATTAAATTTTGCGTCAAAAACGGATTGAATAGTGGGCGAACGTTGGAAATGTTGGAAAAGTGTTTTGGCAACGATTCTCTAAAGAAAACGGTCGTTTACCAGTGGCACGAGCGGTTCAAAAGTGGTTGTGAGTCAATCGAAGATGATGAACGCAGTGGCAGACCATCGACATCGAAAACCGATGAAAACATTGATAAAGTAAAAGAAATGGTGGTCAATAACCGCAAATTAACCATCAGAGAGATAGCGGAGGACTTGAACATTGCCTATGGATCTGTCGAAGACATTTTGGTTAATGATTTGGGTTTCCGTCGTGTACTAGCAAAGTTGGTGCCAATTTCATGCAAAAAAGAGACCACGTTGACGTTGCAAAAGAGATGATTTGCGAGGCTGAATCTGATCCCACATTCATCAAAAGGATCATTACTGAAGACGAGACGTTGATTTATGAGTATGACACGCAATCCAGACATCAGGCAAGTGAATTGCGTTCACCAAATGAGCCGAGACCAATAAAACCACGTCGTTTTCAGTAAAAAAAGAATTTAATGCTCACGGTTTTCATGGATTAAAACAGTGTAGTGCATCATGCATTTGTGCCAGGATGCCAGACAGTAAACAAAGAGTATTATATGGGCGTTATGAGACGTTTGCGTGAAGTAATTCGTCGAAAGAGACGAATTGTGGCAGAAAACTCGTGGATTTTGCACCATGGTAACGCACCGTCGCACAGTGCTATCATTATTCGTAACTTTTTGACGAAAAATGCAACAAATACCGTCCAACAGCCACCGAATTCACCTGATTTGGCTCCCTGTGACTTCTATCTGTTCAATCGAGTTAAAATACCACTACGGGGAATGCGTTTCAGCAGTCGAGAGAAAGTAATGGAAAAATCGCAGGAAGCACTGATGGACATACCGACCGAATATAAAAAAAATGTTTCGAGTATTGGATCAAGCGCTTTGAAGGGGACAATATAGATTAAGATTTTTTTTTTTTTTTTATCAAGGTGGTAGTTGTTTCTTCGTCATTTTCGATGACTTTAAGAATTATTTGTCGATTAAAAATATTAATCGGTTTTTCACTTATAGGAATTAAAATTGAATTATATGATTCGGCATTATGTTGCGTAATTAGATCGTCTTCTTCAACATATTTATTTTCCGCGAGAGAGGCCGTCGGCTACTTTATTTTCTTTCCCTTGTATAAATTGAATATTAAATTTGTACTCTCCTAACTCATTTTTCCATCATTGGAATTAAGAATTTGGTTCTTTCAAATTTGAAAGCCAAACTAACGGGCGATGACCAGCCCTTATAATGAACTTACGTTCATATAAATAAATAAAAATAAAACTAGTGCGAGAAGATCTTTCTCGATGGTGCTATAATTGTATTCATGTTTATTTAAGGTGCGTGAAGCAAATGAGGGAAGTCCTTGTGTTTGACTTAACACAGCTCCAATAGCAAAGTTACTTGCGTCGGTAGTTAGAATAAAATCTTTTGAAAAAGGATAGAAATGACTGAATGATTTTAATTAAATGTAAGGGAAAGTTAAAATTAACTAGCTTATGGATCAGACCATCATGCCAAACAGTATCGAACACTTTTTCTACGTCCAAAATGACCATGTCAGTACTTTTACCCTCTGACAGATTTTTTTTAACATGATTTGTGATCCGATGCACTTGATGAGTAGTGCTGTGAAAAGCTCTAAATCCGAATTGCTCTGGGAGGGAAATTGCACTGCTAGCAGCGAAAGTTAGAACTCCGTTCTTTATAATTTTTCCCAGGCACTTACTAAGTGAACTTAGCAGACTAATTGGCCTGTAACTACAAGGTTAGTCAGGTACTTTCCCAGGTTTTAAAATTGGAATTACCTTAGCAGTTTTCCAATCATTGACAGTTAGTAAATAGATCCGTCCATTTATTAAGAGCAAAAACAGGGAGATTTTTAAGACAGAGGTTTCTTATCCCATCAAAACCGGAGGCTTTCCTCGTTTTTAAATTACTCATAATATCTTTTAGTTCCTTAAGAGGTATTAGAGTAATATCATTAAAAGAGGAATGTGAATTAACAAAGTTCACTGACTGGTCAACGGAAGATTTATTGTGCGTTGTTGGCGAATCACTAATAACTATCGAATGATTTTTAAAAAAGTTAACTGCAAGCAAGCTTACTTTTTCGGGACAAGAAAATATTACAGAGCTACCAATCTTTAGTGAAAGAATATAGGTATGTTTTTTCTTTATAATTTTAATAACTCCAGCATGGTTAGCTACCCTTATCTAAACCTTGTAGTCTTTTGTTCCACGATTGGTTTTTATAATTGGCTATAGCATATTTAACTAGAGCATATATTTGTTTATATTGTCCGAAATAGAACTCATTTCTTGTACGTCTCCATCTGGATCTGCAAGTGTTTCTTAGTACTATCATTTCAAGAATGTGATGCGGAAGAACATCGGAAGCTTGTCTCCCGACCGTTCCTTTTGGCACTGACTGTTCAACGCTTTCCAAAATGGCATGAGTAAAAGAATTGATATTCTTATTAATTTGAGCTGGGCTGTTATTTTCAACCAGAGAATTTTGTAGTTTTACCTACAAGCTATTACACTACACTTAACAGGTAAATGGTCGGAACTTAGTTCATTAAGGGTTATAGGCGGAGTAAAGAGGTCAGGCATGTTTATTAGAAATAGATCTAATGTGGATGTGTTTCTAATTCTTCAAGACTTAATGTAAGAAAGATTAGATGCAAAAAGGATTTCAAAAGGATGTCTTAAATTTAGGTCAGCTAGAATGTTACCCCAAGTATTTGCTTTAAGGCAACCCCAACGCCTATGCCTGCAGTTAAAGTCATCACCTATTAGGAACAAATCGGTAGTATTACTTAACCGTAAAAGGTCATTGGGGAAAATAAGAGCCATAAATTGTTAGCGATAGACCATTAACAAAAGGAATTTCAATAACAATGGCTTCAATTAATTTCATTTTTATAATAGGAAGTACTTTATGCTTTAACAATCGTTTTATTACCCCTTCTCTCTTCCCTATCCAAACGATAACATTTATATACGGAATTAGACGAACGATCTATTGAATTTAACCATGTCTCAGAAACTAATGCTAAGTCAATATTAAATTTACTAAGAAAAGAATAAAATTCTAATTGCTTTCCTCGAATTTTTCTAGCATTCCAACATATTATATTTAAGTAGTCATTACCTAGTTTTATACAGATATTTAATTGTAAGCTTTGAAATGGTATTAAATTGTTCTGCCTTAGTAGTACAATTACCGAGCAAGATGATCATCTCTTCAGTGAGGGAATTTATTTCTTCGAGAGAAAAGAGCTCTTTGTAGTTTTTCACGCCATTGTTGCTGGTAGTTTTGGTTCATGCATTCGATGTGTTGTAGTTCAAGGTGTTTGCAGTTTTGGGTGTCATGCTAGCTGATACACTTCGATTTAATGGTAGTGAGGGAAAATCCATGATGTTGGCTTCAAAAGTTGGTTCTGCCCGTTTTGTTTTTGGCAGAGAGCTTTTCTGTCATTTCCATAAAACTTTGACGACCAACACATGCAAGATCAGTTGATTTGTGTGTTCCATTGCAGTTGGCACATTTAAAATTTTTGAAAGGGCATTCATCAGTTTTGTGGAATTCGGAGCAAATAGCGCAATGAGTCTTGATGTGGCAGTTTTTCTCGCCGTGTCCATACATTTGAAAGTTATAACACTGCGTAACACGATTTAATTTTCTTCTTGAAAAATCCCACTTAATCTGAGTCTTAAAGACCGATCTGAAGTTTTTCTTAAACATTCCGAGTCGAATAGATTCGCTTTCGAGAAAAAACTAAATAAAATACATCGACGAAACGATCATATTTCTTTTTAATAAGCTTAATTTTTTGACATTTCAACCCGATTGGCACTGGTTCAACTTTTGGCTCTTCTATAGGTAATTCATATAGTCAATACAAAATAACTTTAAATGACCTTGACGTTGGTAGGTCATGGGTGAAGAACTGCATGTTTTTTATTTTAAGTACATTGCACAATTTTTGATGGGATTCTACACTTGCACAAAAGAATTTGATGCCGATACTCATTTTTTTTACAAAATAATTGTTAATTTTATTTTCGTGAAGGAGACCACGGATTTCATGGAGGAATTTTTTGCAAAACGCACAGCGAGCTGATTTTTCCTTTTTTATCCAAGGCGGATGGCGATAAAACTTCATCACAGTCTATGTCTTCGTTGTCCGAATCCGGTAGATACTGCAACAGCGCGAAATAGTTTGTTCTAGAATTGTATTTCCTAAAACCCATTTTAATTACCTTTATGTTAAAAGACCGGTGGTCTTCAACATTAGGTGACCGATTTCGTTTGGAAATTTTGGGTTTTTTTTTTTTTTTTTTTTTTTTTGACACGCTTATGATCGGAAGTACTTTCCTGGTCAGAGCTCCGAACAGCCATTATTTCCGTCATGATTACAATTATTACTTTTGTTATCTTGATTATTATTATAATTGTTTTTGGGTATATATTGTTTTGGTTGTCAGTTATTATAGGTTTGGTTTTTATTATTCTTAAATGTAATTTTATCTCGAGTTTTTTTTTTTCAAATCTATTCTGCTTATCTTTGTCCTGAGAACGAGTAATAAAACCTGCGTGATTAAGTTCATGAAGTGTTAGAAATATTATCCTCCTGGAGACATTTGATTTAATAATAAAATGGTTTTTTGGATATAATTATAAAATTTATTGACATCACCCCTACATTCTTCGTACAATTGGTTGCTATTTTTAAAGTCATCAACATTTTCAATTAGAAGGAACTTAATATCAGTCCATTTTGTGAAGTGAGGATGTATTGCAATACTTTGTCTGGATTTGTTTGGATTTTAGTAGGTTTATACACATTCGTTGACTTTGGTTATTGTATGTAAGTAAAGTAAGTACAATGCCGTCGACATATTGGATAAATATCTGTAAATCTTCAGTTTTACCATCAAAGTTTTGGAGGCGTTCGATGTATTTTAATGGATTTAAATTTAAACATCTTAAATTTGATTTGAATATTAAGTTTTCGTTGGCTGTTTAATAAATTAGCGTTTTGTTTACGCTACGAATCTCGTCTGATTCGATTGATTCATTAATTTTTCGGCTACAAGGATCTAAAGTCAGTTTTCTTCCTTCTTTGATTTTGATCACGTTGCGGCTTGTATCTTCCCGTTAATTTTTTTTTATCTATTTGTATTATTTCAGTCACTGTATATTATTGATTTGTGTTTTTCACGAAAACTAGAATACAAAAAAATATATATATTGACAAGATTTATTCAATTTTCGATTCAGATAGAATCCAGTTGAAACAAAAAACTTAAATTGAAACGTAACTTTTCAGATTTTACAAATTTTTATTTATATATTGCGGTCATTCTTCTAGTTTAATTGGGATTGCCCAACCATTCGCCGCAGTTATCATAACGACACCTTACTGGTCCAGCTGATTTTTCAAGGCATCTTTTTCTGGTCAATGACCCTTTGCGGACCTTGCGGAAATTATGCAGATCTTAGCTGCTATCGCAAAGCGTATTCGGTTTTTTGTTGATCAGCGAGTGCATACATTACCAACACACGCTTGTGTGCAAAGCGCCACTGCAGAATTCACTCACTGGGCGGGGATAATTGTCGAAAAAATATTATTTTTTTCTATGCACTTTTCTAATGATAACGCTATTGTAGTCTTTTCTGAGCGCCCAATTTTGCTGGGAGCTGCGTCAGCTAATGCGTGTTTGCCGTCGGCCTTTCGAAATTGGTAAATGCCGACGGGAAACATGCAGCTTGTAAAAAGCTGATTTTCTTAATTGCGTTGCAGCAATTTGAAATTATTTCCTCCTTATGAGGTTTTGTATCATTAACCATTAACGTTGGTAATTGAGTACTAAATAATTTCGGTCGATTCTTTTTCACTTTTCACTTTTCAATGTTGTTTGTTGTTCATTAATTGATCATAGTTAATTAAAATTTTTTGCGGTTCGTACATGGAATCTCATCTCTTTATTATTTTCGCTTAACTTCTTAGTGAGATCCTACCCACTGCGCCAATTTAGTTGGCGATTTGATGTCCTCTCAATGAGAACATTACCGAACAAAAAGAAAGGACTTTTTTGTTTTGTTATTTTAATTTAACTTGATCTTTTATTATCAAATCCGAGCATCGGATCCCTTACCACTAGGGGGGGAAGTCTTTAGCTGTGATCGGAGGTTGAGTTAGAAATGTACTGACTCTACAATGGTCAAGTGAAATCTTTTTATATCTAATTAATGCTAACGCAGCAAATCTATGTTTGGCCGCAAAACATACAATTCTCTCTTTGGTGGTGAAATACTTTGGTTACAATATGGCTAAAAGTGCCATATGGTTACATATGGATAAAAGAGAGATGCTTAGGGTCTTTTCGTTGATTTGTTTACATTTTAATTTCTTTGTTTACATTTTAATTTTAATTGAATTTGAAGTTATGTTCTTATGGGGGTACAAAAGTTGGCTCTGATATAACATAAGCGTATATCTCGAAAAGTACTTACCGCATTGGTAATATGTACATTATGAAAATACAAAAATCAATGTTTTGAAAATTCTAACTGAGTAAAACTCATCAAGGTAATGGTCGGAAATTAGTTCTTAAAATAATACAATCACCGCTTTCCCTACAACGCCAGTTATAAATATTCTCACAGAAGCATAATATTATCAAAACTCGTTGTGAAATAGGTCTTTTCTAGAAATTCGGTAATTGATAAAGACGTCCACCAAGCTATAAATGGAAAAAATAACTCCCGTCCGAAATAAGAACAATTTATATCGCATTCTCTTCTGGCCCAAAACAAAAAACAAACGCCGATAATAAAATATGCGGCTAATTATTTTTCAATCATCATCATCATCATGTAGACATAGGCCTTTTCTAAATTTTTTACACGTTCTTTTATCCTAAACTGCTTGGATCCATTTTTTTGGGAAGCTCTTCAGTCCATTGTCTTGGCAGCCTTCCTCTGTTTCTGTCGTCTTCTCTTGGTCCTTTTGTCCACCTGTTGGCTGCTTTCCTCGCTACCTGTCCTGTTGAACTCCACTTCACCTTTGCAATATACCTGATTATATCAATGACTCCAGTTCTTCTTCGAATTTATTCATTTGAAATGTGATCCCTTACTGTTAAATCCAGCATTGCTGCTTCGATTGCTCTTTGGGCAAGATCTTTTCTCTTTAGGCGCATAGGAATTTCTCTTTTCAGGAAATTTGTCAGTTGCCGAAGGGGCCCAGTACGTCGTTCAAATTCATTGGTTTGGTTGTCTCTTGATATGCTTACATCGCGTCCCAGATATTTGTATTTGATACCTGTTTGCTCTCCATTTCATTTGCTGTCTTAAGGTTTATTAGGGTGACAATGTTAGTCATACGTTTATGCTGAGCTTGAAACTGCTTCCAATTCGATCAACTTTGCTTTCGCGTCTAGATGAATATATCATCTAGAAACGTAGATGGCTGAGGTACTCTCCATCGACATTTATGCCTTTGTCGTCCTAATCTAGATTTTTGAACGCATATTCCAGAACCGCTGTAAAAAGTTTTGGTGAAATTGTATCCCCTTATCTGATTCCCCTTTCTACTCGATATTTGTTTGTTTTTTTCATGTAGCCCAACGTGCTCGTATGTTGTAGCGTTTTCGTAGATGCAAAAGTTGCAGCTTCCTTCCATCTATTCCGCACTGCTTAAGCGCTTCGATAACACTGTATATTTCAGCTGTATTAAAACCTTTTTGGAAATCAAAAAAGGTTAGTACTATTGGCCAGTTGTATTTGACTGACTTCTCGATGACTGATTTTATTGTTTGCAAATGGTCATTCATGCTGCAGCCTCTTCTAAACCTAGCTAGCACTCGTGGTTGAAAACAGTCGAGTTTTGTTCAATTATTTTTGTTATAATTTTTGTCAACAGTCTATAGAGAAGTGCTGAATCCACACGCACAAGCGAACTCGCACCTCGTGTGGAGAAAAAACAAGAAAAAGGGGCAAAAACAAAAAAAATAAAAATAACTATGCGCGAGTAAACAACTTAAAAACTGCACTGTACGGTTATTAACATCTACAGTACGGGCATCTCAATCTTCCTGCCCCTAGTCATACTGTTGCTTGCACCCAGTCACTGGCGCTGTCATACAGCACGGGCAGTGACTGAGTGTATGTAATAACTGATATAGCGGGTTGTGGGTATGAATTTTGTTGGTATGCTGTTTCCTGTTGTTGTAAAGAAAATTTGATTCGGTAAACCAATTCGGAATTTTTACTTCACAGTTGTGTTTAGTATCGTCGGTGTTTGTGTTTTTTGTGTTTGCTTTTTTGATTGATTTTTTGATTGAATTTAGATTGGATAAAGCCAATAATCGCGGACTAAAAATTAATCACTTTTCTGCATACTTCCACGTTTGTAAATACAGACCGTTTTGGCACTTAGTGAAGCACAGGTAGATCTCCGCCCACACCTTTCAGATCACTCTAATCTGAAACTACCTGGCTACGAACTAGTGCCACTATTCTTTCCCCATCGCGGTCTCGCCATTTATGTGTGTAGTGATGTAGCTTACCAAATTCCACCACAATGTAGTCCCTGTTCCAATCCGGAATTCAATTTCATATGGTTAAAATTCCATCTCCGTAAGCAAATTATCCACTACTTCTTTATTTACAGAAACCCCAAACTGGACAGCAATTCGACCTTTCACGAGTTTGATGCGCTGTCTGACTCCATTCAAAGAACTGTGTCCCTGTATCATACTGAAATTGTGATTACGGGCGATTTCAATATACACAATTCTGGTTGGCTTCGACATTCTGGACAGACAACACCCGAAGGACGCTGAGTTGAGATCTTCGCTGCGGAAAATAACTTAACCCAGCTTGTAAATGAGCCCACACGCATACCAGACGTTGATAGTCATACCACCAACACCCTGACAAGAACTGCGTTGATGTGCTGTCCCCTCTAGGCTCGTCGGACCATTGTGCCATATCAGCTAAATTCTCGTACACCCACCACACAGTTAGAGAAAAGATTCCTAAAAGAACCGTATGGCAATACCAAAACTACAAGCGGAAAATTTGTAATATGCTCGAGCTTGAAAGGAGTTAATTAAAATGATGTGCAGTCCACAACTTTAATTCATTTAGCAAACAAGATCTTAAAACAAATATATATGAATTCTTACGAGTGTCGTCTTGCACCTTACCTAAAATAAAAATTTCCAACTTTGTTCATATTTTAGAAAACTAATATTAATAATATTAATAATAATAATATTAACACCTATTATAAAACCAATTTTTAAAAATAAATCTACTTATTTGTAGATCAATCAAATCAATCAAAAATAGTAACGAATTAAAACTTACGTAAACTTAGCTCTGTAATTTAAGTTTAATTAATTAAAATTAGCTTAAATAACTTAAATTATCTTATTCAAACTTACTTTTCTCATCCGGGGAATTTAAATTAAACTTAATACTTACATCATTTTTTTGTTGACGATTGACACATATGACGTCATTACATTGCACCAAACGCGCCTACCCACAGCAAAACATCCCAGCTGGGAAATTATTATATATATATTGTCAAATGTCAAACTTATGTATAACTTACATGTATGTATATAAAGGCATGCACCAAAGGGAAAATAAAAGACAACATTTATACGCTAACGAAATGCGTTTTTATTTCGAAACGTTTTTAAATTCACACTAACTTAATCTTTTTTGTTTAGAACTGGTGAACGATAATTTTGCATATTTCATACCGTTCAAATCCGAACATGGTTTTCGAGCCGGCTTCGTTTTAAAGAAAAATTTTTTTTTTAATTCAACACTACAGTAAAAGTTCGCGCAAGAGATTTTGTTTTGTTTTGTACAATTAAATAATATACTAGGTAGGGTGAAAAGTAACCTCCTTGCGAATGAAAAAAAAAAAAAAAAAAAAAATTAAATGTTTTTTTATTTTATTCAATAAAGTACCCTTTTAATTTGATACACTTCTAGCGATTTTTCAACTTCTCGACCCCGTCCGATAAGTAATTTTCCGGAAGGTCTGCAAAATACTCCTCCGTGGCGTCGATGATTTCCTCGCGTGAGCTGAATTTTTTTATTGATGAGCCATCTTTTGAAGCTTGGGAATAGATAATAGTCCGAGGGTGCCAAACCGGGCGAATACGGTGAATGCGATACTCTTATGCGCCGGTGCATTGTTTTGCAAAAACAAAATTTTTTTTCGCTTCATGTAAGGCCGTTTTGCAGCGATTTCGGCCTTCAATCGTTCCAATAATGCACAGCAATACTCGCTGTTGATGGTTCTTCCTTTTTCGAGGTAATCCACGAAGAGTATGCCATGACAATCCCAGAAAACCAACGCCATAACCTTTCCGACCCATCGAGCCTCCCTCGGCCACTTCGGAGCACTCGTGTCGGCTTCAGTACATTGCTTGCCACTTAATTTGTTCTCTGGTGTTCAACAGTTACCAATCGAAGACAAAAGTCCGCCCAAATCCGCATCAGCGGAATGTTAACGGACTATGTGCTTCCTGAAATTCTAGCACATGGTCTAGGTGAGCTCTGGTTTCAACAAGACGGCGCTATGAGCGCTATGAAACAATTGACTTGTTGAGAAATCATTTTAATGAGCACTTAATTTCACGTTTTGCTACGGTAAATTGGCTGCCAAGATCGTGCGATATCACACCTTTGGACTATTTTCTCTGGGGATATGTAAACTCTCAGGTCTTCAGGAATAAGCCGGCTACGATTGACGCTTTGAAAGCCAACATTACTCGTGTTATCCGCAAAATACAAGTCGCTATGCTCGAACGAGTCGCCCAAAATTGGACCTTTTCAATGGACCACCTCAGACGTAGTTGTGGCCAACATTTTCATGATATCACTTTTAAAAAGTAAATGCCATGAATTGTTCTTTTAACCGATAATACAAATTTTAAGTTCACTTTCAAATTTATGTGTTTTATTTTAAATTATAAATCAAACCTCAACTGGACTACCTGGACAACCTATATATACTGAACTAGGAGTTTCAGGGATTTTCAAGTAGGTTCTTTCATTTCACTTTACTTTTGTGAGCTTATCTGAAAAAACATAACAAAATATGAATACGAAATCGACCAAACTCGCACGAATACCCAACTGGAGAAAGATGTTTCGAAGTTTGCTAAAAGGGATCCAGAACTCGTACCGCTCATTGTATATCTGGTCGGTTGCTAATGTTGGAGAAATCCGTGGAAAATGCAGAACATGCGTATGAGGTTTGCATAGGCTTGCTGTCGGATAGTGAGAATTATAATGTTTCTGAAATAGAAGAAACTTACGAGAAGTACCGTGCCGACCACCAACGAGTGCACACGTCATTCTGCACTCGTATTTCTCCGTGCTGTACAAAAAAAAAAAAAAAAAAAAAAAACAGTGCACAGTTCCATTAGAAATTATCACACAGTGTGGGAATCCTACACCTCCCGCTCCTGGTCGTAGTACTGTTGCTTGCAGTCGGTCACTTCCGTTACTGTATTTATCATACGGTACGGGCAGTGACTGAGTGTATGTAACAACTGATGGATAGCGGGTTGTGTGTGAATATTTTGTTGGTGCACTGTTTCATATTGTTGTAAGGCATAACACTTACAGCAATTTGATTCGGTAAACCATCGTCAGAATTTTCACTTCGCAGCCTTGCTTAGTATTGTCGGTGTTTGTGTTTGTTGTGTTTGTTTTTAATTATGACTAGGGAATTCAGGGTGGTCGTAGCCAATATACTCGGGCTAAAAAGTAATCACTTTTCTGCGTACGTCCACGTATGTAAGTACCGACCAGCTGATTTGGCACTTAGTGAAGCACAGGTAGATCTCCGCAAACACCTCTCAGATCACTTTAATCTGAAACTACCTGGCTACGAACTAGTGCCACTATTCTTTCCCCATCGCGGTCTCTCCATTTATGTGCGTAGTGATGTAGCTTACCAAATTCCACTACAATGTAGTCCCTGTTCCAATCCGGAATTCAATTTCATATGGTTAAAATTCCATCTTTTATCCACTACTTCTTTATTTACAGAAGCCCAAAACTGGACAGCAATTCGACCTTGCACGGGTTTGATGCGCTGTCTGACTCCATTCAAAGAACTGTATCCCTGTATCATACTGAAATTGTGATTACGGGCGATTTCAATATACACAATTCTGGTTGGCTTCGACATTCAGGACAGACAACACCCGAAGGACGGTGTGTTGAAATCTTCGCTGCGGAAAATAACTTAACCCAGCTTGTAAATGAGCCCACACGCATACCAGACGTTGATAGTCATACCACCAACACCCTAGACTTGTTTTTAACTTCTCACCCTGACAAGAACTGCGTTGATGTGCTCTCCCCTCTACGCTCATCGGACCATTGTGTCATATTAGCTAAATTCTCGTATACCCACCACACAGTTAGAGAAAAGATTCCTAAAAGAACCGTATGACAATACGAGAAAGCCAATTGGAGCGGACTTAACAACTTCTTTAGGAATTTTAACTGGTCGTTATGTTTCCTGGATAATGACGTGGATGCCGCTGCTGACATGATCACAGAAACTATTCTCTTTGGAATGAGATGCTTTATCCCTCATCGGATAAAGAGTATCAAACGAAAAGAAAAGGCATGGTACGACTCGAGCTGTAAAGAGGCTGTCAGGGTTAGAGAATTGTTTTTTCGGTCCTACAAGACCAACCCGACATAGGAAAACCGAAAAAAGTTTAAACAACCAGAAATGACTGCAACGTCTTTCTCAAGCGTGTGAAATTCTAATACGACCAAAACCTGAGGCAAAAAATACTGCAATCTCCCAAAGGCAGTAACAATTTTTGGTCATTCGTCAAAAACATTAGAAAGGCTGCCCCATCCTCCATCCCAACGCTCATTTACAATGACATTCCAGCTGTCAGCTCTTTGGACAAGGCCAATCTGCTTGCTGCACAGTTTGCGGTTAGCTCAACACTCCCAGATTGTGCTTTGTCCCTGCCTACACTTGAGTGCGTCGAATTTACAATGGGACGAATCCACTTTCGTACTAGTGTAGTAGCAGGAGTACTTAAAGATCTCAACATGCATAAATCCGCTGGTCCAGATGGTATATCTCGCCTTTTTCTGAAGAGGTGTTCTTCCACGCTGGCAAAACCACTGCGTAAGCTTTTTCATCAATCCTACTCTTTAGGACTCTTTCCGAGCAGATGGAAAACAGCGTTTGTCCAGCCCGTCCCTAAAAAAAAGCGAATCTTCTCTATCCTCCTACAGACCCGGTGCACTTACGTCCCTTCTTTCCAAGGTCATGAAAACGTTGATAAACCGTCAGCTCATGAAATATCTCGAAACACGAAAACTTCTCAATGACCGGCAATATGGTTTTCGTAGCAACAGGTCCACTGGTGATTTGATGGCATGTCTCACTGAAAAGTGGAACCAAAGCGTACATCAATCTGGCTAAAGCAAGATAGTTGCACTTGATATTTCTAAGGCATTTGACAGAGTTTGGCATCAGGCTCTTTTGTCGAAAATGAGTGCTTTTGGGATGATGACTCTCTTCTTCAATGGATTAGAAATTACCTTTCGGAACGTTCAATTCAAGTTGTCTTGAACGGTTTCAAGTCTGATATTCACAAAATAAATGCTGGTGTGCCCCAGGGCTCCGTTCTGTCTCCGACACTCTTTTTAATTTTCCTTAATGATCTCTTGTCTGCTACTTCTAATCCAATTTATTCATTTGCTGATGATAGTTGTCTCTGCTTTCCATATTCGTTCCCGGAAAGCCCCTGCTCTTCGGTTGTAGAACGGTAACGGCAGTGTATGTTAAGCTCATTAAATTTCGATATTAACAGCATAATCAATTGGGGAACTATCAACCGAGTGGAATTTAATGCTTCAAAAACTCAATCTGCTGTAATTAAAGCAAAATTCAAATACCCAGCCATTATCCATCATCCATCGTCGAAACCGATAAACTTTCCATTCTCGGTATGTGTGTGACATACTCGATGTCGCCAAAAATGTTGCGAAATGTCTAGGTTTCCTCAAGCGATGTAAGGAATATTTTACTCCCTCTGATCTGGCCAGAATATATAAGGCATTCATCCGCCCAAAATTGGAGTACAATGCCCACATCTGGTCAGGTGCTTCTAAAACATAGATAGGATTCAAAACCGTGCGATAAAACTAATTGGTGATACTAATATCAGTCAATCAATTGACACCCTCGAACACCGACATAATGTCTCCTGTCTCACTTTGTTTTATCGCTATTTTCACCACCAGTGCTCCATTGAAATCGCCAGTAGCATTCCGCCCATTCAAACTTTTAACCGTAACACCCGTCTCTCTATGAATGCTCATCAGTTTATCCTCAAGCCCATTTTCGGACGTACTCTAAAATATCGTGATTCTTTTCTAAGCCGTACAACTCGCTTATGGAATGCCCTGCCGACCGCTGTGTTTCCTGATCGTTATAACTAACAAACATTTAAAAACAATGTACTGTCTTTTCTTCCTCCCTATATTTCCTTCGCCCGCGCTGTATACGATTTTAAGGGTACAAAAAACCATTGATTGCGCGCTAATTAAAAAAAAGGAAAAAAGTTTCGTGATCTATTTTAATTCTACCGTGCAGATTCGATAGAAGCTTAAGACAGGGTTAAGGGGAAGGAAATAAAGGCTGACGACGCCGAAACGGATGCAAATATCACACAGAACAGTAGGTGCCAGATGCATTATCTCAAAACTAGCATTTCGGGTGAAACAGAAATAATTTTGTCCCACTTACCGATTTCCAATGGCGACTACATCAAGGCCTGGGATATTTTGCATGAAAGAAATGACCACACGCTCTTTCTGGTCAATACGCAGTTAAAATGTTACTTCGGTCAACTTTCAGTAAACAGGGAACGATCAGAAGCCATCAAGGATCTACTGGGTACTTCAACCGAGATTATTCATAGCCTCGATAACTTAAAGATACTAGTACAACACTGGGATGTGATAATGATTCAAGTTTTAGTGCAGAAACTACCATCTGAAACGCAGCAGCTGTGGGGTTCAAGGACAACAGCAAGGAGCTACCAACCTTTGCGGAATTTAAACAATTTCTCGAATCAAGGCTCCGCACTCTGGAAGCAGTTGGTTATCAACAGGAAAAAACGCTGTCAGAACCCCTCAAAAGGATTCCCCGCGTAATGCTTTTCACGCACAGACCAACAGATTCAAATTTGCATGCAAGGTGTACAACAAAGGTCAGCATGCTATTCGTAGAAGTAATCGGTTCCTAAAAATGAGCATAAACGACAGTTGTCAGACAATTTCTAAGCTAGGTTTGTGTAGGAATTTTCGAGCTTACAGTCATTTATCTGAAAGTTGCCTATGTACCCGAAGATGTTATTACTGTCAACAGCCCCATATTCGTTATTACATAATACTGCTACACAAGCTAACAATCCGTCGCATCCTCACAACTGTAATAAAGGAAGTTGCAGTCACAATCCTCAGTAACAAAATAAGAGATGCCCTAGCTCAGCGATTAACCCCAAAGCTCCGAGTTTCCAGCAACAAGTTTTCAGCACAAGCTACCAATCCGTTGCATCCTCACAACTGTAACAAAGAAAGTTGTAGTCACAATCCTCAGTAACAAAGTAAGAGATGCTTTACCTTAGCGATTAACCCTAATGCTCCGAGTTTCCAGCCTCACAATATGGATAAACGAGATACACCGATTGTACAATTGCCAAGTGGGGAGCAGCCTGGTTACAGCAAATCCGTCCACACCTACCATTCTGTGCCACATACAGATACCCAAGTGATGTTGACTACAGCTATTTTTCAAGATGTTTCTCTTTGGGCATTGTTGGACGATTTTTCCGAAGCCTCGTTTATAGCAGAGTCAGCAGTTCAACTACTTCATTTGACGCATAAATCTACTTTTTTAAAGTCTCTTAGTTAGGTATGGTCAACATCGGCACAAGTCCCAAGATCGTTGATGTAACAATAGGGTCCCATCACTCAACGTTTGTAGTCATTAAACAGGCCCTCGTCTATTAGTCGCTGCCTGGGCATATCCTGTCACGAATCCTTCCATTTGTTGATTGAAGATGGTTTGTCCCTAGCTGGTTCATCCTTTAATAAGCCAGCCAAGGTTGATGCTAGCTGATATAATCTTGCCAGAGTCAATAAGGCCAACGAATGCTAACTTGCCAATCGCACAGAGCACCAAATTAGGCTAGATTCTCTCCGGACGAGCTCCATTCACATCACAACAGGTGAAGAGTTTCCACCAAGTTTGCAATCTTGAGGCTAACATGAGCCAAGTCTGGGATTTGAAAAAGGCGCCATTTTAAATGTTCGTTACACCAGAAAACATCGCATGTGAGGAACATTTTGTAAATCACATCATGCGCGTAGCAGATGTTCAAGTTGCTCTTCCCTTTAAGAGTGGCATCCATCCCGTACTAGGGCGTTCAAAGAAGGCACGCTCCAATGACTCAAACAGCTAGAAAAACGTCTATGTAAAAACAAAAATATGCAAGAGAATTATGTTGCATGCATTGAAGGGTATCTGCAAATGGGTTATATGATCAAGGTTAAAGAGCGTACGTTGGAAAACACCTCATATTATTTCTTTCCACACCATGCGGTAACGAAAGAAAGCAGTTCAACCACCAATTTGAGAGTCGTGTTCGATGCGTCTTCTAAAACCTCGGATGGATCGTCAGTCAACGATAGTCATGAATGGAAGGGCGCTACAAAACGGTATTATTGATATCATTTTCAAATGGAGGTTGTATCGGTACCGCCAAATTTGGATCACCGACTAACACTCATTTTACCAGCTGATATTGTAGCGAAAGGATCCATCTGAGCCTGTCAAATTCTTTCGGCTTAAAACTGTGATATTCGGGACAGCATCTCCTCCGTATTTAGCCATCCGAACTCTCAACTAGTTAGCAGAGGAGACTCGATCTCAATTTCCACGAGCAGCGACGATCCGAGATAAGATGTATGTGGATGATCTCATTTCTGGAGCGGACTCCACCGGAAAAGCTGAATCAAAAATTTAGGAAGTGAATACGACACTGGAAGCAACGGGGCTGAATTTACGCAAGTGGGTATCCAATACCGAAAGTCTTTTAAATGTCTTGCTTTCGAAAACCCTTGTCGCCCCAATTAAATCTGTGAGCATTCCCCGACTGGAACTGTGCGGAAGCAAAGATTTACGCGTGGATGGTCTCATCAATAACTCTTTACTGGATAAAGTCACAATCATCACGATGGGAAACATTTGTCGGGAATGGAGTCGAAGAAATTTAGCGGTTGACGAGTTTGTCCATCTGGAACCTGGAAGAGAATCCAGCAGATTTAGCTTCGCGAGGTGTACAGCCTTCCGCATTAATACAGGACCATTTATGATGGAATGGGCCGACATTTCTGTACACGTCCTGGGACTTCTAAATGCCGAACCAGCCATTGAATTTAAACAACGATTAAGGGCTGAAACAAACACGTTGCCTACGACCGGAAACAGGATAACTAGATTGTCAGACTCAACGTTGCAGGGTTGGTAACGATTATTGCATATGCAAGAAATTATTAACATTATTAACATTAACAACACCACAAAAAGTCCTGCAACTACGCAAGAAAGCTTACACAACATCATCGCAGTATATCTTATGACAAAGCCACAACATCACTAATTCGGGTCGCGCAAAGACAGATGTTTCTGAACGGGATTTCGAAAACGAGAGATATGGGAAGACTCAACCAGGCAAATATCCCGTGTAAACAACAACGCCCGATGATTCTGGATGCAAATAGATATCCCTATTACTTATACGATATGCTTATCTAAAAACGCTGAACGGAGCGATTCAGCTAATGATGGCACAGCTGAGGAACAAACCACTCAAAAGAGCGGTAAAAAAGTGCGTGCATATAAAAGTTTTATCACTTGTTATAGGTATCGAGCTAAAAAATCCAAACAGCTAATGGAAGAACACAATATCTAGGCCTTTCACCCACACAGGTACTGACTATGCTGGCCCCATTAATATTCGAGCTTGGAAAGGTCGCGGGCTAGGTGCCATAAAGGGGTCATTTATTTGTTTGGTCACCAAAGCCATGCACCTTGAAGCGGTCAGCGATTTAACGAGTCAGGCATTTTTAGCTGCTTTTCGGAGATGCGCTGGGCGGTGAGACGTCTGTGCTGACGTCGAACTGCGTTTTTTTCTGAAAAGTGAAACACAGGATTACCATGAAATAGCCAACGTCTAAGCAACCAAAGGAACGAAGTGGAACTTCATTCCACCGGCTTCTCTCCATTTCGGAGGATTATGGGAAGCGGGAGTCAAGACTGTCAAATTTCACCTAAAAAGACACTTACTAGGAAATGGGACACTTACCTATGAGGAGCTCTCTACGCTTTTGATACAAGTCGAAGCGTGTCTTAATTCGAGACAGCTCTGTTCCTTAACAGAAGATCCATCGAACTTTCAAGCCTTAACACCGGCACACTTTCGCATCGGGGAGCTTCAGATCCGAAGCAGATCTGACAATAGAAAAGCAGAATTTCGTAGACCGATGAAAGACATTTTCAAGGACATTTGCAGACATTCTGTACCCCGGAGCAGACAATATAATAAGAGTGGCGAAGATTAAAACGCAACAAGGAGAATTCCGGAGCTCAATAACAAAATTATGTCCCCCAGAGAACAACTAATACAATTGTTCGAGATTACAATTAGAATAATTAATTATATGTAATAAAATATATGATAATGTAATTTATAATATATGTAAAAGGGGAAATGTACAACATTAGTAATCTACTGCATTACCAATAATAATGCTATGCAGAAATTTCCCAGTATAAATGAATATAATTAAGACCCTAGAATTAGGAGGTTGTTCATTTTGCTTCGCCTTTTTTAATTTGTTCGTGTGGTGACCAAAATCCTTTTATCGATTTTCATGGTCCTTCGAGTCCTTACGATTGATAGTAAATCAATCAGCGTGTGTGATAAAGCTAAAAAAAAAATAAATAAAAATAAAAAAAAAATTAATTTAAAGACAAAAGTGAAGAACAAAACTACCAGTGAGTTTTTTTTTTTTTTTTTTTTAAGGTGCAAATCGGTATCCCGCGTCGTGCAATTTTTTTCGTTTTTTTTTAATTGTGTTTTAAAGACCAACAAAAGATTGCAGTAAAATCGCAGCTATAACCGTCATCTCCGTTGTTCGACCATTTTGCCGTTCCAGTGAACAGTTCTGCTCACCGTTGGACTACTTTGCAACAGCACATCCACCGTTGAGTCCGTTACTACCGCAAAGGCTTCGTTGGGATATCCGCTACAACTGTGCGACACACATCTGGGATACCGTTTCGATTTCGAATCAATTTTCTGTAGATCTCCGGCAATTTAAATAACCTTAAAGATACGTAAGTTGAAATACACCCCCATTTTAATTTTTCTTTTGTTCTCTTACGAGCATTTTTTTTTAATTTTAATTGATTTCAAAAATGAGCACTGCTCTAAAGCTCCAAAAGAATTTGCTAAAGCAAATTACAAAGGATTGGGAAAATTTTGGAAAGAGATCCCCGAAGGAGAGGACAAAAAATTACATCTCCAACAGGATTGCCGTGCTGGAGGAAAATTTCAAGATTAGTACCCAACATAACACCGATGGATTATCCTCAATTGAAGCTGGAAAGGAGGATGAATTAGAGGAAGTCTTCGACAGGATTAAAGACAATTACCTGGACTACAAAACAGCGCTATTAGATAGCATGGATAAACTTCAAGCAACAGTTCAGACTCCGGTAAGTGATAATATAAGTACCTCTAGCGATAGGAACATCATTCGATTGCCGAAAATAAATTTACCAGTCTTTTTGGGGGAATATGAATCCTGGAGATCATTTCATGATCTTTTTGTATCTTTAATACATACAAATAAAACACTAACAGAGGTTGAGAAATTGTATTATTTGAAATCTAGTTTAGGCGGTGAAGCCGAGCGTCTCCTTCAACATTTAGTCATTGACAACGGGAACTATAAACCAGCATGGGTCATTCTCACATCTCGCTATGACCATAAACGTGTCCTTGTTAATGCACAGCTGAGAATCTTTTTTGCACAAGACAACATTAGCCACGAGACCGCTGCACATTTGAAAAAATCACTAGATACATCAGTAGAATGTCGACACGCTTTGAAAAATCTCGATGTACCGGTGGAACACTGGTATGCTATCCTTATCTTTTGTTTAGTGAAAAAACTTCCCACAATAACACAACTTTGGGAAGAAAAGCTAGGGACAGATAAGGAATTACCAAAATTTGAAAGTTTAACTGAATTTTTAGAAGCGAGGTTTAGGACATTGGAAGCAGTTGTTCAACGGGAAAATATAGGAGTCAGTCAGATCTCTAGGGCACCATTAACAAAAACAAAATCGTTTTACTTGAAGCAGAATCAAAAGAGTCAGTTCAGCTGTAAAGTGTGCAATAAAGGGCCTAATTCACTGCGAACCTGCAACGGTTTTTAAAAATGGACATCGCGTCTCGCAGGAATATCGTGAATAAAATTGACATATGCGAGAACTGTCTGGCATACAGTCACGCAACCCAACAGTGACCCAGCAGAGTCCGATGCTACTTTTGCCAACAGCTTCACCACTCCCTTTTACACATTAACCCCCCCTTCACACTCACAATTCAATTCACACACAACAAATACCCAACACTACACAACACATGCAGCGCCTAATGCGGTCACCACCATCCAACACACATACACCCCCACACAATCCCATTTATCTACAGAAAACGCTACCCCTTTGCAGCCCACACAACAGGTCAACACTTTTCACGCAGTAGAATCCCATGTAGACGTGTTACTCGCAACAGCGCTGGTGAAAGTAAGATCCTCTTCAGGTATAGACGTTACACTCCGCGGATTGATAGATCCGGGCTCAGAGGCCACCTTTATTACTAACCGGGCAGTCAGGAGATTAGGTATGAAGGGAAAACGGACTTTCGTAGAGGTATCCGGGTTGGGTAAGGTAAGGTCAGCAGCAGGGCTTGTCACAGCTACGTGGACCTTAGGTTGGGATGTCTGCACTCGGCCTATGAAATCAGCACCCGAGCCTTAATATTCGAATCGCTGGCTGGCCTTCTTCCGGCCCACGAGCTAATACCAAAGCAGTGGAAACACATACACGGATTAAATCTAACTGACCCGACCTACTATAAACCCGCCGAAGTTGATCTGCTATTGGGAAACGACATCTACTCCGAGATAGTACTTCCAGAAATCATCCGTGGCAAAGAAGCAAAGTTACCCATTGCGCAGAATACGTCACTTGGGTGGATTTTGATGGGTAAAGTACAAAAACCCAGTCGAACCATAAGGAACTTCGTTCAAGTACTTGATGCCAGTCGGCAACTCCAACGTTTCTGGGAGATGGAAAAAACACCCTTCAAAGCTCACCAAACATATGAAGACAAAGTATGTGAGGAGTTCTACAAGGCAACGACGAAAAGGTTGGATAGCGGACGATACGAGGTATCGTTATCATTTAAGGAAGGGAGCAGAATTGGGCTTGAATCCTCGAAGGAAGGAGCCTTGCGTAGGTTTGCTCAACTACAAAGACGAATCAGGTATGACCCTACACTACACTTAGAGTACAAGAAGTGTATAAACGAGTACTTACATTTGGGTCCTATGAAAGAAGTCGAAGTCAGCAAGGACGACGTACTCAAGACCTCTTATCACTTCTTCGTGCCGCACTACGCCGTGTCCAAAGCATCCAGTTTAGCGACAAAACTCCGGGTCGTCTTTGATGCTGTAGCCAAAACTTCAGACGGAATTTCGTTGAACCAGCATTTAATGATAGGACCTAAACAACAGACGGATATTATTGAAATTATATTAAGATGGAGAAAACATAACATAAAATCCGTGTCAGCTCAGCCGACTCTTATGACCAGATGATTGTTTGGCGTGACTGTGATATCAATCCAATCAAGGTTTATCGCATCCAAACAGTTATGTTCGGTACAAACTGTGCACTCTACCTTGCCATTCGATCGCTCAATCAACTGGCTACTGATGAGGAGCACAACTATCCGTTGGGCGCACGAATAGTGAGGGAAGACACTTATGTAGACGATCTGTTCGCTGGAGCTGATACTGTTGAGGAAACAGTGTTGAGGCGTGATGAAGTTAACAGTTTGCTGGCCGCGAGAGGGTTCATTCTGCGCAAATGGGCAAGCAATTCCAACGAGGTTTTGGATCAAATACCTGTAGATCAGCGGGAAGTTGCCTTTTCTTTGCCCTTAGATACCCCAGATCACGTCAACACTCTAGGAATTAATTGGTTTCCAGTAGACGATAGCCTTTCTTTTCAGAACATTCAACTCGACGGTGCTGACCCAACAAAAAGGACAATTCTATCCACCATTGCTAAGCTTTTCGACCCTTTAGGATGGATATCACCCTGCGTCGTCAAGGGCAAAATTTTGATGCAAAAACTGTGGCGTAGCGAGCTGAAGTGGGACGAGCCTATTTCATTGGAGTTAAAGAAGGAGTGGAACGCTTTTCGTGAGGAATTGCCGTAACTTGAAAAGATCCGTATCCCTCGATGGATCCACACGCACAGCACTCTTAAGGAACTGGAATTACACGGTTTCAATGACGCGTCCAAGAAGGCATACGGTGCCGCTATATACCTTCGACGTCATCCATGTACAGTTGGTTATGTCCAAGACTAGAGTCGCTCCAGTAAAAACCTAAACAGTGCCACGACTAGAACTCTGTGGAGCTGTTACTTTTGCAACACTGCTGGACTATACTTCTAAGGTTTTAGGCTTTCTAGATGTGAAGCAATATGCCCAACTACGTGGGCCACCTTTGTTAACAACCGGGTAGCCGAAATACAACGACTGGTGAAACCAGAAAGCTGGAAGCACATTCCCAGTGAAATGAATCCTGCAGATATAGCATCCAGAGGAACAACGCCTTCTGTCTTACATGCTAACAGGCTTTGGTGGAATGGGCCAGATTTTCTGCGAGAATCTTGGGAGTTTCAATGTCCACAACAACCGACGAGCTTAACTACAAACGAGGAGAAACGGTCAATTAAAGCTCACATGGAGATTCAGGTAAAAAATGATTTTTATACTCTAATAGCAAAACACTCTAATCTTACAAAACTTATAAGGAGCATTGCGTACTGTCAACGATTTATAACAAATTTACGAAACATACCTGAGTCGAAAAAGGTAATTTACTCTCTCCAGTCGAAATTCATTCTGCCACACTGTTCGCCGTAAAGCTTGTACAGGCAGACATGTTCACTCCCGACGTGAAAACCAAAGCTCCAAGCTCGCTCTGCCCTTTTACGGACTCTGATGAAATCTTGCGAGTCGGAGGTAGATTGCAACAGGCGGATCTTCCATTTCATCAACGACACCCAATCATACTCAAAGGAAATCAACATTTCACAAAGCTTTTGATTGCTGATGCTCATCTGCGAACGTTTCATGGAGGACTACAGCAAACCACAGCATACTTGCGCAACAGGTACTGGATTCTTAAATTTAAAAATTGTGTTAAGGGATATTTACACAGCTGCACCATCTGCTTTCGGTATCGAGCTAAAACGTCGCACCAACTGATGGGCAATCTACCGGCCCCAAGAGTGCGCATCTCCCAACCGTTAAAACAGTCCGTACAGGCGTACTTTGCCATTTTTGTGTGTTTGGCTGCCAAGGCCATACACTCCGAATTGGTGAGCGACCTTACAACAAACGCGTTCATCGCAGCCCTACGACGATTCACAGCGAGAAGAGGATTGTGTTCGCATATATTTAGCGATAATGGACGACCTCTAAACTCAATCCCTCAAGCGGAGATCAAGATCTGACATTTACAACGATGGGACCGCCTCCAGAAATTACAACAGCTATTCTGGAAGCAATGGAAAGCTGAATATTTGACGCGTTTGCAACAGCGCCCAAAGTGGCACAAAATTGATTAGCAACCCAAGACAGGAGATCTAGTCCTGATCAAGGATGATCACCTACCCCCCACAAAATGGAGTTTAGCACAAGTCATAAGCACGTATCCTGGGACAGATAACCTGGTTCGGGTTGTCAAGTTGAAAGCACAGAATGGAGAATGGAGAAATCATAAAACTCAGAATGCCGACGGCAAGTACAACACACAAAATTCTAAAATTTATTATTTTGGTACAACACATCAACAAAACCACACACATTTACACACAAGCAAATACCAATACCACAAACGCGCCGTCGTTTTATTTATTTTTTTTTTTCATTTTTTTCTCACAAAAAAAAAAAAAATATTGTTTACTAATGCCCTTTTTCAAGTTTTTTTTTTTCTCCAGGAACAAAATGTACATTTCTCAAATTGGATTTTAAGGACAACACGACATTTCACGAGAATCCAAATCGTTTACAAACTTTCTACACGTACTACAATCACGAAAAAGAGAAGAAGAAGGATGAGCAACTTTCATTGAAAAATACGATGCACAGTTGCAACAACAATGGCCATTGACCCCATAAGGCACACTCAAATATTTGTCAATTTATTGTACTTTAAATTACCTGGTCAACACACCATACTTACAATTTTCAATATCGTCATACTTCAGAGTTTGAGTAAAACACTTTATTTCTTTTATTTTTTGTTTTTTTTATTCGACGCAACAAAAACACAACACTTACACTACACATTATACCGGTTCGGCAATCAACACAATAAACATCAATAACGAACGAAGATGATCAAAACAAATGAAGAAGAAGATGGCTGTGGGTGATCGACAAGGAAAGCACCAACATGAAGGCAGAGACACTTTACGAAATTAAGGGTCGAAACACATTGAGAACTATGTTCACGGCCGGGGAGGATGTTCGAGATTACAATTAGAATAATTAATTATGTGTAGTAAAATATATGATAATGTAATTTATAATATATGTAAAAGGGGAAATGTAAAACATTAGTAATTCACTGCATTACCAATAATAATGCTATGCAGAAAATTCCCAGTATAAATGATTATAATTAAGACCCAGTATATTGCATACCTTCTGGGGATAAACACAATTAAATTGATAAGCAAATGAATAGGACGTTTTTTATTTTGCTCCGCCTTTTTTAATTTGTTCGTGTGGTGACCAAAATCCTTTTATCAATTTTCATGATCCGGCTCGAAGGACCGGATAATAAATAAAAATAAAAAAATTCTTTTCATTCAACAAAATTATACAATATTCAAAATCCTAAAATATCATAAACATTAAAAACATCAAATGGAAATTAATTATAAGTATTACTGACTTTAAGAAAAAAAATTAAAATTTAAATAAAATATTAGTCAACAATTTAAAGTATTTAAATAAATCGTTACAAAAATTTCATGCACACACTTATCATACCGATTACAACATGAAACACGCACACACTTATGCACACGCTCATTCCAAACACACTACACGTTAAAATGCAGTCCATGCGTTTACCATATACACACAACATATTGTCAGTACGCTACGATACCCATTTAAACAAACCTTCAACTCGGAGGATCAAACAATCATTCATAACGAAGGACTCGACACTCGAAAAAAACAACAACCTACAATACAATGCAAATTAATAGAAAAATGAATATAATTTTCTTCACAACAAAAAAAGTAAAATAATATATATAACTCACCTGAATTACATTGGTGTGAAATATTTGTGTATGCTGTCCACATTACTGTTTCGTTTGTCATTGTTGGCTTTCATGTACCACAGAGTTTCAGGTATCCGCAGCAATGCAGAAGACGGTACAGTGAGACGAAAAAATATCGACAGCAGAAAATTATGATGAATATTTATGATAATAGCTCTGGACACCAAATAGAAAACCTATTGAGGACTTCTGAAAGAAATTTGGTATCGTGGGGTGAAGAGATATGTTTGAAAATTTTGGTATCATCAGCGTAGAGGAACGACTGTTTAATATGGTATATGGATAAAAAGTTGTATTTTAGAAATTTGAATCATATTAAATCAATCAAATATGCATACATAGTTAACAATAAAAGTATGCATATATCAATCAATTTCAATAATATTGATATTATGATACACAAACTCCTCACGTAATTGTGTGCCAATAGTTTGTTTCCATAAAGCTAACTTTGACCATCTACGAGAAATTAACCAACAATTCTCTGATGAGTTAATAAGTCGACGAGTGACTGGTATAACTTCTTGTAGAATTTAGAGCACCCTTGGGAATTGACTTATTTATTTTCTGGTTGTAAAGTTGTTGCACAGGGTTTGGTTTCCACCGTCGCAAGTTCTACTGAACGTTTCTGAGTAAATTGTAAAATTTGCAGCGATATATTTTCCTTCGAAAATTTGTCAATATGACCCCTGTCAACAATTTCAAACTGCAACCACCCGAGATTAATTAGAGATATCCAGATCATTATTCAATTTATATATGGAAGCCTCAGTGTCACATTTTGTTTTTCCAATCCTTTTTAGTATAGCATCCAGGTCACAATTCCGTTCACGATGGCAAACCTTCTCATATTACATGAGATCGTCAAAACACTCTAGTTGGAGCATAAAAGCTTCTTTGAATATGTTTTTCAACTGACAAAACAAGTATGAATAGTATTGTTATAGGAGAAAAGGTTACCTTGGTCTTTATCATCTATTTTTTGGTAGAGAATAAATTTCTACCTGAATAGCTATTTTCAGCTTAACTCCTCTTTGAGGCTTTCACAGACAAAATGGATTACGTAATCATTTTCCAGTTATTTGGAAATTTTCAGCTTGTAGCTTTCGCGGATGTAAATCATTTTTAAACCAGGTCCCTTTAATGGTGGTTGTATTTGCTCGTTAATGAAAAAAGCCTTTTTCGCTAACATACTCAGCACCGATATGTTCTGCGGCATCTATCCATCATCACTGCCGCTTTTAATACTATTTTGTTTTACAGCAGAAAGAATCTGCCATGCCATCAATCAATCATGCCATCCTCTTTATCGGGAGAAATAAAATATTTATTTACAGCACAAGTAATAGCATCACTTTCAGCCCATCACCATAGGTAACATCATCTCTTACGTTTTTAACCCTTATGTTCAAACCCAACTTTACTAACGCTATTTAGATCTCCGGGTACCCGGTTACCCATTCTCGGTACTATTGGAATTGTTTATATTTCAGTAAAGAAAATTATTTAAAAAAAATATTTTCTTGTAATATACAATACAATAATGTTAAGTATTGAAGTAAGTTTAAGACGAAAAATGCTGGATGCAATACCGTTACAAATTAACATGGGTCACTTCAGGTAGAAGATGCAATTTCTATTGTTCGGGGTAGAGAAACTTCTCTCTAAGTGAAAAGGAATGTCAAGTTTATTTCTCAAATTTCTACAGCATGAAAGATTCAGACGTGTTAGTCAACTTCTGAGTGAAGTGAAAGAAAAAAAATATGGAAGAAGTATCTCGAGCGGATTTTGCTAGGTAAGTAAAATTCACATATGTGAAATATTTTTACATTTTTTTACATCAATTTTGTGTAACTTTGATATAATTTGAAATAATTTAATTTTTCACCTATAAAATAATATAATACTTTCATCTTTAGAATGAGTGCAGCAGACTAAGTAGCTTATTTAATTCAAACGGACTGTATGATAGTGATGACGCAGACTGGTTTTCGCAGTCCACTTCAAACCTTCCTTTCCTTTCGGATAATGATTCAGATAATGAACATTCACAATTTTCTGAAAAACAGCAAAAAAGATAAGTCCCAAAGTAGAAACCGCAGAGCCAACAGGTAGTAGATATTTTTTGCTGATTATAATAGAAATAATCATTTATGACTGCAAATATTAAATTTATATTCTAATAATTCCTAATTCTAGGATCAGTAACTAGCGAAGGATAAAACTGATTGGAAGGAGACAGGACCACATCAACATCAGGCTAGCGTTCACAATGTTTTATGTCAACGAAGTGGGACTCATCGCAGTACAGAAACGCTTTATCATGGTGGATATTACTGTCCGACACACAAATAAGAAATTGCAATAGAGATCATCTAAATTCTCAAAGAAAATGGAAGCATGTTATATATGCCGGAAATCTATTCATTCTTCACTCTTTCGATTTGTGCTGGTGCAACTAATTATTTCAATACAGATCATACTTCTGAAATGTGGCATTCCAACTCGTATCCATTATATCGCGCAACAATTAGACTTAATAGATTCCACATTATGGGATTTTTAAGATTCGATGATAGCAATAATCGCAGTCAACGCAAGAAAGAAGACAAGGCAGCTCCAATCCGCGATTTATGGATAATGCTTAATACAAAATTATCTCAATGGCATTATCTACGGCAAATTTAACAATTGAGGAACAATTATGTTATATTCTGTTCAAGGCCGTACATGATTCAATTAATATGTGCCTTCAAGGCCAGAAAAGTATGGTATACAAACCTGGTGGATTTGCGATGCTGAAAACGCGTATCCTTTGCATGGTATTATTTACTATGACAAAACGAATAATACTCGTAAAAAAAATCAAATAGAAAGAGTGGTAATAGAATTAGTATCTCTGTACCCAAGAAGTGTAAGAATTATCTGCATGGATAATCTTTTACAATTCTACCCGTTGCAACTGTGAGTGACAATGCAAAAAAGAAACCTATATAATTATTATAATAAATATGTATAAAACTGGCGTTGACAAAAATGGACAAAATGCTGAGAAGATACACAACTCAACGGCGATGTTCAAGATGGCCAGTGGCAATGTTCTTCAAAATGTTGGACATCACTTCACTTGCGACATATTTAATTTTTTATAAATATAATAAAGTGTTCGCAAAGAAAACTACGTCTTTTTCGCGCAGATTGGATGTAGAACTTGCCAAGTCAATGATTGAAGCAATATCGCAATTGAAAGCATTATATTTCGTCATGTAGCAGCTATCAAAGAAAATCCCGGACCATCAGTTGAGCGAGACTCAATGAAAAGGTAGAAAGTCACCGGATCCTGTCATATTTGTCACAAAATGACAATAAAATGACAAAGGAAAACGCGCAAGAACTGCAGTGAACGTCAATAGCCGATTTGCGATGTACGTTCAAAAAATATTGTTAAATGTATCGAATGTAATACATAATATTATTTATAAACACATTGCTGTAACATATCTTTTAGATAAAATAACTATTTGCATGCGTAAAAAAAAAAATGTTGACTTTATTCTGTTTAATTATCGATGTGGGTACCCAGGTACCCTCATAATTCCCTTCCTAAAGAGTTATATAACGACGACCTGGGAGCTCAAAATAAGATTTTAATTTTTTGTTCAGTTTTTTTTTTTTTTTTTTAAATAAAACAGCTCGGTGGGCATCCCGGTACCCAGGTAAGAACATAAGGGTTAGGGTGTTATACGCAGTAAGAAACAAGTGAACATCATTTCAAACAGTTCTGACACGTTGTACTATCGTGTGTTCAGTTTTAATTTTCTGTTCACAGTTTGCGTTTTTATTCTATTAAATTGATTTTAAATCTGAATTAAATTGTCATTGTCATTATCAAAGCAATGTCAAAGCAATGCTCCATTACCACACGAAACTTTCTTTTAATTTTTTTTCACAATAACAAAAGTTGCTTAACTCACAATGCTATATCTCACGAAGCAATAGTCCGACAGCTGGAAAATTTATACACGTGTCGTATAAACTTTTTAGCCGACCTGTTACATTGCCCGCATGCTGAGTCTTTTGGCATACAATTTTCTACAACTTGTAAATAAGTATTTTAGAAAAATATTTATCTATTGCATATATTTTGTGTTTTTTTATTATAGAACATTGGAACTCTGGCTTGCTCTTGTGACTTCATAATAGAGCCGATATATTAAAAAAAAAAAACAATAAAATCCCCACCAACTTCAATAATTAGTATATTTCTATAATTTTCTATCATATTTTCCATGGAATCAAGTTTCAGGTTTTGACGTTTTTCTATTGTTGTTTCACACGTCCTTATTACGTGAATAACTTTTTGGTGAATCTCCCATAATTTTTTTTAACAACATTTTGATTCCTTGAAATCCGTGAAGTTATGAATTGAAATTCATACACTTAAGCAAATATGTAAGTTCTGTATTCATCACGATAAGGACACTTTTTTTGTTAATGTAATTATGATAATGTAATTATGATAAATGTAATTTGATAATTACATTATGTATGAGTAATGATAAGCACTTTGTTAACGTTTGTGTCAATTAACAGACAAACACATTTTTAAAACATTCTCTTTACTGAGCAAATCATTTATATTTCTAAAATTATACATTTTATATTTAATTCATTTAATATTTTTAGAATGGTTCGGTTGTAATGTTTGGCCGAGTAGCATCTTACCGTTTCCTCGACTCACCTTCAGATGGAAGATATAATCTTGCACTCTCGCAGTCACAATTAGATTCGGCATGTCTGTACGAAAGGTAAGCATTTCAATGGTAAAATTTTTATCTAGTATTAGCTTGATGTGCAACTTTAAATTAAATTTATTACGTAGCAGAAATGTAGTTTTCCATTGCGAAAGTTAATTAAGCTTTTAGTTTAACACTAAAAAAAAAAATTGTTGCAAACTTAGCTATAGACTTCCTATATTACCATATCAATGTAGTTTTGCTTAGCTTTTTAATGTAATACATGTTTTTTTTTTTTTTTTTAATTTTTTTATTTATTTTTATATTTTATTTTATTTTTTTTTTCTTTTGTAAAATACTCGTTATATTACTCATTCGCATAATTTGTAATACATTCAAAACGTTCATAAAATTGTGTGTCAATACTTACCATAAACTGCAGCCGGTCTCCAACATCCCCGGCTTCGTGGAATGAAGAAGATGGAAATTTGAATTTGGTAAGACAATGACAATTAACAGATTTCGCTGTTATATAAATTTAAAAAAGAAAACAAATTTATAAAAACAAAAATTATAAAAAAAAAATAGAATCAAAAAGAAGATTCCGAGGCGATAAGCAATCATTACCATCTCAGTAATAGTGTAACATTGGATCCCGTGCTAAATTTAACTGAAGACACTAAAGCAATGCCAAGCAGATTAAAACAGGAAATTTTGCTTAGCTATGCGAGGGAAACTGAATTAAACTCTGACGGCATCGAACCAACTTTGGAGAGCGAAACAAAATCAATTTCAAGTGTGAAATCAGATGGATCCACTACACAAGAGCAAAGGTAAACTAAACCTTTTTTCTTTCTTAATCGGTCTAATCTCGACCGATATGATGTTTTGTTGTAACTTCATTATTTTTTTTTTTAACTTTTATGAATTTTTATTTGCATTGCCATGTGCCAAGTATATACATATCATATATTTAAATTATGACTTTACAGTAATGATACCAAAAAAAAAAAATAAATATATTTTTTCTTTAAGATCTCAAAAAATTGTTAGTGGACTGGAAAATCAAGGACAAGAACCAATTTTGCCTGCCGTATTAGAATTCCCGGAAACATACCAAGATAACTTTTTGAACCAAATTTTGAGTGAATTGGATGTTAATGTACCCCATTTTAAACTTGCCCCAGTATACACCCTTTATTTATGTGCCAGGTAATAAAATAAATATATTTTGATTACTCTTTTATGAATTGTGGTTATAAAATTCTTCGAATACTTAAATATTGTGCAATCTATTGACACCATCGAATTAACTTCTATTTAGTGGTTAAAATTATAAATCTCACTTATCATTGTACACTTACACGCAAATTATGCGAAGAACACCACGAATGTGAGACTTGGTCGGACTTGGTCGGACTTTTTGGCTACATTTTTTAATAATAAAAAAAATATCCAATATATGTTTATGTTTTGAGAAAACAATCATTCCATTAATTGTAGATAATATACATACGTAAAAGTTTAGTGAGCTTCAAAATATATAAGATTTAAGATTTTTAACACTGAAAATACTTATACTCGTATTTCATATACCTTATGTATGTACATACACTTGGGGTCATAAAAACCGCATTACCTAATGAGTTCTCAAAAAATGCCTTATTACATCAGATCTTAAGGGTTTTTCTCATACTAATGAAGGGTATTCCCCATAGCGAAGTTCGGCCTCGTATTCAGTGGAAAAAAAATTAGTTTGAATTGAGTTGTGACGGTGACAAGTAAAAAAAAGTGAAATGTCTGGTATGAACTGACTCGGGACAAAAAAGTTCAAATATTGACTTTAGTCGAAGAAGGGCGATAGCCAGTGAGATTGCGGTTAAAATAGGATGCTATCATTCAATTGTCGTACGACTGATGAAGAAAAAAGAAAATTTGGATCCACTGGGAAGGAAAAAAGGCTCGGGACGAAAACGTTAAACAACCCAGAAGACGGACAATGTATTAAAACGAATTAACATGAAAGATCGCTTTAAAAGTGCTGTATAAGTATATAAGAGCAGAGCTGAGTGAATTTCATCAATTTTCAAAAAAATTTCAAAAATGAAAAAAGCTCGCTTGACGTGGGCAAAAAAGTACGAAGATTGAACGCAGGATGATTTGCGATGTGTGATATGGTCCGATGAAAGTAAATTTAATTTGTTGTGTGCCGACAATTTGCCATACGTACGACGGGTAGCAGGTTAAAGATTCAAGGACGAGTGCATAGTCAAAACAGTGAAGATTCCTCAAAGCCAGATGGTTTGGGGATGTTTTTCTTTTTACGTTTTGGGCCCTTAGCACTTTGTTAATGGAACTATGAACGCTTAAAAGTATGGAGAAGTAGTAAGGGAGTTTTTGGTACCAGCAATTGAACAGCATCATTCATATACTGACAAGTGCATTTTTCAAGATGATTCTGCACCTTGCCACCGCGCCAAATCCGTAAGTAAAGTGTTATAAATCAACTTCTATATGTCTACTTTATAAATAATAAACAGACAAGCAACTAGAGTCTTTCAATAATTTTCAGCTCAAGACAACGTTTGATGACCTCGGAATTACCAGACTAGACTGGCCAGCTAATTCGCCCGACTTAAACCCAATCGAACACTTGTGGCATGTAATGAAACGTAAGGTGGCTGAACATAAACCAGAGAGTAAAAAAAAGCTAAATTAAGTTTTGGAACATGTATGGAAAAATGAAATATCAAGGGATATTACTGAACTTCTAGTAAACTCGATGCCTTCTAAAATAAAAGCGGTTATAACCGCCAAAGGAGGAGCAACTCGGTATTGATAACTTTTTGGTAAAAGTGGCATATCTAAACATCTTATATACACATACATAAAAAATGTATCGTTTGATTTTGTTAACCAATGACTGTATTAAAATATTTAAAAAAAATAAGAAAATTAACTGGTATTTCTTTCTTTGTTAATATCGTTTTTCAAATATTCAATAAACATATGGAAATTAGATAGAAATACTTATAAACTACTGCGGAGTACTCAACAAAAATTTCATTTCATTATAAAAATTGTTATCGTAGTTATTAACAATTTTTCAATAATTTTGATATGGTGCGGTTTTTATGACCGCAAGTGTATGTTAAACGTTATGATTACACTCAATTTGCTGTCTATTTCCGCAAGGGATATGTTTAGAGCGCTCACCAGAGATTATAAATCTTTATAAAATATTTTTACCCAATGTGAAAGAAAAAGAAGAAAGAGCTCTCTGGTTTTTAATATTTGTAAGTTTTTATAAGTCGGAAATAAGTTTATTTTAGTTTATTTATTAATGCTTATTGCAAGCTACGAAATGCTGGCAATTTTAATGGAGCACTGAAGGTGAAGATAGACCAAAGTGAGACAGACCAGAGACATCACGTCGCTGGTATCGTTTTAATTGGATGGGTAATTTGGACGTCACCTTTAAGTTTAATTGGCCAGTTTTGAATACCCTCTAGTAGGTATAAAGCGCCAAAATACCAAGAATGGAAAGTTTTTCAGTTTCGATGATACAAGCGCACACTAGCGTTTATTTTGTAAGTAGCAGTATTGAAATGGTATAAAACGACTTGAACTGAATTATCCAAATGTAATTTCGAATTCTTTGGACTCTTGCATACATTTTAGATATCTGCAATGATGTTGAATGTTTCGTGTGTGCTTTTTTTCCTTCTGAAGCCAATAAAAGTTTTCCGCAAATTATTCCCGAATAAACCAATCCCAATTATCGATTTTTTTCGTTCTTATTACTTTATAAATTTTTGTGCAAAATGTGTTTCAGATAATGTGTCGAAGACTTTAACGGGAGATTCCTTGACAAACATGTTGGGTCATCACCATTAGCATAGCTGCATAAATTAAGTAATTTTATAAACCAATAGCATCACTTATAATCCATTTCAGACCGCTGACCCACAGTACATTAAACCAGTCGTGGAGCCACTGTTCTCCAGTCATAGCATTAATAAGGTGTCGAATATGAGAAGCCAGCTGCAAAGGCACCGTCTTCAATCACGGCATTCCTGAGCCATCGGATTACAATAATTCAAACGAGTACAATAAATACTGGAGTGAATGGGAGACATAGAGTAATTCGCAGAATTATGACAGCTTGGAGGAGAATAGTATTACTAGTGGTTTGCGTGTGCGGTACTGGTATAATATTCACATGGATGTCAAGAGCGTGGGCATGGTAGAATCTGCTATGTCATTATTCTTAGGAAGCAACGAATGGATAATGGGTTTTCGATTGCAGTCAGAATCAATCTTGAACGGGTTTAATGTCGCTGCGCGGTGGTCTGGATTTGAAGAGTTCCTGCTCTTCGGCTGTAGAAGGGGAACTACAGCGTATGCTAAGCTCATTAGATTCCGACATAAACAGCATCACTAATTGGGGGTACCTCCAATAGTGTGGAATTTGATGCTTCCAAAACAAAATGCTGTCTGCTGTCGTTAAAGCCAAATCTAAATACTCAGCCATTATCCATGAATGGGCACTTGCATCGTCGAAACCAACAACTTTCCATTCGCAGGATGGGTGTAAATGACAACTTACGTAGAAATGCCCAAATATTCGATGTCGCCAAAAACGTTGCGAAATGTCTAGGATTCTTCAAGCGATGTGAGAAATATTTCACGCCCTCTGATCTGGTCTCAATATATAAGGCATTTGTCCATTTAAGGCATTTATTATTTATCCAAAAAAAAATCAGTATAATAAATACTGATGAACAAATTTAATTTATTTTGAAAAAAATGTTATTGGCAAATGTTTGATTTTTCTGAAAATTTAATCGCAAACTTTCATTTGGAAGAGTAGATAGCGTGTATAAATTGACTTAAAGCACGTTGCGTAATTTACACGCCATTTTTTTTTTATTTTTATTTTTTTTTTGGATGTGCAAAAGAAATATGGCGGTTGTTTAACGAACTCACAGCGATAAATTGCAGCGCATCAGGGAAACAAACAGAGCTCATGACTCCTTACAGTATCCATTAAAGTTTTGTTCTTGTGTTTTGCTTTACCTTCGCTAAATTCTCAACCAGCTTTTGGTCGATATGTACGCTAAAATCAAGGCTGATCGTTTACTATACATTCGAACTAACCAAACTCAATTCCACTCTGAAAATTATATCCACTTGCGAGACGGTGTTCTCGACAACCTAGAACGCTTGGTGATTTGCCATCTTCCTTCACTGGCGCTATACGCTCCAGCGTATTCGAGATACTTTTGTGTACGTTTGAAATTATGGTCATCTCGATCTGTTTATTTATTTATTTATTATTTATTTAAACATAACTTACACAAAAAGAATGATTTTTTGTAAGTAGCGTAAGTCTTAAAAAAAATCAAGAGAATATTTAAAAGTAAAAATGTACATGTATTATAAATCTAAGATAGAAGTAAAGTAAGAAAATGAGTTTATTATTCATATGCTATCAGAACTCTATTGATATATATAAATTTAAAGCTAATTTTCGGAGGGAGACTAGGATGATGAAAGGACTTTCAAGAGGGAAGTTCTAAAAATGCGGTGATTTGCGATACTTCTTATTTCGATTGGTAGGAAATTCCATTGACGTGTGGTATAAACAAAGAAAGTGAGTTCGGATGGCGAGCAGGAGTATCTGCTGGAAAGTCAAATTTTCTATAGAGATATTCTGGTTGGCCAGTTCGCATGACTTGGTGGATGCAACACGAAGCTTTGAATTTCAAAAAGTTAACAAAGGAACAGCCAAAGATTTTTATTGAGTGTTGTGATACGTGGTCATAACGTCAAAGATTGTAAATATAATGGTAATGTTGTTAAATACAACATTTAAATTTCTTAACGAGTTCTTGCGGAGTTCCCGGACGTCGTGTATGAACGCTGAACGGTGTTCCAACAGGTTTCCCCAACTGCCCATCCTGAGACTGATACAGGATGTACAGCAACGGTTCCTATGCTTAGCAAAATCGTGAAGGTGGACATCAAATGATTGGTGCCCTTTTCACCGGTACTATCAAGTGCTCTGAAAACACATATCAACGTTGAATACTGTGGCTGTAAAATACCTTTGTAAATATGTAAAAAAGGGTATTGAACAGGATACGTTATCTGTGCAAAGAGTCGCAGGACCAGACGCTAAAGACCGTTGGCGTAGAACTCCGTATGCATTGCTTTTCCCGCCTCCAACTCTATATCGCCTGTTCGAGAGTCAGAGGCTCCTCGAATCTCTTCATTTACGCTTCCAGAACCAATTAAGTAATATACTATACTCGTAGTGTACAGAGAAGCCTTGATTTAAAGTTTACTTTATACCGTTGTGTTTGATTTGATTCCCTCTAGCAAGTAAAGGCTGAACTCACTTCGATTCCAACATCTCTGTTCACTAAGCAATGTAACCTGGGTGTAAGTGATGCGATAGTGGAACTAACGAATTGAAAACACTAAGGTAAATTCAATAAAAATTATTTAAATATAACATATATGGTACATTCGATCAACCTTTGTAAAACGTAAAATAATTTTTTTTTTTTTAGTTGCCTGCAAAAATGTTTGAATTTCGGACCCCTGTCGAGTTAAACGCCGGGACGATTAAGAAGCCAGTACACTAATTTTATTCATTTTTAATGCATTTTTATTTGAATTCAGTCATTAACTCTTACGTGCTAGACAAAAACATGCTTACAAATTAACTTAATTAAGTTAAAATTATCAGATTCCATCATGGCCCCATGCGAGCACTTTAAGTTAAACTTAGTAGTTATATTATTTTTATATTTCATATATTTACAATTTATTTATTATTATTTATTATTTTTCATAAAAAAATGAAAAAACCAATTACACTACCACTTGCGCCACGATCAACCACTAAAAGTCTTATTCTTTAAAAGCCTATGTAACATTCGCTTCCTCGTTTGTCAACCATCACAGACCTTTTATCAATTCTTCATTATACCAACGCGAATGAAGTCGCAGCTATAACGAAGGGGACAAAAAAGGAATGCAGAATTATTTGCATAAAAACTTTCTGGTTTTTAGCCGAAATATTGACATTTAATTCATAATATCCTCGATGATGGACTTTTCAACACAAGGCCAGCAGGGTGGCCATGCAGTTAGAGAGTGGTGAGATCATCTATATGAAAATTTATGGACAGGGCGGGATGAACCCATACTCCAAACTTGACCATAATGGACTTTTATTTGTGGAGATGGATGAAGGACATCAGTTGCAATAGTTCGAGAAGAATTGGAAAGAATGGACAAAAATTATCTCTGGCGTGCATACAAAGCAATGGTTTGCACTTTGAACAATTAATATGATATATAAGGCTTAACGGAAAAAATAAAATAAAATTGTGCAAATTAATATTCGTATTTTTTTTTTTTCTTTCTAAAATGCTTCATAATTGTTGACTAATTTTTTTAAACCTGTTTCAATAAGTTGGGTCGTATCTTGAAAACTGGACTTGAAATGAAATGATCTGACTCTTTTTAGGGCTAAATTTACTTCAAAACAATTAAAGTACTTATAATTAGCAGTTCAACAATACCTTATTTATTACCATACATGCATAAATTTGAAAGATGTTATTTTAAGTAGGAGTCAAAACAGCGTATTTCCTACTCCAGCTCATACTTTTTTTCTTAAAATATGTTAAGGGATCTCCCTTTAAAGTCTTCGATATATTATCGGGAACACTATATATGTTGATCGTTTTATATATTATATAATATAAAGATTCAATAGTCTGTAATTTAGACATAATTGTCTTGAGGATCCACTTGTCAAAGTGGAAGTAGAAGGGAAGCCACCCACGGAGCTCTGTCCCATTTTCCTAAAAGCTTAACATGTGCTCCGGCACTTTAAGTGTAGATATACCCACTTAAGTCTTAAGTTAATTAAAAAAAAAAAAGAAAAAAAAATGGCGCGAGTTTTGGGTCAGAGCCAAAACTTTACTTTTTTCATCCAATTTATTTAAATGAACATTTTAAATAAAGCGATGAGGTTGGTTATATCATGCTCGCCATGAATTAAGTTGTAGTAAACAGAGGATGTATAAGAAGATGTCTCCCCTAGTTTTCGCTGATCGAAACTTGATATTTATTTTCAAGAAGTCGGTCTAATAGAAGAGCCTTCTTTCTTATTAACAATGGCACATTCCTTATAAACATTATGTGCAAAAATGATAAAATAGCAACAACGTCGCTGAATCTCGTTTTTTACTTACCGAAATTTGTGAAGATATATGGATAGCTTTTAGTATATTCGAAGATATATCAGAAGCTCTCTCCTTTTCAGTTAAAGTGCGATTTTCACTTGCTGACACTACTTAACTGCGAAAATATGTCAACTGCCAATGTTTTTAATCCTCCCTAAGATTAAGAGAATTGTGCCAAGTCAAAAATTGAAACATAAATTTTACTTGTATATTAAGCCCGCTACAAAAGTTAAGGTTACTTACTGGCTATAATGTTCTCAATAGAATATGCTATTATTATATTCAAGAATAGGCTACACACGTGCTCCAGATCTAGGCACTGCTACCGGGACAAGCGCACTTCCAGTTATAATAGATACGACGACAGTTTTCGGTTCAGTAGGATGGTATCTGAGAGATATAACTCGTCAGCATCAGGAGTCTCGGTGGTTTGTTAAAAAGGGGAAAATCTCGTCGTCGTTGCCTTTTAATCCGGAGTAGCCCCTAAGGATGCCAAGTTGGTACTAATTTGTAACCCATGGCTGCCTCACGTTGTTTAGGTAGAATTAAGGTAGTTGTGAATATTTAAACAAAAGTAATTAATTAAATTTAAAAAACTAAACATTTGGATAACAAAGTTTAGGTAGAATTAAGTTAATATTAAGATTAAATGAAAAAAAATTATTAATAAAAAAATTAAATAATAACACATAAACTAGAATTAAGATATTTTTGGTAAGTTACGATTATTGGAAGGTAGTTTGTTAATTTTATATACATGTAAGAACAAAATAAAAACGTACTGTCTTTTTTTTTTAAGACAAAACTCATTTTCTTAGTGTCAGTTATGTTTAATGAAATAAATAAATATGTATGTTGCTATTACGCTGAAAGAAAATGTATATCATGTGTAAGATGTAGCTTAAAGCGATAGCTTAGGCCGATAACTTAGAATAAAATAGTTAAGTTAGTTAGGCTAATGTTTAATCATTTTTTTTTTTTTTTTTAATTCTGTTAGACAAAGGTTTAGTGACAACGTGAGACACATCTAAGAAAAATCGATTTTTTTTTGTTATTGTTCAATGGGCATTTAGGACCTCAAAAATGATATCACAAAAGATTATGGCCGAGAAATATCTCGAAGTACTTGTTTTTTAAGGTGTAGTACAAGGCTACCAAGTAGGCAGTGAGCCAATTTAAAATTTTAAACCCGTTTATCTCAAACCTGCATTTTTCACGTTGACCGCACCCGTAACTTGAACAATTTTCAACCAATTCACTTCAAATTCTAACTAGATCTTTACAAATATATTGTCTTAATAAGTACGTAAAATTTATTTTATGTTTATATTTGACATATTGCATTTGTTATTAACAATTTTCTAGCGATTTTTCTGCGAATTTTGCAAGTTTGACTTGGGAAGTGCGCCATTCGGCACTCGATTTATTTTATATTATTATATTATATAATACAAAAAAGCCTATTTTTTGAGCCTCTAGAGTGGCCTTACCCCTTAAGTTTGCTAATCTGGTCTAGTGTTAAGAGACATCAAAAATCACTTAAAAGTATTACGTTTAGGTTATTCTTCTTGTTTTTTAAAAGTTTAAATGTCAAAACCGTTGCTTTTTACGACATTTTAAAACGTTATCAAAAACTTCGGTTTATAGGATATGTGATAGTATACCCCATTCTTATTTTACTATGCAATGTAATATTTTATACGTTTTTGTTTTTGGTTGAAAATGCCTGATCCCAATTTGCCGCTTGGTTTCATGAGAACAAATTATATCGATTTTCTGCTACAGTAAAATGTATTCTTAGTATTTCCACAAGCCTTTGTTTTGCCTTGAGATACTAAGTTTCCGCCTCGGAAATCATTTAGCTCTGGTATGCGTTTTGTTTGTATTCACTTCCCTAATTGTGTGCAAAAGATGTGCACGGCTGGATAGTATTCATTTGCGTTTAACTTTATGATTCTTTGCAAATCTTATCCCATCCGTGTAGCAACGCATTCCCTGTAAAAATTTATTTTTACGCACTTTTATCCTTCTGGTAGTCTCGAAACATGGGTATTTAACAACTTTCTTTTAATTATTTCACAGGTATCGCGCATCTACCCATTATCGGCCTGAATTTCAACCTACTGAACGGGCTCATAAGTTAACAATATTTTTACATCATGTTGCCAGTTTGATGTACTCTATCATTCAACAACAGTATACAGACCCTCGTGTACTTGCTTTTTGGATGGCTAATAGTTCAGAATTTCTTCATTTCTTGAAATCTGATAGGCATATCAGTGCATTTAGTGTCCAGGCACAGGAAATACTTGCTGAGACCGTACAAACTGCATTCCGAAATTTGGTTAATTGTTATCGAGTAGAATTATCACAAACACTTAATCAGTTTTTATCAGAAACAATCGACCATGATTCGGCTGCAGGACTAGTGCTGACTGTCTTAGGATCAGTCATGGCTCTCCTTCGAAGATGTCGAGTGAATGCAGCTCTTACGATACAACTGTTTTCTCAGTTATTTCATTATATTAATGTGATTTGCTTCAATACGGTAATTTATACCTTGAAAAATAATTCTGCTCAAATTTATATGACAGCCATTTTGTAGATCGTAGCTAACTCTCATATGTGCACATCTGAATGGGGTAAGATTTTAATGGACCGTTTACAATTGCTAGAGTTGTGGGCGGAACGACAAGGGCTTGAACTTGCTGCAGACTGCCATTTAGCCAAAATTAATCAATGCGCCCAGTTTTTACAGGTACATATTTTTAATGTTTAAGTTACAGTAGTGGTGATGTTAACTATTATAATCGTTTAAGGCTCCTAAAACTTCTGTAGAAGAAATCCAAAAATTGGCATGCTCTTGTTTTCGCTTAAACTCTCTTCAAATGTCTGCATTATTGCAACGAGAAAATATTCCCCGCGCCCTAACTGATACAGTGATCAGAATGGCTGAATCAGTAGCAGATGAGTTGACTAGAGCAGATGGAAGAGATGTTCGACTAGAGGAAATTCCTGAACTTCATCTGGCACTCTTGTTACCTGATGACGGATTTAGTTGTGATGTCGTTCGTGGTATTCCATCAGGCTTAGTTGATTTTCTTAATCCACTTCAATCTGCGGGAATGTGTCGATTGGCAGCACAACCAACAAGTATAGGACTTTGGACTGTATACATGCATCAATTCAATGTAAGTAGCAAATATGTTATAAAATATGATATAAAGTAACTTACAACCTATTAAGGTGCGCCCTTCGAGTTCAATGTCTAACAAATTACCACTACCTGAAGTTCAAGTAATAAAATTACAGAAAAACTCTAATGGAATGGGGTTATCAATAGTGGCTGCAAAAGGTGCTGGCCAAGAACGGTTGGGTATTTATATTAAAAGTGTAGTTCCGGAAGGTGCAGCTGATTCAGATGGTCGATTACAAGCTGGTGATCAACTTTTACGAGTTGATGGGCAAAGTTTGATTGGAATTACTCAAGAAAGGTATGTATATTATCTGTGCAAACATTCTTATGTCTTTGTTGTTTATTATTTTAGAGCTGCAGATTACTTAGTTCGTACTGGTCCAATAGTGACTTTAGAAGTAGCTAAGCAGGGAGCAATATATCATGGTCTTGCTACTTTACTACAGCAACCAAGTCCTATCAGTCAAAGAGGTAAACGATGACATAAATGCATTTATTTAAATATCTTAGTTGCTAAAGTATACCGCTAATTATTTTACAAATATTCTACACATGCTGCTCTTTAAAGAATCGGAGGACATACCCCCCAATCGGCGATCTATTTCAAATGAATATATAAATAAATACATATCGGATCCTTTGATTCGCCGATTAAGCTCTTCCTCACTGCAGGAGAATATTTGTAAACAACGATATCAACTACACATTGATCCCCGTTACAGAGATACAAGAACAATAGCAAGAAGTTCATCAAATTTACATTTACCATTAGAATTTTACAGTCCCATCCGGAGTCGCGAATCGAATCCACCGATATATATTGAACAATGCAATGATGACTTAAATGTTAAAAGTAGGTCAGATGACTCCTTTCCAAACTGTTCGTACTCTGAAGCTCACCAACCGCTCAATGAAGATGGAATCGCTTCTGTAACTGACTCAGATGATATACCTTATATTGATGATAATTCACCTAAAGATGAATTTCAAAGCTTTGCGCCTGAAAATGAAATTTTTCGAAAAAGCACAGGCACATGTGGTAGAACGACGTCGTCTACCGAAGGAGGAATTATGATTTCGAGTGAGCGCCGGTCAACAGGCGGTTACAGAAAGACTGTAAGTTTTGATTTAGTTATATCTGCTGATGCTCAGAGAAAAAATAGTGGGCCAGTGGACTGTGAACACTCGTTATTCAAAAACAAATCGTTTACATATGATGAGATAAGTAACCTTTGTAAAAATACTTCATCCATCGAATCTATTGATAAATTGAGTTTTGAAAACAAATCAATCCAAAATAATGACTTTTGGTCACAACCGCACATATACTCGGTCCAAGAAGGTATGATCGAGTGCAATACTGACAAGAAGACAAAGAGAGAACTAAATCCAATCCGTTCGACATCAGGAAACCAATTTAACCGATCAAATATAATGAGAAGAGCCTCTTTAACAATCTGCCCAACTGCTGTTTCAACGGAAGTTCCTTCAAAATCAATCCAATGTTTTTTTGAAGAAAACTATTTATTAAACCGCAGTAATAATAAAATATTAATGTCTCCTATTAAAAAAAATTACTACAAAACGAACAATGTTATTGAGGGACAGGTAAGACAGGTAGACTATCTTTTTGAACAATTAGAAGTCAGTGGGGAATCCGAAAATCTTTTTCATTTCACAAACACTTTGTCTCGTTCAAACCCTGATGTCAGTTGTAAAATTATCATTGATTCGAATAAGGTTACGAAAATCGAACAAATGGGAATAAAAAAACAACTTAAAGAATGGAGCTTATGTGCTTCCAGGGGTAATAATTATATATTTAACAAGTATGCCAAAGAAGATGAATCATTAAACCCTACCAAATGTTTTTCTAGCACAACAGAAATAAATCAAGGCCGGATGAAACGTAATCCAAACATTGCAAGTGCTCCCAAACTTAAACTGGAATATAATGATTTTTTTTATTTTGCGCGTAACAATCAACTTCTGTTCTATTTTTTCTTACTTAATCTCCAGATGTCATTATACCTTAGGAAAATTATAAAATTTCTCCGATAGCTATAAAATTTATCCTTAATATCCGCTTACATTTATCAATTGAAAAGATGCCCTCAATTATTTTAAGGGCAAATGAAAAGAAAAATTCAGAAATATGAGGATTTTATTTTACGAGTATTCGTATTCTCGCAATTTTTTACAAAGAGATCTATTCATTGCTCTCTTATGATCACACCAATAAACTTGTATACATTTAAAGTAGGCAAATAAACTTTGTAATATGCTTGAGATGGAATTGCAACGGAAGCGAAAATAATACGAAAATAATACAAAAATACGTTTTTGTATATATTTTTATATGTGCATGAATGTTATTGTTTTTATTTTAATTTAAATTTTGATCTGCTTTTATTCCTTATATAGTTTTGGTTATAAAATAATGCATTTAATTTAACTAAGTTCATTTTTCTGTTTCTGTTTCAAGTTCTGCTCCTGTTTCCATGTAATAACTTATTATAATACTTAACACAGGTACCAGAAGATTATCCGAAAGGGATATTTCAAAACTTGGAGATGAATTAAAATCTGTCGGATCTTTAACTTCTAGTTCACATCTTTCTAATAGTAGATCAACTCCAGCGCTTCATCATTCCAGCAATATAATTTTAAGTAAGCTTACGTTTTCCTTAATTTACAAAAAGATAATGTCTCTTTTATTTCTTATTTACAAATATAGCCAACCCTAAGTCACGAAGCACTTTTAACTTAGCAAATAATAACAATGAACAAGGATTTTATCAGAATTTGAGTATTTATCGAGCTCAAAATCAAAATCAATCAGTAATTGGAGAAAGGTATTAGCATAATTAAATTTAGTTAACCATAAATATTTAAATTTATTTGAAGCATATATTCAAATCAATATAATACTTGCTAAATTTGAGTCTTCCAGGTCGTTTTTTTAATGACTAAATTAACGTGAATTGAAAAAATATATACATTTATTTCATTTTGGAAATCAAAAAAACAAACAGTTAATTGTAATAACTCCAACGTGTAAGCTAAAATAATTATTTATTAATGGCGTTCAAAGTTTGAAAAGCACTTTACATTAAGTAAAAACAATGTTTTTTTCAACTAACATCGAGTCGTCTATTCCAGGGCCATATAATAAATCCTCCGCTGCTTCGGCAGATTCTAGTAATTCCAGTTGGTGTTTTGCGCGGGCCATTCTTCCCTCTCGTGTGCTCTCATATGCTTTTTGTTCGGATCTCGTCACGCGCTGTGCTCCGGCCTCCTCTTTTCAAGCGCTCTGATGTCTTTATAAATATTCCTGTATAGACATTGTAAAGGCTTTCCAAATTTCTTGCAGGCCATGTTCTCCAATTCAATCCACCATAATCCAGTGGATTCAGATCTGGACTCCCCGACCAATCTTTTGGTGCTATAAAGCCAGGAATATTGAATCTGAGCCACTCCTGCGTGGTTGTGGCTTTGTGCGAGGAAGCAGAGTCCTATTGGAAGATATATATAGGGTATTGGGTGGAGGGTGTTGTGAAGAGTTTATCACAACACTTTCTAACACAGGTAAACCTGCGCACAAGTTTTCACAGAAATGGAGGGATGTGGCATCATGGTGAGAGACGCCCCTCCAAATCATAACGGGAGCGAGATGATGTTCACGTCGAATCCTTGGAACAACTTTTTTCGCCTCTTTAGAAGTGTCATAAATTTTGTCATTTTGTTTGTTGAAAACTTCTTCCACTGTAAAATTTTCTCATCCGTAAACAGAATGTTTTCATGACCATTGTCTGCGTGCCACTGCAAAAGTCGTTTGCATCTTTTCAGCCTAATTTTTTTTAGTTGGGGTGACCCGTGAACCAACGATAGGCTTTCATATGCAGATCATCCCGAATCAGCCTAGACATATCTGATTGATATATCCAATTCTTTTGACATGATCTTCTACTTCCTATTTTACTACCGAATTCGTAGGGACGACGCGAGGGCGACCACTTCTTAGTTTGTCCTCTACTCCAACATAAACAATTATTCAAGATATTCCAAGTGATTTAAGCAACTCGAAAATTTGACCAGTACTCTTTCCGCACTTTGCAACGCTATTATCGCTACTTGATTCTCTTTAACGCCTTACTCCATGTTAATAGTTTGCAAACTGATACCAAACTGACTAGTATTCTTCACTGATCAGTGCATGTGTTCTGAAAAAATTTAACGGTTCTATTCCCGCAAGAAGTTTTTAACGGTAAGCGCTGAAAATTGTGTAACAGAACTTATGGCAGGACATTACATTACGAAAATGAAATAAAAAAAATCAATTTTTTTGAAAATTCTGTATAATACTGTATATATACTGAATAAACTTTTATTGAATGCTAGATACAATAGATCTATTCTATTCTACATAGTTTGTTATGATTGGCAACAGATGTTTTGTTACAGCATTGATAATTTATTATTATACTAATCTTAGACCAGTTTAAATGTGTAAATCTCTACGAAGGTTATCAATGCGCATGTACCAAATCGAATTAACAATACAACTCAGTATTCTTCTCTTAAATGATTATGTAATTCGTAGGATGCTTTTCTTTGCAAATCCCCAAGCCGTATTGCATACATCCATATGGATTGTATTTGATTGGAAATGAATATTTTGGAGAACTCGACAATTTTTGAAACACATAATTTTTAACCATTTCGTTTAGTATAGATAATATGTGGCCGACTTATTAATTATGCTTATCAAAACAGTTTGAAAAATGTTTTATTTTATTTATATAAAATACTCATGATAATACGGATAATAAATTGATTGTATATCAGGCTCATTTGTATGCTTACTCCTGTTTTACTTTTATTGGTGAACATATTAAGCAAAATAATTTACAACCGGTATAATTTATATAAAACGAGTTTGTTTTCTTCTGCATGGTTGTCTCCATCCTCTCAAATTTAGGCACGATGCCCTCTCGTAGAAGAAAGAATCGATGTATATATGAAACGGAAAATAGTTGCTTTTCAAGCAACCTGCTAAGTTCGAAGTAAACAAGTATTTTATCGATTCGGATGATGTTCGATATGTTTGATCTTATTTTTTGGGAGATTTATTAATTAAATATTTTAGCTCATTTTACAAATTTAAGATGCAGGTTTTTGAGGAAATATAACATTTTTCAACATTTTTTTACAAACATTTTTTACTATAAAGTACAAAGTGCGTGGAATTTAAAAATTCCCTACACATGATACAGAAATCAGAACTGTAGAATTGGTAGTTTGAAGAAAATGGGGCAAATGTGCAAAAAAGCACACTATTCATGAGACGCAAAAAGCTAAAAGCGTATTTTTTCGTTAGTGTAATAAATACGAGGTAGCTCAGGACAGCGCTCATATCGTTGTCTCAATATCTCATGTTGCTCTCTCACTTCTTTTTTTTTTATAATTAGCGCGAGCTCAATGGGTTTGTAGGAGGAGAGGCATTTTTTGAGGACGGACTAGACAAATGCTGTCTCAGTTTTTGTTCGTATTAAAATTTTCCAGGCTAAAGAAAGACGTAGCAGCTATTCGTGGCTCGTTTAAACTTTTTTCGGTTTTCCTCTGTCGGACTGGTCTCTAACCATGGCAGATTCTTTAGATCTCCAGTCGTACCATGCCTTTTCTTTTGGTTTTATACTTTTTATCCGATAAGGGATCTTATTTCAAAAACAGAAGCGGGATATACATCGTTATCGAGGAAATATAATAACCAGTTATAACTCCTAAAAAGGTGTTAAGACCGCTCCAACTTGGTTTTGTGTATTACTATACGGCTTTTTTATAAATTTTTTTTCCAACTGTATGGTCGGTGTACGATAAATTAGCTGGAATTTGGAAAGCTACATCACTACGGAGGTAAATGGTGAGACTGCGGTAAGAAAAGAATAAGGGCACTTGTTCGTAGCCAGGTATCTTCAAATCAAAGTGATCTGAAAGGTATGCTCGGGGATCTACCTGTGTTTCACTAAGTGCTGATCTACATTTACAGACGTGGACGTACGCAGAAATGTGATTATTTTTTAGTTCGCATATATTGCCTACGTTCACTCTGAATTTCCTAGTCGTAATCACAAAAAAACACAAACGCCGACGATGCTAAGGAAGACTGTGAAGTGAGAATTTTGACGTTGGCTTACCGAGTTAAACCGTTGTAGGTGTTATGCCTTTACAACAGCATCGAACGGTGCACCAACAAAAATTCACACTTACAACCCGCTATCCATCGGTTGTTACATACACTGTCATTGCCCGTACCGTATATATGGTAATCGCATTGACTGAGTGCCAGCAAAAGTACTTCGACCAGGAGCGGTTGAGGTGGGGTACACGCACTGTGTAATATATACTCGTATATTTTATTTGTTTTTCTTCACTACACTACTAGTTTTTTTTTTTATTTGTTTTTTTTTTTTTTTACTTTTTCTGGATGTGAAGCAACGCTGCATTCCCCTGATTCGTATATTGTTTTATCCGAAAAATATTATTTGTTCATCTAAATTCTAGACAGCAAAATCTTTTAATCTTCATTTAAAATTTGTCTAGTTTTTTCGCTGTTGTTGGATGAATAGTAAAACATGAGCACAACACGTATGCCAAAATTGGACGAATTTATAAGTACTTTTGTATTTTTAGACATTGCTCTAGAGTGTGCAGTGCGGATCTTTGCTGATTGGTCGAGAACTAATCTAGAATAATTGTTGCGCTTGGATCTTTGTGCAGGACGTCAACATTTGACAAAGTTAGGCAAACTTTTGTCAGATTTCCAAGCAGAGACATAGAATGTTGATGACAATGAGGTATCTGTATATGTAGGGGTGAAGCATCTGCGTCTCTATCGGTAGGCAAGGTACACTTAAAGTCTTACTGAATCCCCTCTTCATCTACAAGCTAATTCGGAAATACAAGTTTTCTTTGAACGCAAGGCTGGATTCACTGAATCATTTTTTTTAAACGTTCGGCTTACGCATGGATTAAATAACTAGGCGCTTATATTATGGGTGCTGCTACTATAGGTATTCTCACTGAAGGGATTACTCAATTTTCTTTCAATGAAAAAAATTCTGAGTTTGATTCAATTCTTCTTTTTAATAGTTGTTGCTATTTAAAGCTAATTCATTGCTATATTTTCTTGGGATGGTTCAGGTTCAGGTTCTTATATATACATATATGTAGGTAGAGCACAAAACGTATCATGAATTTCTGCGCTATTTTTTAAGTACCGAGTATTTCTCTCCATGTTTTACTGTAAAACAACGATCATAGTTACAGTGGTGGAAAAAAAGCAATAGGTGTGAGTGAATCAGCTTAAAATGTCATTTATACCAAAGCTACTTAAGCCGTGCATATATCAATGGCTCATTTTAATCGTTAGTTACGGGTGTTTTCAAAATGCCATACTAATAAAGAACTCCATTAGTTGCTAAAGAACTCCATTAGTTGCGTTCAATAATGCAAATTTTCCGCAGAACTAACTTAGTCAAACTGTTTTGCCCTTGTGTTTATAGACGTCAACATATCGTCATACGTGTGCAGATTGAGTACCACGTCACCCACTGCACTCGTAATTTATTTTGTGCTGCACACCAAAAAAAATAAATAAATAAATTAAAAAAAAAACAATAAAAAAAAACAATCGTCACCCACTGCACTCGTAATTTATTTTGTGCTGCACACCAAAAAAAATAAATAAATAAATAAATAAATTAAAAAAAAAAACAATGCGCAACCCCAACAACCCCACCCACCGCGCGTGTGTGCAAAAAAAAACTAAAACAGTGCCGTGCAATTAAAAAAAAAAAAATATCACACAGTGCGGATATTCCACCTCTCCCGCCTTTCAGGTCGGGGTTAGAATAGACCTGAGGTAAGGTATGCCTGTCGTACCTCCATTCGTGTTCCAGAGGCATAACATAACGTTATAGCTCTAAACGACCCGAGCTGAAGCCTGAATGACGCTGAGATAGTGCATCCAAGCATGGTTATCGGAACACCCCAGATGGAGGCTAACTGCGAAACCCAATAAGCAGCCCCCCATCCAGAGGGCGGAGAAGGTCAAAGGAACCCCTATGAACTCTCTGTGACAAGACGAGCAAGCACCGTCTTACAGGTAAGTGTTCCCCACCTCACAAGGTGGCATCGAGGGATACAGCAAGAAGCAAATGGCGAGATCCGGCGGTACCCGCCACAAGGTGAATAGTGCAGTTTCTCCACGCGGAAGTGACTGCACACACATGTATTTATATATGTAAATAGTAAAATGCTATAAAACTAACTAGTAAAATAAATTGTAAAAATTACCGTAAAACATTAAGACTGAGCCCAGTAAGGTCTTAATTATGGCATACTGGAAAAAATAATTGGAATAACAGCTATGAGGGCGGACGTTTGTAGTATTCTGTTACCTAAGTAAGCAAGAGTGAAATTTTTCTTTTGAAATTAGGCTTTCAGGCTAATGCTGCAAGCGCCCCTGTCCCGTTAAAACCTTGGCAGGACTCAAAGAACGCTCGATGCCTCGTCGCCATTAAGTTGATGGTGTAGCTCAAGATGTAACATTCCTTGTTAAAACCGATTTGGCTCTAGCACAATCATAAAGGTTTGTGTCAACCCTTGCATGCCTCACTGCTTGCAAAGACAACCATGGAATCCTTAGGTTACTACATACTCGGACATCGATAACGGCTTTGAGTGGGAACTCAATTGAAATGAATTCAACAAAAATCAAATCAACGTAGGGAATATAAGTGGAAGAGAATGGTAATGAGGAAAATCCCTTTCAAAGGATCTCAAGGATGCTAAGGTTACCAGCACCTTTAGGGAGAAGCACTGAAAGCAATGTTTTTTCTGCGAGAAGAGACACGGCATTTAAACCAAATACGCAGTTAACTGCCTTCCACAAACTAGGTGAGCAGATACGGCAACTGGTGGAAATGTTAGAAGATGGAAAAAGGTGTTCAATACATCAACGTATGAGAGACGCAATTGAAAGCATTAGATCCCTATATGAGCTTTCTGCTATTCAACTGAAGGACGAAAAAGCAAAAGCGGTGATAAGGAAACACAACTCCTCACAAACCTCTCCTTGGCTGAGAAACGCACAAGAACCCAAGAAAAGGTAGGGTCAAAATTGCGAAACCCCGGAACCAAAGAGAAAAAAAACCCCAGGCGGTAGAGTCGAAGCAAAAAGAAAACAATATTGGAGGCATAGCTCCAAGGATCAAGGAGAAGAACACCGCCATTCCGACAAAACAGAAGTCAAAGGACGGCAAACAGTTGAGAAAAATCAAGAAAAAGACTAACAAAAAGAAGCTTGAGGCGAAAAGAAGTAAGCCGGATATAAACCCTTGGGGTACAGCATACAGGATCGTTATGACTAAGATAAAGGGCAGCAGGTCGCCGCAAATAACATGTCCAGCAATCCTAAGCTCCATAGTAGAACACCTTTTCCCCCGAATTACATCTACTATGTACCATATCATTAGGGAGACCAACACGGAGGACATCCCAATAGTCACAGCGGATGAACTCATAAATGCATGCAGGAAGATAGGCGACAGTAAAGCGCCCGGACCGGATGGCATACCAAATTAGCCACTAAAAGCAGCTATTCATAAGCGGTCAGAAATGTTTATGGAAACAATTAAAAAATGTCTAGAAGAAGGAATTTTCCCGAATGCTTGGAAACTACAACACCTTTTTTCTGCTTCCAAAGGGAAACAAGCCACCTGGGGAACCGTCCTCGTATAGATCCTACATGCCTTCTAGACACAATGGGAATGATACTGGAACGGATAATATATGCTAGACTGCTCGCAGTAGCAGAAGATAGAGGAGCATTGAGACGAAGCGATACAAGGAGAAAGATGGCGGTATGGTACACAAAAATACTGTGTAGTGGTGACTTTGGACATCAAAAATGCTTTTAACTTGGAAAACTGGACGTTTATCAGAAAATCACTAGCCAGTATGAATACGCCATATTACTTGCTGAGGATAGTAGAAAACTACTTTACCAACAGAAAACTGAGGTATGAAACTGATGAATACTACAGCATTTCAGCTGGAGTTCCACAAGGATCAGTACTCGGTCCACTCCTATGGAACATTATGTATGACGGAGTGCTAAGGCTTATGTTGTCGAGAGGAGTTCAAGTAATCGGATTTGCAGACGACATTGCCGTCGTTACGGTGGCAAAAGAAATAAAGAAGATAGAGTCAGATACAAATGTAGCGATTACTCGCATCAAAGACTGGCTAGTATCCGCCGGTCTAGAATTAGCGGAGCATAAACCGGTAGCCGTCCTAATTACCAGTAGAATTGTGGAATACGCCAATATACAGGTGGGACATCAAATAATCCGATCGAAAGAATCAATCAAATACCTGGGAGTAATACTTAATAACAGATTACAGTTCAAAGCACATGTAGAGTACTCCAGTAACAAGGCTTTATTGCTGCAAGGAGCACTTTCTAGAATACTACCAAACATTGGTGGACCTGGATATGCTAGGAGGATTCTCCTATCTAGAGTAGTCAGCTCAGTCCTCTTTTACGCTGCTCCGGTCTGGATGGGGGCATTCCGATCGACATTCTCGCGGACGAGATGTTGAGAATTTATAATAGAAGAACCCCAGGGCGACAAGATGCAGGTGAAATTGCAAGAATAAAAGGAGAAGAGCGAGCGGCTTCAGCAGCCCTCTGACAAGCCAGGTGGGATAATAGTACAAAAGGCAAATGGACCTACAAGTTGATCCCGAACATCGAGACCTGGACAAAACGAACACATGGGGCACCACCTTACGCAGTTCCTATCTGGTCACGGCGGCTATCGCAAATATAGGGTTTTCTAATAACGGCTCGACAACTTTTTTTTAAATAAAAGGCAACCATTTGAGATATTTCAAAAACTTTATTATTGGCTTGAAGTACAATCAAAACATTTATGAATGGAACTTGGCTTCGTTCATATGGCCACCGCGGGCACGTTTGCAGCGGTCGATTGGACCCAATTTTCAACGACTCGGCCACACATTTTTGCCGAAACGGCCGCTATTTCGAGTTCAATTTTGGCTCTGAGCTCTTCCAATTTCGTCGGCGTGTTGGCATAAACCAATGACTTAACGTAGCCCCACAGAAAATAGTCAAGCGGCGTTAAATCGCACAAACGAGGCCTTGAGATAACACGCTCACTATACTTACTCATCAATAAATCGATTGTAGCGTGTTCTGTGTGGCTTGTGGCACCATCCTGTTGAAACCACATGCCGTCCAAGTCCATATCTTCCAATTCGGGCCAAAAATAACCGTAATTATGGCGCGATAACGCTGACCATTCACAGTAACTTGACGATCGTTATCGTCGAAGAAAGAATATGGTCCAATAACGCCGCCGGCATGCAAACCGCACCAAACAATTATTTTTTGTGGATGAAGTGGTGAATTATGAAGCACATGTGGGTTTTCACCCGACCAATAACGCATATTTTGCTTATTGACGAACCCATTGAGGCAAAAATGAAGTCACTGAGGATGATTTTGCGATAAAATTCATCATCCTGGCGCATCTTCTCCAGAACCCAATCGGAGACCGTACGTCGCTTCAAATGGTTGATCGGCTTCAATTCTTGAGTCAGCTTGATCTTGTATGGATGTAAAATAAGATCCTGACGCCGTCGAATTGACTGATTTGGATCGTTTGCTACGGACGTCTGAACGGCAGCGATATTTTCGACACTTTGACCAACCCGTTGTCTCACTGACAGGGCAACATCACATAACGAATATGTAGACTCAAATTTTTGCACTAAACTTGTTATTGCCTGTCTACCGAAAATTGGAGTTAACGCTCTTAAAGTTGCAGTCACCGACTCCGAATATCTGTAGAAAATTGTTATAACTTGCAGAAGTTGCTCGTTGAGCTTACTGAATAAATTGACAGTGACAGTTTGATGATTAGTGTAAGAGTGCGTTCACAAATTAAATTCAAAGTTGTCAAGTCCCTATTAGAAAAGCCTACACTTGCACCGATTCGGACACGATAGCTTCCCTTTGTGCCCAGAATGCTCAAACGAGGAGGAAGATACGGAGCACGCCATACACTCAATCTCAATTTCATAGCCGGCGTTTTTCGCAGTGGAAAATTAATCTGCCCAGTCCAATACTACTCATAGTCCAAATATTGAAGTCGGAGGAAAATTGGATGGAAATCGGCACATTTGTGATAATTGTGCAAAACGAGCTAAGAAGAATAGAAAAAATTAGAAGAGCTGAAGAAGCAAATACAAGAAAACTAGCATGATCTGCTAACCAGCCCCGCGAAGTAATACCTAACGGCAGTCCCGCGGAAAGAGTGGTTGAAGGACGTAGTGGTGTGGATTAGTACGTAGGCGCACTCCTGGCATCGAATATTCGGGTGTTGCGAATCGTGCATGTTGGTGGCACCGGCTACCACATCTTTAGAAGATAACCACATCCATTGGCGCAACCAAAAAAAAAAAACTTCTCCCGCTCCTGGTCTTAGTACTGTTGCTTGCATTCGGTCACTGCCGTTACTGTATTTATCATACGGTACGGGCAGTGATTGAGTGTATGTAACAACCGATGAATAGCGAGTTGTGTGTAAAAATTTTGTTGGTGCACTCATTCATATTGTTGTAATGGCATAACACCTACAGCAATTTGATTTGGAAAACCATCGCCAGAATTTTCACTTCGCAGCCTTGCTTAGTATCGTCGGTGTTTGTGTTAACTGTGTTTGTTTGTAATTATGACTGGGGAATTCAGGGTGGACGTAGCTAATATACGCGGGCTAAAAAGTAATCACTTTTCTGCGTACGTTCACGCTTGTAAGTACCGACCATCTGTTTTGGTACTCTCGGATCACTCTGATCTGAAGCTACCTGACTATGAACTAGTGCCACTACTCTTTCCCCATCACGGTCCCGCTATTTATGTGCGTAGTGATGTAGCTTACCAAATTGCACAAAGTAGAATTGTCCCTGTTCCGGACTTTAATTTTATGTGGTTAAAATTCCATCTCCCTAAGCAAATTATCCACTACTTCTTTATTTACAGAAGCCCCAAACTGAACAGCAACTCGACCTTTCACGAGTTTGATGCGCTGTCTGACTCCATTCAAAGAATTGAATCCCTGTATCCTCATACTGAAATCTTGATTACGGGCAATTTCAATATACACAATTCTTCGACATTCTGGACAGACAACACCCGAAGGACGGTGTGTTGAGATCTTTGATGCAGAAAATAATTTAACCCAACTTGTGAATGAGCCTATACGAATACCAGACGTTGATAGTCATACCGCCAACACCCTGTACTTGTTTTTAACTTCTCACCCTGACAAGTACAAGACAAGTACGTTGATATGCTTTCCCCTCTAGGCTCGTCGGACCATTGTGTCATATCTGCTAAATTCTCGTACACCCACCACACAGTTAGAAAAAAGATTCCTAAAAGAACCGTATGGAAATACGAGAAAGCCAATTGGAGAAGACTTAATAACTTCTTTAGGAATGTTAACTGGTCGTAATGTTTCTTCGATAACGAAGTGGATGCCGCTGCTGATATAATCACAGAAACTATTCTCTTTTAAATGAGATGCTTTATACCTCATCGGTTTTTTTCGGTTTTTTCGGTCCTACAAGACCAACCCGACAGAGGAAAACCGAAAAAAGTTAAAACAAACCAGAAATGACTGCAACGTTTTTCTCAAGCGTGTGAAATTCCAATACGACCAAAAACTGAGGCAAAAAATACTGCAATGTCCCAAAGGTAGTAAACATTTTTGGTCATTCGTCAAAAACATTAGAGATTCTGTCTCATCTTCCATCTCAACACTCATTTACAATGACAATTCAGCTGTCAGCTCTTTGGACAAGGCCACTCTGCTTGCTGCACACTGTGCGGTTAGCTCAACACTCTCAAATTGTGCTTTGTCCCCGCCTACACAATGGGATGAATCCACTTTCGCACTCGTGTAGTAGCAAGAGTACTCAAAGATCTTAACATGCATAAATCCGCTGGTCCAGATGGTATATCTCCCCTTCTTCTGAAGAGGTGTTCTTCCACGCTGGCAAAACTGCGTAAGCTTTTTCAACAATCCTACCCTTTAGGACACTTTCCGAGCAGATGAAAAACAGCATTTGTCCAGCCCGTCCCTAAAAAAAACGAATCTTCTACCTCCTCTAATAGACCAATTGCACTTAGGTCCCTTTTCTCCAAGGTCATGGAAACGCTGATGAAACAGCTCATGAAATGTCTCGAAACACGAAAACTTCTCAATGACCGGCAATATGGTTTTCGTAGCAATAGGTCCACTGGTGATTTGATGGCATGTCTCACCGAAAAGTGTAACCAAAGCTTACATCAATCTGGCTAAAGCAAGATAGTTGCACTTGATATTTCTAAGGCATTTGACAGAGTTTGGCATCAGGCTCTTTTGTCGAAAATGAGTGCTTTTGGGATCGATGACTCTCTTCTTCAATGGATTAGAAATTACCTTTCGGAACGTTCAATTCAAGTTGTCTTGAACGGTTTCAAGTCTGATATTCACAAAATAAATGCTGGTGTGCCCCAGGGCTCCGTTCTGTCTCCGACACTCTTTTTAATTTTCCTTAATGATCTCTTGTCTGCTACTTCTAATCCAATTTATTCATTTGCTGATGACAGTTGTCTTTGTTAAGTGTATGTTAAGCTCATTAAATTTCGATATTAACAGCATAACCAATTGGGGAACTATCAACCGAGTGGAATTCAATGCTTCAAAAACTCAATGCTGTCTGCTGTCTGCTGTAATTAAAGCAAAATTCAAATACCCAGCCATTATCCATCAACCATCGTCGGATCCGATAAACTTTCCATTCTCGGTATGTGTGTGACATACTGGATGTCGCCAAAAATGTTGCGAAATGTCTAGGTTTCCTCAAGCGATGTAAGGAATATTTTACTCCCTCTGATCTGGCCAGAATATATAAGGCATTCATCCGCCCAAAATGCCAATGCCCACATCTGGTCAGGTGCTTCTAAAACATCTCTGCACCTGCTAGATAGGATTCAAAACCGTGCGATAAAACTAATTGGTGATACTAATATCAGTCAATCAATTGACACCCTCGAACACCGACGTAATGTCTCCTGTCTCACTTTGTTTTATCGCTATTTCTACCACCAGTGCTCCATTGAAATCGTCAGTAGCTTTCCGCCCATTCAAACTTTCAACCGTAACACCCGTCTCGCTATAAATGCTCATCAGTATAGCCGTACAACTCGCTTATGGAATGCCTTGCCGACCTCTGTGTTTCCTGTTCGTTATAATTTACAAACATTTAAAAACAATGTACATCGGTACCTGTCTTTTCTTCCTCCCTAAATTTCCTTCGCCCGTGCTGTGTACGAATGATAAGTTAGGCACTTCAATTGTGGCTGCAAGAAAAGTTAGAAGATTTTAGTGCGGAATAGTTTGTGTTTTTTGAGGAGGAAAGATATATGAACTATTGAAATAATATGTAACAAAAATAAATAACCTTTTTCTTTTGAAAAAAAAAAATACTTTTTTTTTTGCACTGACATGAACGCAACACAAATGACGAACGAGAATTCTGAAGCTAGTCAGCGAAAAAGACACGCGTTTTACTTAAAAAACAAATTGAATTTCCTATTTATTTTTTATAGTTTCATATGGCTCAGTCGAAACAACCCTCGAAATAAGTACTTTGAAGCAATTAAGATGCCCTTAAGGCAGAAATTATAAGAAGGGTCTTAGAGTGCGACATAAAAGCGACAAAGGATGAGGTAATGGAATTAACGATATCAAATAAACTTAATCTCAATTCCCTGAAAATTATTTCAATATTTGATGACGTAAAAAATATAGTAAGTATTCAACTATCACAATAAATCCAGCCAAACCGTTCCAAAGTTTCCGTATGAAAATATTCACTTTTACTCGATACCATCGAATATCGAAACCATCAGAACCTAAGAACATAATTGTATTTTAAAAAGAAAAGATTTGTTATCTCATCGAGGGGGTCCACGATGAAACCAATCGCAAGTTACTCAGAGTAAGCTGACTATCATCCGTTAAACAGCTTTTCCAATCGCGCTACAACTAAATAAAGAAGCAAAACTTAAAATGTTGACTTCCACAAGAACCAAATACACATCACACATAACATATGCTCTTAAACACAGTGCAAGAACATTTGCCACAAAAAATGAATTAACAAAAAAGAATTCCACTCCCTTTCACGCTTTCCCATTCCTCGTCCAAACTGCAACAAAACAGGAATTCGTCAAATTCATGTCCCGATAGGATCGGTACATACCAAATTAGATAAATATTCAGGCTTACGAAGATGCAAAAATAATATTGAACAAATCGATCTGCAAGTATGCGTATGAGACGTTTCATGCACTTAAGGCCACATTGCTTTCCAGTGCCATTCTCCAGTGCTGCTTATTCTAGAAAGTGATTGGCGCAAGGTTGCAAACATGAAAACAGTGATCGGCACAAATAGCGACGTTCAGATAGTGTCCAAGTCCAAAGAGTCGCATACCATAAATTATTTCAACGTTTGTGCTTTAAATTGTCAAAATTAGCTTCAAAACGATATATCTTTTAGACCACCACATTGAGCATTTCAAAAACATTATTTATAAGGGGTGATTCATCGTGAGGTTCGATTTTCAATAGGGTTTTTTGACAGATCACGCATGCCTTCTATCAAACTGCTTGTCCAGTGTTAGAATCGCGATTTTTTTCTAATGAAACAACCACTTAGTTTAAGCGTTGTGAATGGAGTGCCTCAAACTCTACTCATCGTCTTCCACGCTACCTATCCTCTTGCCTAGATCGTCACTAGTTCCAGGTCAACCACGCGTTCTATTTTCATACCCTGACACAGTTTTATTGTTCAACACAACATATGCAGCCTATGTAGCACTTGACATAGTTGCCCTACAATGGGTTAGTATTGCTTATGTTTGCAATATGATCCCACATCGTATTGTTTTGCTGCTTTGGTTGACATTGTTCGATTGCCTTTCCTATGATTGTGACTAACATTTAATCATAATCGAACTATGTCATGTGTCTTACAGGCAGTTCGTGAGAATTGTGTGGTCTCTAGGTTTTGGGCACAACACCCCTCCCCCCTTAAATTATGAAAGGCGTACGAGGTAACGAGTGCGATCGTTCGGCTTTAGGTGTGCATGAGGATGATGAGTAAAGAATTCATTATTTATTATTTATTTATTATTTATTTTATTTTTTGACTGCTTTATATATAGTTTTTTTTTCATATGTACATTACATATATGTATATAATCTTTTATATCTATAATACAATATTTTGCTAAATTTGGTTTACATTTTTTTTTTTTTTATACTTCGGCTGTTTCCTCATTGGTTATTACATTTTCTATAATAGGGTCCCAATCCTTTATTACTTCGAAGACATGACAGTTACTGAAACACTAGAAATCCCAACCAATAACTTTCCTTTATTTATTATAAAATAAATAACTTTTCTTTATTTATTTTACATTTAACTTTTATGTTTGTTTATTATAATATATAGAGCTACAGCTATAAAGGTGCAAAAGAAAATAGTTATGGAAAAATATACATGTTTATGCCTTACAGACAATAAAATTGATGTTTTTGTTTATTAAATCATTTACATTAATACTATACTTGTCTAAATCCAGTTTTTTTACATGTATCGTGTGGGGTGAAATTTGGGTTAAATTGGATGGGATTTCTAGTGTTTTAGTAACTGTCATGTTATGGATTATTTTTAAATAATCCGCTATCTGATAGCTTCACTGTCTGTGTTGTGTCGCCACATAGAATTCGTACGTTTTTGGGTTTTGGCATAACATAATGCCATGAGTTTTGGTTTCTTAGAGTAAACTCGTGTTCAAGTTTGAAAATCTTGTATTCGCAAATTTTTGGGTTTGGGTTTCCCGAGATTAATTGTATAATACAATTATTTGTGTTGTGGTTATGTATGACGAAATTTTGTTCGCATACGAAGTGTTCTGGTTCACTCATTGTACATTTTTCCAAATCATTGGAGCTAAGAAAAATATATCGTCTGTAATTTTCATTGACTGCAGTAAGGTCATTACTGGTGGAGACGTATCGATAGATGTTCTCTTTATATTTGACGAGAAGTGGTGTTGCTTTAAACAGGTTATACTCTTCGTTCACCATTGGTATGCTTACTTGGATCAGAAAGTTATCATTTACATACACAGGCGTAGTAGTTGCTAGTGAATTGATTATGGGTAGATTCATTTTAGAGACTTTATAAGGGAATCGTATGTCATGCGGGAGTTCAGCTTGTATGTGATTTAATGAAGAAATAAATATTTCTGAAATTAAAAATTTGAGGTCAAGTTTCCTTAATTTTGATTCCTGTAAAACATCTAATAATTCGGATTGTTTTTCTAGAATTTCGGACGAGCACATTGTCGCTAAATTAGTCATTTCGTCAAAGTCATGTAACACTTTTTCAAATTTCGTCAGATTACCTAGTTTGTTTGTATTTTTCTTTATTTCTTCCGTTATTGCGTTAAAGTTGTTATTTATTTTACGTGTCGTGTCAATGAGTGCGTCGAAAACATTTGTTATTACTGTGAGCTGTTTTTCGGTTATATGATAAAGACTATTTTGGTATTCTGAGAGGGATTGTAATGTATTTTCGATTTTTGCTGCGTCCCCGGAATCTATCGTTCCGAATAGGAATTTATGGATATAACTAATCCTGTTAAAAAGTCCTTCATTTGTTAGACTTCGTTTACTAAGTCTTTTTTTTTGTAATATGCCATCTAGTAAGTTATTATTTTGTTGTATTTCTTTGAAAGAATTTATTAATATTTATAGGGTCATTCTGCAGTGATCTGACGGATATTCTTTAACAGTAGTTTCACAGAGTTCTAAAAGAATATTTATATTATTCTCTAAGGTTTTAGTATTAGTGTTGGTGAGGGAATTGTTGAAATGGAAAAGGAATGTCCACTTTGAGAAAAAATTGTAGAGAACTCCCATTGGTTTCAAATGTATGCCTGTGTTATTTAACGATATCTGTTGTACTGACTATGCCATAGCCATGTTTAGACCGCTTGCAAGGATAATGTAACTAAAAAAAATTTAAACGTAAGAAGTTTATACGTTTGCATATACGACTAGGTTTTTGTGAGCAATGTTTATTGGACTGTGTCTGAATGTGTGTAAGTTTGTTGTGTACGTTGTGTTACTTTGATTAAAGTGCTTATTTAAGTTATTGTGTACAATTTTTTCTTTCCTGCCTATTTTTAACTTGGAATTTTCTGGAGATAATATTTCAGTTACCTCGTATGGTACTTCAAAAGTTGGCGTTAGTTTTTTGTTCGACCGGTTCTTGATTTCTAATAGCACTTTGTCGCCAACGTTATATGTAACTTGCGTGGAGTTTTGGTCGTCTATCTTTTGCTTTAAGTTCATAACCAATTTGCATTTTTGACCTCATATCCGTGATATAGTCGTCGTAAGTGTATGCTAGCTGTACCTTTCTGTTTAAGATGGAGGGAACGGGTGCTTCAAAACCGAAAAGGACTTCGAATGGACTGTATTTGGTGCTTTAATGTGGGGTTGTGTTGTAGCAAAATGTTGCGTACTCGAGGTAGTTGTCCCAATTTGACTGGTGATTACCTAGTTTTTTAGGTAGTCACCTTACGTTTTATGCGACCTTTCCAGAGCACCATTCGACTGTGGGTGGTATGGGCTAATTTGAGTCTTTGCTATTTTTAAGATTTTACAGACGTTTTTGAATAGTTCACTAGTAAAATTTGTGCCTTGGTCGGTGAGAATTGTGTATATAAGTATAAGTATAAATAATTTGTTTTACTAATGCTTCGGCTATCGTTTGGGCTTCTTGGTTTGGTATGCGACTGCTTGAACAAATTTAGTAAGGTCGTCCTGGAAAGTAAGTATATATTTGTTATAGCTTTCGGTAATCGGGAGTGGTCAGACTATATCGAGGGCAACCCTTTCAAATGGGGTTTTTGCTGTTGTAGTCATAACCATAGGGATCTTGTTACATGTGTACTTTTTATTCTTTTGGCACATTTCGCAGGACATTATGTAATTTTTTACATCATCATACATGTTTTTCCATTTATATGATTTTTGAATACGCTTCAGGGTACGTTTTATTCCTTGATAACCTCCCAGTGGTGTGTCGTGGAATTCGTACATTATTTGTTTCATTTTATCTGGGTCTAAAATTTCAATGACGTTTTGGCTTACTTCGTGTTATTCATTAGGTGAGACTCTGTTATGACTACGGGTTATTACTTTGACTTCAGCCATGTTTAACCGTGACAGTGCGTCTGCGTTAGTATTCAGATGCCCCGCTTTATGCTAAACCGTGAAGTCATACTCCTCAAGTTTTATGCGCCAGCGCATTATTTTCGAAGTAGGGTCCTTCAGGTTGAACATCCACACTAAGGGCTTATGGTCAGTAATGACTTCAAAGTGACGCCCGAACACGTATGGTCGAGAGTGTGTGACTGCCCAAACTACCGCAAGCTCTTCCTTCTCGATAGTAGAATAGTTTTTTTCGGCCTTGTTTAACATTCTACTAGCAAAAGCTATTGGTAAATCATTGCCATTTGAGTCTCTTTGGGACAGTACCGCACCTATGACTTCATTGCTTGCATCGGAAGTAATGTAAAAAGTATTTGTAATGTTTGGATAAATGAGAATAGGTGGTTCGACTATGGATTTCTTTAGTTTCTTAAAAGACTCGTAGCAAAAAGCATTTGCTTTTGGGTTTTTGGGGTTTCGATGTTGTTGATCGCTGTGATCTTATCGGGATCTGGTTTTACACCGTCTGCTGTAATAACTTGTGTTTGAAGGAATTTGCATTTAGATAATTTAATTTTTAGATTATATTTGTCTAAGGCTTTGAGAACTTCAATTAACTTCTTGTTATGGTCTTGCAAATTTTTTCCGTAGATAACTATGTCGTCGAGGTAAACCAAACACATTATCACCTGTAATCCAGAGAGTACGACGTTCATAAGTCTCTGGAATGTAGATGGAGCATTTTGTAAGCCGAATGGCATTCTGTTGAACTCGAAATGGCCGTTGGTAGAACTAAATGCCGTTTTTTCTTTATTTTCTTTGGTAATCTCGATTTGGTGGAAACCATTTGCCAGGTCTAGTGTGGTGAAATACTTTGAATATCCAAGTTGTCCGAGAATGTCGTCGATATTGGGAATTAGGTATGCGTCCGGAATAGTTGCCTCGTTTAATTTTCGATAGTCTATTACGACTCTCCATTTTTGATCTCCCTTTTTGGGAACAACGAGGAGTGGCGCATTCCATGGACTAGTGCTTGGTCTAATAATTTCGTCTTGTAGCATTTGATCGATCTGTGTTTTTATTTCTTGCTTGTGGATTTCTGTTAGGCGATATGGGCGTATATTTGCAGGGACTGTGTTTTCAGCTGTTTTAATGGAATGTGTTATTCCTGACGTAAAAGATAGTTTATCACCTTCAATAAAGAACAAGTGATTAAAATTTCTGCAGATATCTTCTATCGACTGCCTTTCGTCTGGATTAGATGGTCAAGTTTCAATTCTGTTTCTAGTTTTCCTAATCTTTCTTCAACTATTTGATTGGTATATTTAGAGTTTAGGTTATATACTGCGTAGTGAGCCATGTTTTCAGGCTTCAGGTTCAATTTTTCTATATTGACGTCTTCGTTGTTAGCGTTCACAACTGATATGAATACATCGCCGGCTTTAGGTGTTGTTATCATTGATGCCCAATAAACTTGTGGGGCTATTTCCTGGGATAAGTACATTTGATGTGAGGGTTTGTGGATTGGTCCCTATTTAATAATTTTTTCAGATCTAGCAAGTATTGTAATGGATTTTCCTTTGTTTATGAAGTCTGTTGTGTATCTTTTATCTTTATGGTGGTATGTTAGGGTGTTGTCTTTATAATTGAGTATGGCGTTAAAATTTCGAAATAGGTCTTCACCTGGCACTACGTAAAGTAGGTGTTTTAGATTTACTCCTAGTGTTATTTCTATATTTAGAAGAAGTGCACCTAATGTGGATGTAGGAGTGTTACCAATACATTTTAATTCGGTGGTATTGTCAGTGTGTACCCTAAGCTCTTTATTTAATTTGCTTATTTTTATCAAGCTCAGGCTTGCGCCAGTATCTAAAAGCATAATATTATATTTGGAGATAGTATCTTTGGACATTACTTAAATTTCGCTTTTGAAGCTGGAGGCATTATTTAGGCAACCTATAAGAGCAAAGCGTTTTGCTTTTGCGTGTTTAGTCTGCATATTTTTGGGGTTGTGAGAATTAGAGTTAGAAGAATGGCTTAGATCAGAGCTTAATGATTTGTTTAGAAAATCTTGTAAGTTATTTATTTGTTTAAGGCTTCGGTTTTGACGATAATTTTGATTTAATGAAGTATTTGTACTCATTATTTCATTTTCGAGTTTCTTCTTGTTTGAATTTATGTTTAACTTACTTGTCTCCAGACATTGTTTAAACTTTACGTATACATTATCTTGATTTTGAATTTTGGATATGGTCTTTTGAGCACCATCGTCTCGATTTTGATTTATAGGATTTATTTCTCCATTTCTTATTTGGTTACATTTTGCATATGTATTTTCCTTGCCTCTAGAATCTTGAGATACTTCGTCTCGGCTTAAATTTTGAGAATTTAGGTTTTGATTTTGAGCATTAGATTTGGTTGAGCAATATAGTATTTTAGAATTGGTATGTTGAGATAGTGGATTTTGATTTAAAGGTTCTGATTTTTTCGTGAGATTCAGAGAATTTAGATGTTGGAGTTCAACGACGTTTAAGCACAAGGATTTATGTCTTTCACCTGACTCCGCATGCCGGACGGGCCAGGTCGCTCGTAGTTTCCCTGATTAGAATTAGGACTATTACCTGGATTCCTGTTATTACTGTACGTCCTTTTGCGGCACTCCTCTATAGAGTGCCCTGGCTTTTTACAGTACCTACACGTAATTTCATCACTTACTGAGTTAATATTAGTTCCTTCTGAAAAACAGTTGTGGTTAGGAGTAGTTCGACTTGAAAATGACTGGTTGTTATCGGAAGCTGATCTGTGGTTTGTAAATTTGGTAAACCTGCCTTCGTTGTTGTTGCTAGGATAACCTCGTACGTTTCTAGAACTACGACATTCGCCGGTGTTGTGCGTTTTCATTTTGCAGTTTTGGCAGTACCTGTGTGATTTATTTGGGTACTGATTCGTGGATGAGAGTAGTTTTTGCTCTTCCATCGCAGTATCAACTGCTTCGTCAAGCTCTTCACATCTCGCACTTTCGGCGAGGAATTTTAGCTGCGACCGAAGTCCGTTGCAAAAACTGTTCAACACCATAGCACTGTTAAGAGAACGAATTGCTTTATTAGCAGAGACGTCTTCAGTATTTGCGTTTGCATTGTTAAGCTCGTCACACAATGCATTTGTTCTTTCCGTGTAGGAAGCAACAGACTCGTTAAAACCTTGTCTAAACTGAAAGATCTCTGTCTGAGTGACCTGTATCGAGCGACACTTTCTGAAATTTTTGACTAGTGCTTCTTTAAGCTCAGACCAATTATTATAGTCGTTATATTTTATTGTAGCTTTATAAGCTCGGCCTGTTAGTTTAGATTTCACTATGTCGACTAGTTCAATCTTATGCGCGTCGTCAGTTGCCTTTTTGCCATCGAACTCTGGTATCAGTTTGATGGCATGAGACGAGCTAAACGTCATTGTGTTTACTGATTTTGTTTTGGGAGGAGGGGATGAAACAGATTTTTCACACTCTCCTTCTGGAGGTGGAGTGTTAAAAAATCGTTTTTTTTTCGCGTGGAAGCGGAAGTTCACTGTCCGAAGATCTGCGAGGACGTTCGATCTTCCTATTTTTTAATGAAATGTTTAGATTCAGACTAGACATACATATATGTATGTCCGAAAAAAAAAAAAAATTTATATATCGGTCACAACAACCAAAATTTGATAATAAGCTTAATTGGAATGTAGAAAAACTGGTTACAATAAGTATTGCTTTTTATTGTATAGATAGAAAGGAAAAAAGTAACTTTATTTATTGCTTACAATAACATGTTGCTGTTGATTTGATGATGCTGGACTTGTTAATTGCCTCGGCGTGGCAATTTCTTCTTTCCTTCTCGACTACAGGAATCAGGTTTCCTCTGTGTGATTTTCCCTTTTTTTAACTAATTTTTCTGGCGATTTTCTTTCTTGTAATCGCATTAAAGACACAATTTATTAATGTTTTTTTTTTTTTTTTTCACTGAGATAGCTATTATTATTATTATTTTCTATTTTTTTTTTTCACATACGTATCTGAAACGCGAAAGTTAACTGGAAAGATTTATTGGGAGTTAAGGCAGATGCTTTACCTTAACAATCCCACCGCTGCCACCAATGTTTGAATCGCAGTTTTGTTCTAATGAAATAACCACTTAGTTTAAGCGTTGTGAATCGAGTGCCTCAAACTCTACTCATCATTTTCCACGCTACCTATCCTCTTGCCTAGATCGTCACTAGTTCCAGGTCAACCACGCGTTCTATTTTGATACCCTGACACAGTTTCATTGTTCAACACAACATATGCAGCCTATGTAGCACTTGACATAGTTGCCCTACAATGGGTCATTATTGCTTATGTTTACAATATGATCCCACATCGTATTGTTTTGCTGGTTTGTGTGCTCTCTAGGTTTTGGGCACAACATCAGTATCGTTTGGCAAGTCATCATGGAAAGGCTCACACCACAACAGCGTCTCCAAATTGTTCAGCTCTATTACGAAAATCAGCGTTCTGTGAGAAATGTTTTTTGTGCGATTCGAGGAACTTACGGTGCGCATAATAGACCTACTGAAACCACTATTGCCAATACCATCGTAAATTTGAGTTCCAGTTTACATTAGTGGATGCTACTCGACCGGTTTAACCACATCCAGCACGTAGTTAAGAGACTAGCAGCTATAGCTGAGAGTGTACGCGAAGACCGTGACGAATGATTCGTCGTCGTTCACAGCAGCTTGGTTTGGCGTATTTGACAACATTGCGTATTTTACGTGAGGATCTCGGACTAAAAACGTACAAAATTTAACTTGTGCCAGAATTGAAACCAGGCGACTTGAATTTGCGCATATGAGCTCTGGAAAAACTCAATGAAAATCCGCTGTTTTATCGTGAAATTTTGTTCAGTGATGAAGCCCATTTCTGGCTCAATGAATACGTTAATAAACAAAACTGCCGTATTTGGGCTGATACTTATACGTATACTTATTCCAGCTACGATTGAAGCTTTGGAAGCAAACATTACTTGTATTATCCGCGAGATACCAGTCGCTATGCTCGAACGAGTCGCCCAAAATTGGACCTTCCGAATGGACCACCCCAGACGTAGTCGTGGCCAACATTTACATGGTATCATTTTCAAAAAGTAAATGCCATGAATTGTTCTTTTAACCGATAATAAAAATTTTAAGTTCACTTTCAAATTTATGTATTTTATTTTACATTATAAATCACACTTCACGATGAATCACCCTTTAAATATTCATATGCATTTTCCACAAACGAAAACTTGATCGGACACTACGCAGTAGGAATTTACAACATACATTTAAAACACAACATCCCAATCAGAAGACTTATAAAAGACTTCTCGAAAAGAGCCCTACCAAATTTGAAATGTTATAAATATGTTACAACGCAATTCGTTTGCATAAAAGAGGTGAACAAAGCAGCAAATCTGTTAAAAGATTGAAGTACAAAATAAGTACAGCACTCACCGGAGTAATAGCCATATTAATACAAATACAAAGCCTAAAAAAGGTCGTCGTCGCTGACGAAATTAGAGCTTTAGCAAGAGCGAAGTCTAAAAAATGAGGGTAAGGTGACCAAAAATCTATCTGAATTCAATAAAATCATCAACGTATAGGGTGATTCATCGTGAGGTTTGATTTGTAATGTAAAATAAAACACATAAGTTTGAAAGTGAACTTAAAACTTTTATTATCATTTAAAAGAATAGTTCATGGCATTTTTGAAAAGGATATCATGTAAATATCGGCCACGACTACGTCTGGGGTGGTCCATTCGGAAGGTCCAATTTTGTTCGACTCGTTCGAGCATAGTGACAGTTATCCCGCGGATAACACGGGTAATGTTGGCTTCCGAAACGTCAATCGTAGCTGGCTTATTCCTGGAGACCTGAGACTTTACATATCCCCAGAGAAAATAGTCCAAAGGCTTCCAATATAGTCCAATAGGCGGCTAATTTACAGTAGCAAAACGTGAAATTAAGTGCTTACCAAAATGATTTCTCAATAAGTCCGTTGTTTCACGCGATGTATGGCTCGTAGCGCTGTCTTGTTGAAACCAGAACTCACCGAGACCATGTGCTTGAATTGCAGGCGCGATAACGGTTACGATTGACGGTAACATTCTGATTTGCCTCATTCTTAAAGAAATATGGACCAATGATACCACCAGCCCATAAACCACACCATACAATTGTTTTTAATGGATGTAATGGTGGCTTTTGGTACTCTTTGGGTTCCTCATCAGCCCAAATACGGTATTTTTGTTTATTAACGTATCTATTGAGCCAGAAATTGGCTTCATCACTGAACAAAATTTCACGATAAAACACTGGATTTTCATTGAGTTTTTCCAGAGCCCATTCACTGAAAATGTGACAAATTCAAGTCGCCTGGTTTGTATTGAAGGACGCTTCGGGGTTCAATACTAGCCGTGACCGAAAGCCTGTGTTTTAGGCAATTAACCCTCTAATACACAAGGATGCCTCAGGGCATACATGTTTAAAGTCAGTTATTTTAATTCAAATTACCGTTTTCGCACCGCCTGCTATTGCTAGTCGTCAAGTACATTTCTACCAACAAAACGAGGCTAATTTGAAATAAACTCGATTTGAAAAATTGCAACGTTAAAATTGGTTGAGTGTCAGAAGTCATCGAAAAAACAAGAAAAATTATAGAGTGATTTTTTTTTTCGGCAGTCAAAAAAAGTTATTTTTTAGCCGTACTGAGTTCATAATTTTTTGATAGGTTCACGTAAGTATTAATTTTGATATTTTCATGTCCGTTAGCTAAATAAAAAAGAAATTGTGTGGTTTGGCTACCGTTTTCTGGTCGCGCCTGTGCAACAAAGGATAAAAAAATTTCCCTTCTTTTGCAGTGCCTGTGCATTGTTTTTTTCCTAGGTTTTCTTTTGTTTGCGTTTAATTTTCACCTGTGCTGTAGAACCATATCAGATAATTCTAAAGATATATCTTGTACAAGAGGGGAAAAGGAGGAAAATTGAAGACTGGTCGCCAGTAGAAAGAAAAAAAATATGATTTGAGCTTAATGAGTGACGAGCAAATAATTGATGTTATGGAATCGGTGATTGGACCGGATGATAATGATTTTAATGACAATGATGTTAATAATGATCCGGATTACAAGCCAGACGTGATAACTCTAGAATATAGTGAAATGATAGATGAACGTTTGAACACCATGAACTCAGCAGGGAGAGTGATAAGCTGCCGGACAAAGTAGTTGGGTTTGAATCACCCTATCAGTTTTTCAAATACTTCTTCACGGAAGAAGTAATTGATTTTATTGTAGAGCAGACAAATTTGAAAGCTGTTGCAGATGATGTTAGCACACAATTTCTTGTGGACTCGGAAACTATTCATCACTTTCTTGGTTTGCTGGTGTACATGAAAATTGTTACTATTCCTAACACACGCTGGTACTGGGGAAAATTTCCAGTGATAGAATAAAAAGAGGTGAAGAAGACTATGATTCTCTGTTTCGTATCAGAAAGCTATCAGACAGATTGAACGAACGTTTCGACTCGATTCCAAAAACAGCTCGGTTGTGTGTCGATGAGCAAATGTGCAGCACCAAAATAAAACATCACCTGAGACAATATATGCCAAATAAACCTCATAAATGGGGCGTTAAATTGTTCGCACTTTGTGATTCACATGGTTATTCATATCGGTTCGAAACTTTCAATGGTGCAGGTGATAATATTATTGTACCCGGTGTTCAAGATGTCGGCGCTACAGCTAATGTAGTTGCGCGCTTGTCTCAGACAATACCTGACTATGTCCATCATGTTATATATTTTGACAACTTCTACACCACATTGCCTCTGCTAGTATATCTTCGTGCACGTGGAATTTATGCATTAGGTACCATTCGTGCAAATAGAGTGCATAATTGCAAACTGCCTTCAGATAAAGATCGAGAAGTTACAAAAGCGTCTAGAGGTTATTCCACTGAATATGTTGGCACAGCTTATGGCATCGATTTATCGACTGTGCTGTGGAAAGATACAAGATGTATTTGTTTAGCATCTACTTACATAGGAATAGCTCCATTTGCACGAAGCTCTGTAAAAGCAGAATTAGCAAAAATTGCAAGGTATCATAGACAGGAAAAGAAATACATCGAAATAGATTGCCCACAGATTATCAGAGAATATAACGCGCACATGGGTGGTTTTGATCTCATGGACGGTTTGATGGGAAGGTACAAAATTTCAGTGAAAACTCGTGATGTTGTTACATGTATTTTCTATCACCTGGTTGACATGACCATTACAAATGCCTATATATTGTACAAAAGAGCACGATTCGAGAAAAACAGGGATCCAACACGACCACCGATAAAAGAAGAAGACTTGTTATCATTGCCTGAATTTCTTATATATTTAGCTGCTGCACTTTGTGCATATACCCAAAAACTACCTGTTGGAAGACCATCAACTGCATCAGAAGAACCACCGCAGCCAAGTACATCTGGTCAAGGAGCTCAACATCCAGTGGAAGAAGTACGTTATAACCAATCCGGCTTTATGCCAATATGGCTACCAAAGAAAGATGGCAAAATTAAATGTAAACATTGTAAGATTTCACAAATTCAATGTATTTGCAGTAAATGTGGCTTTAACTTATGTTGCAGTGCAGCTAAAAATTGTTTTCTAGCATACCATACCAAGCCATAGTTATTATTAACCTATATCGAAATAGCGAAAGCTACAACAACATGGTCTTGGTCAGAAAAGTGCGCAGCAGTCGCCTGAAATAGATGGGACACGAAAATTGAATGAACATTACGCTACTTTATTACACATGTTCTTAAATTACCGCGTGTAACTAATACCAAGTTGTGTCTGCAAATTAGTTGTTCAACAAACCTTGTACTCAAGCATCGTCCAACGATGTATAAATAATTGCTGTAGAAGTCGATGCTATTTATTTATTCCTTGCGATGCTTCTGGATTGCCATTGGACAAATCCAAATATATTCCTCTGTTTTTAACTTTTTTCCTTAGTACGTCCTAAGCAATCCCAATGTGACGAGTAGCTGCTTAGAATACAATGGAAAGCCATCATTAAATACTGGAAGCCACCTATAGGCCAAAAAAACCAGTAAACTCAGAGATCTTTATTTCTCTCTATCCAATTTTCCAAAAAGCTTAACACAGAGATAGTCGATAAAAATTATTCCATGTATATCCCAAAATACGGATGGCATAACCTTGCCAGCCGACTGTTGAGTTTTTGGTCGTTTTGGACGAGGTTCGTCGCCTGCTCGCCACTCAGCTGACTGCCGACTTGACTTTGGTGTGAAGTTATGGAGCACCCACTTTGAACAGAGTTTTCGCATGTCTAAATATTCGTGTATGATATATCCAACACGCTCTTTTGATATCTTCAGAGCCTCAGCTGTCTTGATCAACTTCACTTTACGGTCATTCGTAATCATTTTGTGGACTTTTTTCACTTTTTCACTGTTTTCATCTGAAACAGCCTTTTTTGGACGTCCACTGCGTGCATCATCTTCGGTGCTTGTATGACCACTTTTAAATTTTTCAATCCACTTGCGAATGGTTCGTTCGGCTGGTGCAGAGTCCAGGTAACACTTATCAAGCCATTTCTTTGCATCGGCTGCATTTTTTCCATCAAAAAGAAATGATAAATCAACACACGAAATTGCTTTGAATCCATTTCTTTTCACAATAACAAAAGTTGCTTCACTCACAACGCTATATCTCGAGAAGTAATCGTCCGAAAGCTGTCAAATTTATACACGTATCATTTGAAGGTTGGTACTAACTGAAAGTGGTATGGATTTAATTCAAGTGGTGCCCTCTCTTGTGTTATGTACATTTATGTGTCTTTTTTTTTTTTTTTTTTTTTGTATAATTCCTTATTCCACAACTCACACAATTAAAATTCTTCTTGCTCCAATTTAATACAAGAATTTCATCGCTTTTAACAAGCAATTCAGTTTTATTTATTTTATATCTGTACCTGTCAAGTAACTACACATCTTCTATTCTTCGGGAACGTTTTTTGATACCAGTCATCTGAGAGCTTTCACTTATCCTCCATTTCATGAAGCTTTCGATTGTGGTTTTGTTTTCAGTTAACTTGCTGTTATTTGTTGATGGATAGCGCTATTCAAAATAAGAGATTAGAATTTTATAATACCTCCGGTAAGATAAAAATTTCATATTAGAGTCAAGTAAGAGTCCTTGGTGCATAGATTCGTCTATATTCTCTATCAAAAAACAACCATCGCTACAATTTTCACTAGCACAAAATAATTGACCAAACACACTGGTTGCACATTTACATTGATACAAATGAAATTTTTTGCTATTCGGTGCATCCGGTTTTGGATTAATGAACGGAGATAAATTAAAGAACATTAATTTAGTCTTAGGACTTATTACAAGTTTGTGTTCAGCGAACCATTGTCTTAGAGTATGTACATCGCAATTTGTGTTAACATTAACATCGTCAGCAAAAGCTCTAGGTAAGCCTTTTAGATCGAGGTGGAAGAGTGGGTTGATATATTGGGTATATAATTTAATTCATTCGTTTTTTTTTTTCAAAATTTGAACGTTTATTTAAGAAAAACATGTACAATAGTATTATTCAAAGTATTGCCCATCTGAAGCTATGACTTTTTCCTATCTTTCTGGAAATTTTTGGATCCCATCCCAAAAGAACTGCGCCGGCTTGGCAGCCAAGAATGAATCAAGCCAATTTTTGAAATTCTGCTCTGATGTGAACCGTATTTCAGTGAGGGCGTTCTGCATCGACCGGAACAAATGGTAGTCAGAAGGGGCAAGGTCTGGGCTATAAAGCGGATGGGGTAAGACTTCCCATCCACTGTTTTCCAAATAGTTCTTAACCGGAATAGCAACGTGGGGCTGAGCGTTGTCATGATGGAAAATTATTGCCTCGTGTCTGGTCGCATATTCCGAGCATTTTTCGGCTACTGCTCTCTTCAAACGGATTAATTGTGTTAGGTAGCGTTGTCTATGGATGGTTTCACCCGGTTTTAGCAGCTCATAATACAGCACACCCATCTGATCCCACCAAATACAGAGCATTACCTTCGCGCCATGGATATTCGGCTTTGCCGTTGATTTGGCTGGTTGGCCGGGTTTCACATATGATTTTTTGTACTTGGGGTTATCGTAATGGATCCATTTTTCATCACCAGTAACAATCCAATGCAAAAATGACTTCCTTTTGTGTCGTTCCAGCAGCATTTCGGACATGCAAAACCGCCTTTCAACGTCTCTCGGCTTGAGTTCATGTAAAACCCAATTTCCTTTCACATATAGCTTATCCTCAATTACCGTTATGAAGAACACGAACAACTCTTCTAACATCATCGAAACCATCCGTGACAAACTTATAGCGAAGAGGGAAAACGTTAAACTTGCTTGGATTTCAGGGCACGTTGGCATTAAAGAAAACGAGTATGCAAACGCACTCGCTCACCACTTTTTACATCTTAAAAATTGTTCCATTATGCAGGAACGTTTAAAACTTCTTTAGGCTATCTACAAAGAGACACCAATTTTCAGGTCAATATTGTTCAAAAATATGAAAGAATATCTCGTTCTCTAGTCCGGCACAAAGTTATTTAATTATTTATTTATTTATTTACAAAAGCTAACAGATATTTATAAAAAATAGATGTTAGCTATTGAGCCGGAACAACGAGGCCTTAGGCTATATATCTGGACAGTGGCGAAAAAATTATATTAGATTATACAAATTTGTTGTTTTTAAGAAGTCGATAATAATGTTAGAGTTGTCTGTGTTGGGATTGGAAAGGAGTTCATAGAAAATGATTTGGGAATTGGATCTATGGATTTGGAAGGCTGGGCAATCCAAAAGGATATGGCGGATGCTATTGTAATATAAAAATTATTGCAAAATGAACAAGTGGATGATTTATTTTTGTTGATATAGTGTTCGTGGGAAAGTTTACTGTGTCCGAGTCTGAGTCTAGTGACTTTACTTATATCATTACGGGATAGTTTAGAAGCTGCATCGTAATCTATGATAGAATATTTGTTTTTGTTGATGGTTCTGTACCAATCCGACTGTTCGTGAACAAAATGTATAAATAATATACATATATTTTAGTTTATATAATTATTGTTTTTCAATATTAAAATTGTAATCTATATTAAAACTAAGCTAAATTAATTGACTAATTGAAATCTCAAATGTAAACAATTAAACGTAACGTGAGGTTACGAATCTAATATGGTATGACACTTATTGTAAAAAAGATGAAAGTAATTTCCGGACGAATAAAGACTCTCTTAGCTGTGACTGTTCAACAAGAAAGGACGTGTTTCATTTAAAACCGCATTTTTCCGACCCCTCTTTTTTATTACCCTACATACACATATAATTCAAAAAGTTAAAACCCTACACACCCCAACATTTGGTCCTTTTCGAGCGGAATAATAGACTACACAAAACATTAAACATTTAAAGAAAAATTAATCAAAAAGTGCAAGTGCAAGTGCAAACTGCAAGTGTACAAAAAAAAAAAAGAAATATATATATAGATATATATAAAACATAAAGTACATACATACAAGGTGAGTTTTTTAACTTGAGACATCCAAATTACTCGAAAAATACGCGATATCGCGAAAAATGTTTCAGACAGAAGTCACAAGGTTCTGAAGGGGACATAAGATGGTGACCACGAGTTTGACCTTGAGCCCCATTTTCAAGGTCAAACGAAGGTCACTTTTGATTTTTTAATGGGAACTCCTATTTCTTGACAGATTCGTAATCTGCGTGAAAAATTACAATTCTTTTACATGAAACACTTTTTTCAAAAATGCGTTCTTTTCCCGTCAGAGGGCGCCATAAAACTTAAGACATCAAATTTACTCGAAAAGTACGAAATATCGCGAAAAATGTTTCAGGCAAAAGTCACAAGGCTCTGAAGGGGACATAAGATGGTGACCACGAGTTTGACCTTGAGACCCATTTTCAAGGTCAAACGAAGTTCACTTTTGATTTTTTCAAATGATAATTAATGATTTTCATTGCTCAGTCGTATTACTCATAGGCTTGTTATTTGTTTTTACATACTGCGTTTAACAAAACCCAGAAACAACGACGTGGACGTAGCAGTATTCTGTTTGATAAATTAATTTTAGGTGATTAATTAGAGTGGGTCCCCTTGCCTCCAACTGTTGAATCATTGAATTCTTTCCATTTCGACGTTTATTTCCCGAGACTATTTCAGCAAATGCTCGAAAATGTGACCATTCACTTCAATACACTTGTTTATCCGCGCTCTAAATAAACCAACAGAACTGAGAAGTATTTCTGGAGTAATCTTTCGGCAAGCTTCAGTCTTTTCATGTCTCCTCACGTGTTGTTGGTTTTTTCTGTAAACCTCACTTTTTAAGTAGCCCCACAAGAAGAAATCAAGTGACGTAAGATCAGGTGATCTAGCAGGCCATTGCCTCGGACCCCCTCATCCGATCCATCGTTGATGGTAAACATTGTTTAATACGCCCCGGGCTACTTGGGAATAATGGACTGGACAACCATCATGTTGAAACCACAGTGTTGGTCGCAACTCCAATGGCAGTTCTTCCAGTAATACTGGAAGATGGTCCCGCAAGAAGTTTGTATACTTTTCGTCATTCAAGTTGCCTTCAGTAAAATATGGTCCTATTAACTTATTCCCAATAATTCCCGCCCAAACATTAACATTCCAAGTGTGCTGGCGTTCAACTTGTCGCAACCAAAGATGCCCTCCCAGAGCGATTTGTCGGAGGCTTCATGCAGAACAAAAATGAGAGTTTAAACCAACTTATTTGGAAAATCTCTTGAGCACTTGAGTGGAACCTCTGTCATCGTTGAAATTACAGCTTATGTGGAAACCAATATCTTCAATGAAGGTTCTTTTGCTTTACTTACCTTCATGCAAGACATGGGAATCAGTAGGGAATCAAGTTCTTATGACTGGGCGCAATCAACTGACTCCATACGTGTAAGCCGACCAGAGCAGGAAGCTGAAAGACAAACTAAAGAAGGTAGGATTCGTCGTAGACAGAAGCAAAAAGGTGCTTTAGACATCATGGATCATAGCAACATCCTTTATGGATCTGGCATTGATGATTCGGTCTGAGATAAGCCAATAAAATTCGCTTATGAACGTGTTATACCAGATTTTTTAGTGTTCAAAACTTTAAAGCGTTTTCCCCACAACTCACGTTTTCAAAGCCCCTCATAACTTCAAAACTACTGCAACGATCCCTTTGAAATTTTGATCACTATTTTTGTACATAATATACGAAGTAACGCTGGAGAGTTTTTTTCTTTTCAAATTTGTTAATAATTTTTATTTTACAATAACAAATTAGCCTAATTTCCAAAAAAGTGAAAAATTGAAATTTCGAAAGTCTTAGCTCTCTCGATCAACTTCACTTTACGGTTATTCATCATATTGTTTTTTTTTTTTTACTTATTTATTTATTTTTTTTTTCTCATAATAACGCAATGCTAAGCTGCTTAACTCACAATGCTATATCTCAGGAACCAATTGACCTCATTCTATTTTCAAAATGTAAGAATGTAACTTTAATGAGAGTCATACTTGATTGCTTATCCAAATGGTACAATATGTCATGTTCTAAGATCTCGATTAACAAATGTAAAAAAATACGATGTTGTAAATATATTAGTACATATACATAATTTCATAGAAAATTTAATTATTGTAACCCTTGTACTTATACGGTATTAAGAAAAGCCTTACTTCTGGAGTAAATATTATCAAATACCTTCCTTCAAAAAATAGTTTTGGGTATGTAATTTAATTCGTGCGGTTTTTTTTTCAAAATTTGAACGTTTATTTAAAAAAAACATGTACAATAGTATTATTTAAAGTATTGCCCATTTGTAATTACGACTTTTTCCTATCTTTCTGGCAATTTTTGGATCCCATCCCAAAAGAACTGCGCCGGCTTGGCAGCCAAGAATGAATCAAGCCAATTTTTGATATTCTGCTCTGATGTGAACCGTATTTCAGTGAGGGCGTTCTGCATCGACCGGAACAAATGGTAGTCAAAAGGGGCAAGGTCTGAGCTATAAAGCGGATGGGGTAAGACTTCCCATCCACTGTTTTCCAAATAGTTCTTAACCGGAATAGCAACGTAGGGCCGACCGTTGTCATGATGGAAAATTATTGCCTCGTATCTGGTCGCATATTCCGGGCGTTTTTCGGCTACTGCTCTCTTCAAACGGATTAATTGTGTTTGATAACGTTGTCTATTGATGGTATCACCCGGTTTTAGCAGCTCATAATACAGCACACCAATCTGATCCCACCAAATACAGAGCATTACCTTTACGCCATGGATATTCGTCTTTGCCGTTGATTTTGCTGGTTGGCCGGGTTTCACATATGATTTTTTGTACTTGGGGTTATCGTAATGGATCCATTTTTTTATCACCAGTAACAATCCGATGTAAAAATGACTTCCTTTTGTGGCGTTGCAGCAGCGTTTCGGACAAGCAAAACCGCCTTTCGACGTCTCTCGGCTTGAGTTCATGTGGAACCCAATTTCCTTGCTTTTGAATATATCCAGTTGCTCTTAAACGTTTTGAAATGGCTGCTTGAGTGACACCCAAAGATTCTGCGAGCTCTTCTTGTGTTTGGCAACAATCTTCATAGAGTAATGCTTCCAGTTCTTCTTTTTCAAACTTTTTTGGCTGCCCAGTACGTTTATCGTCTTCCAAGCCAAAATCACCACTTTTAAATCGTGCAAACCACTTTTGGCCACTTGGCGCATGTTCACCATAAACTTCCATCAAAATACGATGACTTTCGGCAGCAGTTTTCAGTAATGAAGAACTCCCCGTAAAAACACTTTTTCAGGCACAAAGTTCGACATATTTGAGTGAAAAAAATAGATTGTTGTTTACGATTCAAATGAATGACATATACTGAAATGACGTACAATGACAGTAGCTTTCCAACGCATGTTCCAATGGAATAATAGCAATGGAATAATAAAAGTTACGCCATCTCTTAGCATACCGCACGAATTAAGTTATAGACCCAATAAATTAAAAATAGAATGGGACCCAGGACTGAACCTTGTGGTACCCCAAGCCTGATTGTTTGCACATCACTTCTCGTCTCATTCAACTTTACTGTCTGTGATCTATTATTCAGATATGAGTTAAACCATTCAAGCATGAAGCCACGTACACTTGCATTTTCCAGTTTACTTAACAAAATCTTATGGTCAACCATGTCGAAGGCTTTGGTTATATCAATGAATAACGCCCTCGTACATTTTCTTTTTTCAAGGTTGCATATTATCTGAGAGCAAAACTCTAGAAGTGTGTCCTCTGTTGAAATCCAAATTGAGAAGGATGTAAGAACATCGTCTTGTCTAAGAAATTTACTAACCTAATTTTTCGAAAACTTTAGAAGGGAATTCCTATTTCAGTTGGAGAGCCTTTTTTAAACAAAGGAATAACATCTGCACACTTTACATCCACAGGAAAAATACAAAAAAAAAAAAAAAAAAACACTACGATTGAATACATCAGCTAATACATCCACAATGAAACATGCAATATTTTTAAGGACAACATTAGAAATACCATCGACACCACATGAATTTGAGTTATTCAAACTGCCAATCGTACTTAAAATCTCTAAAGGAGTTATAGGGTCAAAAACAAAACTTCTACAGTACACAGAGTTTACATCATTAATAGCAGAACATTGAGGACATAGATTTTGCGTTAGTCCACTATGTAATTTAAGTCCGATACTTGAAAAATGTCTATTAAAAGCGTCAGCGATTTCATTGTTATTTGTTATTTCTTTATTACTAGTACGTAGGACAATAGTTTTTTGAATGGGAGATTTTATGTTGAGAATGGTGTTTACAACTTTCCACTCTTTCTTAAGATTACCTCTAGCTTAAATTGAGCACAGTAATAAGAGTCACGACAAATTGGGATTTGCTTTTTCAAATCAGCACATATTGTTTTATATTTCATTTTGAGAAATGCGTTGCAAGGGTATTTTTTGCACTTTATTCTAAGTTTATTTTTAGCTGTTTATAAATATATTTTCTTGTGGTCAGTGGTTAAAAAATTAGAATATGCATTCGATACGTCACTACAGTTATAAACATTGTACTAGGACTCAAAACACAACTTGTTACGTAGTTTAGTATAAAATATTTTTGGCATGCCTAGGAAACATTTCTGAGCTTGACTACTGTCTTTACATTTTACGTTAAGTAAAATTGCAATGGTCCGTAAGCAAAAAATCAAAAACATTTCGAAAACGTCCATAAATATAGTCTAAGCTAATACCTGATGCAGGCATTAGTAGGTACATTGAAGAAGTTTGTCAGGTCATTTAAAGCTAACACAAAGATAATTTGATACCATAGTACTATCATCTAGACAATCAACATTAAAATCACCTACAACCATTAAGTTTTTGGATTTCTCCCTATCTAACACAATAGAAAAATCATTAATAAACATCTGCAATCTATAAACACAAAAAAAAAAAACAATTTCGTTATTTATTTCGATAGACACCTTTAAAACGTCTGCAGTAGGACATTCAACTTGGGAGACATCAATGACTTTAAAAGTGTTCTTTATAAAGCAGCCAACGCTACCTGCTGCGTAGTTTTCGTTTGTTTTAGCATAAAAACTAGAACCAGGCAGGAAGTAATCATTTTGTTCAACCTCATAGATCCATATCTCAGACACGAACACAATATCCGAGACACACGGAAACGATTTAATGTGTGCGACAAGCGCAGAAAAGTTTTCTCTCAGACTTCTAATAATTTTTTATTGCAATAAGAACTATTAGTTAACAGCATCACAGTGAGGTTTGCATTGGATAAGAATAGAAGAGTTATCAATTAAATAATTTTTAGAATTCATAATACTATATAAAAAGAATAGAAAAGAAAACAAACTCAAATGAGTGAGATATCACTAAATGATCTGATCGAAATAACTCTTCCACCCTCCTCTTTTCTTTTTGTGCTCCTTTTTTCTTTGCTATTTCTAGTTAAATATGACAAAACAAAACTAGGACTTACTTTCGTTTGTGGAATAGAAGCATGTAGAAAACTACAGTCTATGCAGTTTTAACACAAACTATCGCTAATATTACTTATGAATGTTTACTTAATGTTATTCATATCATATACAAAAACAAAAATGGAAGTTAATTTAACTTTTATTTATTTCCTATTCTTCAAGTGTAGGTAAATTTTTGATCAAGCTGAATTGTTGATTTGCTTGTTACACAACTAATAATTAATAAGAATCGTGAATCAATTCTTTGTACTCGCAAATGTTTTAAAAACTGAACTGGTAAATAACACTCAAATCAAAATGAATGATCTTTTATTATTCGTAAATTTTGAGTACCTTACCATAATTTTTTATATAAAGTTATTGTAGATAGGGAAAATATATACAGTTTTAATAAAACATATTTTGAATTATA
>OU026153.1:110187019-110304423 GCA_907269105.1 Volucella inanis | reverse complement strand
CAACGTGGGGACGAGCGTTGTCATGATGGAAAATTATTGCCTTGTGTCTGGTTACATATTCCGGGCGTTTTTCGGCTAATGCTTTCTTTAAATGGATTAATTGTGTTCGGTGGCGTTGTCCATTGATGGTTTCACCTGATTATAGTAGCTCATAATGCAGCAAACCCATCTGATCCCACCAAATACAGAGCATTACTTTCGCCCCATGGATATTCCTTTGCCGTTGATTTGGCTGGTTGGTCGGGTTTCACATATGAATTTTTTCACTTTGGGTTGTCGTAATGGATCCGTTTTCATCACCAGTAACAATCCGATGCAAAAATGACTTCCTTTTGTGGCGTTCCAGCAGCATTTCGGACATGCAAATCTGCCTTTCGACGTCTCTCGGCTTGAGTTCATGTGTAACCCAATATCCTTGCTTTTGAATATATTCAACTGCTTTTAAACTGCTGCTTGAGTGACACCCAAAAATTCTGCGAGCTCTTCTTGTGTTTGGCAACAATCTACATGGAGTAATGCTTCCAGTTCTTCATCTTCAAACTTTTTTGGCTGCCCAGGACATTCATCGTCAGCTAGCGCATGTTCAATATAAGCTTCCACCAAAATACGATAACCTTCGGCAGCAGTTTTCTTCATATTAAAGTAATGAAGAAGAACTTCCCGCAAAAACACTTTTTCAGGCACAAAGTTCGACATATTAGAGTGAAAAAAAAATTATTTTTGTTTACGCTTCAAATAAATGACATATACTAAAATGACGTGCAATGACAGTAGCTTTCCAACGCATGTTCCAATGGAATAATACAAGTTACGCCATCTCTTAGTAAACCGCACGAATTAGGACCCAATAAATAATACATCTTTCTTTAGCAATTTATTTAGGGGCTCTGCTATTTTACTAAAGTTTTTGACAAACTTTCGGCAATATCTTACCATTCCTAAAAGTGATTTCATTCCTTTCTGATTATATGGGGGTTGCATTTTTACTATACTATCTATCTTATTGGGATCAGGCTTTACGCCTTGGTCAGTTATCACATGACCAAGATACTGAACTTCCTTAGGATGAAATTCACATTTGTCTGGTTGCAACTTGAGATTAGCATTCATTATCCAAAGAGGTGAGCTCCATGGCGAATTACTATCTCTTATTATACTTTCAATCTTTAGCTTTTCAACCTGATTACGTACCTCTTCCTCATGTACCTTTGGATACCTGTAGGTTTTGGTAAACACCGGAGAACATCCTTCCGTAGTCCTAATCTGATGCATTGTCATATTAGTGTGAGTAAGCTTTTCATCCTTAATACTAAAAATGTCACTTTTATATCTTCTTTATAATGGATGGAATAACCTCCTTCCTTAAGAAGATGGCTACCCAATATCCATCATACTCCCCAAGTTATCCATTTTCCACTACCTGAAACTTTATTTTTTTACTTATAGCTTTACCTTTGTTATTTGGAATTAAACAGATGTTCTTAGCTACCTCTCTTGTAATCTACTACCTAATCCTTTAAACTGAACTATTCTATTTGTGTTTACTTCATGTTCATACACATGCTTAGCGCATATTAGCGATACTTCTGCTCCTGTGTCAATTATCATTCTTTTAATTTCGTTGTCAATTACCACGTTGACGTGAGTTCTTTCTGAATTACTCATTTCATTAAATACTGTTAAATTCCTAACATTGGAATCGTTTTTGAATTTCTTCTTATGCACATGTGAAGGATTGGAACTTGTTTCTTGCCCACTAGAACTTGGTCCTGGGTCACTCGAACGGTTTCTCTGTGCGTTTTGCTTTTCCCTATCTTTTCTAGGTAATCTGAAGTTTCTGGCAATATGAAATAGCTTGCCACAGCTAAAACATTTTCTTTGTGTATAATTAATCCTGCAGTCCATTAATAAATACAGTGAGGGTTTCACTTTTAATATAATCTATCTGTCCTTTGGAATCTTCTTCTTTTATATTATGTAGTTTAATCTACATCAACCTTCTTTCTGAAGTCTCTATTCTTTGTGTATACAATTTCACAGATTCATTCTTATTTTGCCTAATATTAATTAACTCTCTGTGTAACTGAAGACTACTATGCGGCTCCCTAAAGACACCGTACAATTCTTTTTTCAATGATTCCCAATCTTGTATATCTTTATAAACTCAACATTTTTGTAATGGTTAAGTACACTAACGAGCTACCTTCTCCGATTGGGTTCTGGAGAAGATGTGATGAATTTCATCGCAAAATCATCTTCAGTGACTAAGCTCATTTTTGTCTCAATGGGTTCGTCAATAAGCAAAATATGCGTTATTGGTCGGGTGAAAACCCACATGTGCTTCATGAGTCACCACTTCATCCACAAAAAGTACTGTTTGGTGCGGTTTGCATGCCGGCAGCGTTATTGGGGCATATTTTTTCATCGACGATAACGATCGTCCGTTACTGTGAATGGTCAGCGTTATCGCGCCATGATCACCGATTATTTTTGGCCCGAATTGGAAGATATGGACTTGGACGACATGTGGTTTCAACAGGATGGTGCCGCAAGCCACACAGCATACGCTACAATCGATTTATTGAAGAGGAAGTATGGTGAGCGTGTTATCTCAAGACATGGGCCAGTCGATTGGCCGCCTCGTTCGTGCGATTTAACGCCGCTTGACTATTTTCTGTGGGGCTACGTTAAGTCATTGGTTTATGCCAACACGCCGACGACGTTGGAAGAGCTCAAAGCCAACATTGAAAGCAAAATAGCGGCCGTTTCGGCAGAAATGTGTGGCCGAGTTGTTGAAAATTGGGTCCAACGAATCATATTCATATTCATAACGTTTTGATTGTACTTTAAGCCAATAATAAATTTTTTGAAATATCTTAAATGGTTTGCCCTTTAATTAAAAAAAAGTTGTCAAGTCGTTATTAGAAAACCCTATACTTGGTTACTTTCACTTTCTATCTCTTCCGATTCATTATCACTGTCGCTTAGGGACATAAAAGCTTTTTTACTGACCTACCTACAAATTAATATCCAACATTTTCCCTCGTTTTCTTCTACCCACTTACAACTTTTCCATTTAATCTCTCATGAAGCGAGTTTGATTTGATACATCTAGGAGATGTAGGAGTTTAATATGTTTGAACTTATCTTTTGACCTTGCTACTGAGACAACTTCATCTTTTTTTCATCCACTCTTTATAATTTTATCAAATTTAATGTAAATCTACTTGCATAATTCATTAACTTACATAATAAAAATTATTATCAGCTTCATGGCAATCATCAGCGAGACTTCAATATTTCTTTTTTTTTACACAGCAACAATTAAGTGGATTAGAATATTTTCCCGAAAATTTATTTTGTTCGCAGTTTTTTTTTTTTTTTTTTTTTTTTTTGAGATAACTCTGTATCCCACCGCTGCCACCAATTTTTTATGTTACTCCTGGAGCGCTTCACAAATGATTAAAATATAAAAAAAACGTCACACGCGGGTTGGATTGTTAGCTGGGTATTCGCCTCCAGTATATCCTTTTTGTATTATCAAAAAAAAAAAAGAGAAACAAACCAAACTGTCAAATCAAACTGTGAATAAGTATCGTCGAACAGCAGAAATGAAGACAATAAGAGAAAAATAAAACAACACGAAATTTAGCTTATGATTACAGTAAATTTTATTGTTCTATTTGTTAGTCTATTCATTAGCGGGTCTAGAATTAAACTCTTCGATTTTTCCTTATTAACTCATACTCATCATCTACCTTAAACTACCTTATGCTGACCTATGCATTCCTGTTTTTTGTATTCCATTCCACGAGCGTTGTTTTTCTCAGGTATTTCGTCGTTTCGTCGTCTGTGTAATATTATACGTTGGAATATCATATCACAACATTTTCTGTGGGAACATTTTTTGTTTGACAATTTACCTTCGTCAGGATCACACCTTCCTAACAATATGTTTTTGTTTGGTTTACGAGTTGCTTTTGTTTAGGAGAGTGAGAGTGCATGTTGACTACTACTGGTGAATGTGATGTAGATGATGTAGGGGGGAGTGGTGAAGTGAATTTTGCGGCTTGGTTGGCTGTATGTGCAAATGCTGTGGCTTTAATTTCAGTGGTGGTGGTTTGCGTGGGAGGGAGAATTAGAGAGGGTTTTAAAAGTTATTGGGAGCTGTTAGCTATTTTCTTTTTTATACGCTCAGCGAGAGATGGTGCATTGTTCATGCACTCTTTGTTTTGTTCGTTGAAGGTGCGTCTAGCTTCTGCCATGCTGCACTTATTTTTAGTTTTAGTAGTTAGTATTTCTTTGTTCTGAACAAATTTGGAGCACTCTTTTGAAGAGGACGAATGTTTGTCTATACGATTTGCACACATCAATCTAGTACATGGTATAGGCTCATGTAGAGGAAGACTGCAGGTGACGCAAATTTTACTTCTAGTGCACCTTTTGGTAGTATGTCCAAGCAACTGGAAATTACGGCAACGCATAGGTGAAGGGATGTATTCCTTGACCTTTGCCTGGTACTAAGGTACCAGGTACTGATCGAAAGTGAAGACAACGAGGCCTGTGGGCTCGACTTTATCATTTATCTTTTAAGTGAACTTGTACACTTCAGTAACCCCTTGTGATTTTATTTCTGAAACGATTTCAAATTCTTGCACGTTTTTCAACCACGGAGCATATACAATGCCCTTGGAGGAGTTAAGTTGTTTGTGGAGAGTGACTGACACTGGGATTTTATTAGCTAAATAATTGATTTTTGTGAATTTATCAGCGATTTGTTGACTTTTTGCTAATAAAAGCACGCAGCCATCTTTTAGTATGGAAATATTTTCGTACCCAGCACCAACAGCATCGATTGATTTCTTTAAGACGAAAATACTTATAGATGAGATGGGTTTATCTTCATCTTTGGCTGATATCACTACAAATTTCGGGTTCTTGATATTGCGAACCATAGCGGGTAATCCTGGGTATTCTAACGGTGAGCTTCAACCTTTGTTTTTATTCGCCCTGGGTTGCTCAGAAGACATATCAGATAGTATGTCAAACGGATTCCTGAGTTTGTTTTCGGCCCCGATGGGCCCATGTCGTAAATAAACAGCAAAAGGTTGCAAGTTTGATTAACCACGATGTTCGATATAAAAAAAGGTTATTAAGAAGTGATAAGAAAAGGCAAAAGAGACAGAGAGCTGTCACTAGGGACTTGCGCGTCGAGCGAGAACACAGCGGTTAGCAAGTGATGTTTACGCTACGAGAGGCAGACGAATACTGCCTATATTTTTTTTATTTATATTTGATGTTATGTTTTTAAATAATTTATTTTTGTTAAATAAATACATACAAACTACTTGTATGAGTTTTTTTTAGACATGTCCAAAACTTCCCCATGGCTGGTCAAAGGGAAAAAATATGTACAAATGGTTGTATATATACATTTGGATGTCACATTGAAAGGTAAAACATAATTTTAAAGATTTGAAGGGATACTCCGCTTTTTAAGGGATCTAGAGCGATTTTTGTAAAAATTTCTCCCCTACATAAAATTAATTTTTTTTGGTATCCATTTTGACAAACCGTCTTATATATATAACCTAAGATCTTTTACAAAAAGGATTTCTAATTTTAGTTTTTTTTTTGTTTTGATTATTTAACATAATGGATGAATGGCTATATGTATATATATATATAATATATGTCTATATTAATCTTATTTAAATGAAAATTTAATTTTAATATGGAAAAACGGCTTAAGTCGACATAAAATTTTATTCCATAATAATTTTAGTTTCGGAAAAGTGACGTAAGTCAATATACTCCGTTCTTTCTTTTTATGAAATTGAATTTTTCAAAATATTAAGAATGGCTTATATCTAAGATATAATATAAAGTAACTGAACATACATATAGCTCCTGAATTCAGGCGTTGTTCTAAATGATATTTTATTCGCTAGCCATAATTAAGACCTTTTTAAAAATTTAATCCTGGTTATTATTTATTTTTTATTTGATATTATGTTTTGAAATAATTTATTTTTTGTTAAATAAATACATACAAACTACTTGTATGCGTTTTTTTAGACATGTCCAAAACTTTCCCATGGCTGGTGCTTCTCGATTTCATTTGAGAATCAAAATTCCTCTTCTGCATTTTATGTCAAAATGTACGAGCAATTAGAACTGCAATCGGCTGGTTTTGGCAATTTATTATCCCTAATTCCGAAGAAGTTTTTAGTGTTATTTTTATTTTTGATTGATTTTTATTTGATTTTAAATAAAATGGGAGTGCACAAAATGAAAGCTTCTGACTGCCAAAACGCCATAAAAGGTATACAAAAAATTCACCAAATAAGTCGAATAAAAGCAGGTAATTTTTTTGCGTAAGAAAGCGTATATTAAACGGAGAGCAGTCAAACACAGTGAACGATAAAGGGAAAACAAGGAAAGAAAACCAATTTGTTCTAACCAGCTATCGTTTTACGGTTACTTATGGGCTATGGAGTATGTAACGTTGGAGAATAGGCATGCAGTGAGTTGTGTATGTGTGTCCGTAGAGCAGTAGAACGATATGAAAGCGGATGACTAGCAGGTTGTGGGCTTGTGGGTTGGTAAAATTCGTCGCTTGCGTGTGCATATGTAGGAAACACACAAATATTGTGTTTATATACACATATTAAGATTCATGTTGCTTGTTATATTGATACATTGTTGAAAAGTAGAATGTTAAAAGGGAAATCGGTGGGAACCTAGTCAAATCGAAAGGTTTCGTGAAGTCAGGTTCATAAAGTTCTACTTGAGCTTGTAAGGCATTCTTAATTTTTTCAAAAGCTTCCAAAGCTTCTTCATCAAATTTAACTTTTACTCTAGCACTTTGATGTTTTCAAATTATGTCATTTTTCCTTTGTAAGTGTTTGAATTTTCTTGGGATCTACGATCACTTTATTGTACTGAATCCTTAAAAAAATTATGTCTCATTAGAATGTTTCATATTGGCGTAATGCAAAGCGTTTACTATAGTTCTGATATGCACTATATGTTCTTCAAGTGAGGAAGGAAATATCAACACATCATCCATGTATACGTATGCAAACTTTTCAATATACTGACGAAGAATATCATCTACGCATCGTTCAAATATTGAGGGTGCATTCTTAAGTCCGAATGGCATTCTGGTAAATTTATACTTAGCGCCGTTTACTGAAAACGCGGTTTTTTCGCTGTCAGATTTTCTTATTTGTATTTGATGAAATCTTGATTCCAGATCAACTATTGAAAACAATTTTATTTTTCCTAGATTTTGTATTGTCATATTCATGTCTGGTTTTGGATATCTATCCATTATAGTTTGGGCATTGATTTTCTGAATTTTAATTCCCCTTGTTCGTCAGTACCTTTTTTGCGCACTGTCTAGATGGGTGAGTTATATGGGCTTCTGCTAGGTTGTATTATATGGTTTCCTAATAATTTTTGATTTTTTCGTTAACAAACTTAATATATTATGAGCTATGGGATACGGATATTGTTTTGTCCACATAGGTTCGTCAGTTTTCGTCCTAATCGTAGCCTGAATGGTTGTAGAAAAGGGTAGGATCTCACTAATTTCCTGATTGCTTTTCATTATTTCTTCTATATTCTTCTTATATTCTTCATGGTCCACTATGTAATTTATTTTTTGTTCTAAATTCACAATTTCCCTTTTGTTTTATTTTGTATTTTATTCTATAATCAAATAAATTAATTTCTGCTTTAATAGCTCTCAAAACTTGTCCCCCCGAATCATATCGAAATCTTGAAGCTCATCAATTTCATAAAAGGTTAAATGCTGATCAAATATAATAATGTTATTACTGTTTTCACATTAACTATCGAGTCGCCATGTAATGACTTTGTTTTTATAGGCTTAATATTTATAGAAGTCCCTATCCTGCACTTAGAACTAATGTTATTATTTGTTGACCCACTATCAATTAATAAAGTAAAGGATGTACGTGTGATTCCGCATCGTCGTTGAAGTAAAGGTAATGCGTTTATTTGCCCTAAAAAGTACTTCTTGTTTCATATAGCTCCTCGCACTGCGGTGTTACTGATTCCAATTCAGCTGGTTTAGTTTGATTTATCCGCTGCATCTTGCGTTGATTGTTGTTTTGTGATAAAAGATTTCAATCTCTCTTCTCTATTTGATTGGTTGTTCTGAAGAGGTTGTGTTGTGGAGGATTTTGTCTAGGTCCGTTGTTCCATCTGGGCTGTTGGTTGTTGTAATATGTTGGGCGCACGAACTGTCTTGTTCAATATGGTATCACGAGCATCAAGTTATTTTTACCTCAGTCGAAATGAGGAAAAAAATATATATGATTACAATTTTAGGGGCTATTCCTTGAATACCTGAACAGAACAACTCCTGTAAGATAGACACACAGACAAAATTAATTACAAAATTATCTTTATTCGGGTTTCTTAACTCCAGTCGGCTACATGATCGAATTACATCACAAAAAAAGCTCCATTTTATTTTATAGGGAACAATCTGATTTCCGTATGTGTGAAATGTTTGGCTATATCGCTGATAGAATGAGATGACAGGTTTCCTTAGTGCCTTAGAATAATCGCTTAAAGATACGTGTTCTTCCGGTAGGATTCCGAAGAACAGGTCAGATGGTATGTCTTATCTCCCTTCCGAAAAGCATTGAGAATGAAGATTGTTTGATGGTTTCTTGTTGGGCTGCGCCATAGGCCATAGCGAACAGCAGGAGGCAGTCATCCAAATTATCTTTTTTATTGTTGACGATCTTCGATAAAAATTGCAAAATCATCCGGTCCATACTTTCTTCTAGACCATCCGACTGCGGATGCAAAGGTGTAGCTCTGCTACTCGTTGAAACGGCTCGCCGGATAAATATGGCTTCAGCTCTACCCTCGTCTTGCTTCTATGGCCTTGTTTAGAGTTACAAATATCACAAGCCTTGCGGTAAAGGGCCACGTCTTAACCTGCGCCGACCTAATAAAATAGTTTGCAGATTTTTGCGAGGGTTTTCTTGATACAAAATGTCCTCCAAAAGACGTGTTATGGAACATTTGGATAACGGCCGCTATTTGGCACTTGGATACAATAGTTAGCAACCGTTCAGGCTCACGCTGCAAAGTGGGTACCCATTTTCTATACAAAATGCCATTTTTTATTACCAAGACATTAAACTGCGCCCAATAAGTTTTAAAAAGGTTGTTCTCAACGGACACGCGTTCCCAACTTGGCCTTTGTCCTTCGTTTACCCAATCTCGGATTTGCGACAGAACATTATCGTTCATTTGTGCTATCTTCAACTGATCGGGATCCAATTCGTTGTCAATAAATAACAAAGTTATTACTTAATGCTGTAACCCACCATCACATTTCAATTCTTTAGTAGTACAGTGATTACATCCTTCATCATATGGTTTCCGAGACAGAGCATCCGCATTTATATGCTTCGTACCTTGCCGATGTTGAACTCGATAACTATACTGCTGCAGTCTTTCTAACCAACGAGAAAGTTGTCCCTCCGGGTTTTTGAATGACCACAACTGTAGTGCTGCATTATGGATTCGAATTCGCGCCTATATAGATACATATGAAAATGTTCTATCGCTCTGTACATGGAGAGCAATTCCTATAACCGCCTCCGCGCCGTCATGAACTTGATTTAGAATCGCAATTAGAACAATTCCTTGATCACTGGCGTCCATATCAAGGATAAATTCATTATCCGCACGAACATGGTGTGGTAAGACATGTTTTTAGCCGAAGGAACGCTTCATCACATTCCGCAGACAAGATAAATGGTACGTTTTTCTCTGTAAGCTTGTGGAAGGGTCGTGCAATTTTGGCAAAGTTAGGAACGAACTGGAGGTAGTAGGTGCAGAAACTCATGAAACTCCTTACTTCTGAAACATTAGCAGGCTTTGTCCAATTTAAATTGACTTCTATTTTTGATGGTTCGGAACTCGAACCCTTTTCGTTGATGATATAACCCAAAAAGTGAACTCATAGACCACGTAGAACATGAGACATCAACAGTTTAAATCTCGCTGGGACATTTGCGAGTTCAAAACTCATGACTTTAAACTGACACAAGCCGTCACGAGTAACAAAGGCCGTCTTTTCTCTCACTCGGGTGTATCTCTACCTGCTAATAACCGGACTGACAATCAATGGTACTGAAACAGGAATGCGGTGGCATCCAACGTGTCATCAATCCTTGACATCTTTTACGGTGACATCATTTATCCGGTGAATCGGGTGGATCCATCAAGGCTCGATTATATATTATCTCGTCTGAGCTTACCGTCAATGATTTGCCGAGATTCTTCATGCTTTATCGGGGCGATTGTTTTATTGGCTTTGCAGAGCCGACGTTAATTGTATGCTGTATCAGTTGGGTTCACCCCAAGTCATCGGGACGTGTTGAGAATATGTAAAAAAATCGATTAAAATTCACCTAAGGGATCCCGATTTCGTGAGATATCTCAGTATAGAGAAATGATTCACTTCATGGAGGAAGATCTACATAGTCTGATGTCCTGGGATAAATGATACAAACGTTCTCTCTCAAGTGATTATTTGGGGGTGAAGAACATTCATTGGTTAAAGGGATTTTTTCACCCCTTACGCACAACGCATTTGACGAAAAACATCGATGATCAGGATTTCTTGGCTAGTGGAAGAGATGCGTCGCTTAAATCTTGCTTATTGCTCACCAGTCCGCCACTCGTACGAAACTGGAAGAGTGTTTCCACATAACGTCATTATGATGGTCTTGCTAGAGAATAATTGTATACCGCTTGGGATGACATCTCGACTTAGTATAGTTGTTGACGAACCAGTATCAATCAACAATTTACAAGCGACATTTCTAACGCAATCTGGTACAAGGAATCCACCGGATTGATCACTGAAGAAAGTGCGGGAAGTTTGAGACCTTTGTGTTTAAGTCAACGACTGCCTCGAGACGCTTACTTCTTGAAGTAATTTGGAGTTTGTTTTCCGACACTACGAACATGTTGTTTTTGCTGCAAAGAGGAAGAATTAGGTTTCACATCCTCGGCAATTCGTTCTAAATGACTACTCTCAGTAGAAATGTGTGCTGCTGCGATAGTGATCGCCTTACTTAAGTCTTCAACTAGCGTTACAAGATTAGCCACTCGAACAGCATCTTTAACAGAGCGGTCAGCTATTCCATCAAGAAACTGCATCAACGAAATTCTGTCTTGTGCTTCGAGTGGGCAGTCATTGACAACAATTCGCGTCAGCCGTTGAATATCAAACACGAAAGCGCACAAGTCTTCTTTATACCGCTGGCATCTGAAGGTTGAGCGGTTGATGTTCTAAGTTCCAAGGAAGATAAAAATTTTTCATAGTCACTAATCATTGGCACTTAGGTTGGACAAAATGGAAACGGCCTCTTCATGAAGCATTGAGGCTAGAACTAGTGCTTTTTGGTAATCAGTGCAATTGTTAGCATTTGCCACTATCTCAAATTAAATGCAATTGTCACGCCAGCTAGCTGTGCTGCCTTCAGAAGGCTGCGGTTTTACTTTGCAGGAATTGGTTGACACATTTTCCGCATTTTTGTTCGCGTGGGTGTTATTTTGCCTTACTCATTCTCTAACTCGACCAATTACCCCGTTTGTTACATCACGGTGTCTGTGAGCAAAGTTAATTTAAAAAGGATTTCATCGAGTTGAGGTGAAGAATCAGTTGCTATCCTGCCAGAAACGAGGACACCAATATTACAATTTTAGGGGCTATGCCTGAAGAGAACAACTCCTGTAAGAAAGACCTCTGAATAGACATACAGATAAAATTAATTACAAAATTATCTTTATTCGGGTTTCTTAACTCCAATCGGCCTCGTGGTCGAGTTACATTTAAAAAAAATCCATTTTATTTTATTGGGAACAATCTGACGTTTCCGTATGTGTGAAATGAAATGATTGGCTATATCGCTGATAAAAAGAGATGACAGGTTTCGTCGTGGCTTAAGGCTATGGGAATGTTCAGTTATTATTTTAGGATTAATGCATGTTTATGCTCTTCTACTGATAATGCAACCGTCGATAAGTGCATTTGCGTTATATATGCAAATAAACCATATTTACGTCTCCATCCACATTTACTCATACTGATACAAACCCCAATTGGAGATATTACCTTTTTCATGGAAGACAATCACCCAATCAAATAATATATTATAAAATATTTGTATTCATTGTTTTTCTCATATCGGCTGTAGTCGTTTATCTAACATCAAGCGCAATCAAGAAAAGTAATGGCCGGAAGAAGTACGCAACAAAAGATACATGATGCAAAGATAGAAGATACCACAATCCAATTAAGCTACAGCTTTAACACATGATGTGGAGACATGGAGCATGTCTGTTCCGACTAAAACTGATCACCTGTTACATATGTTTATACTTCAGAACTGTATTAGGTCTCGTCAGTAGATCATTTGCATTTATTATCTGGGTTCTAATTAAAACCGTATCAATATTAACTATTATGCCTGGCCTTACTGTGGAAATGACATTTATCACTAGCTCCAATTTCGTTAAAGGATCTATGATACCATGTTATAGAACGTAGGAGATGTTTGACCCAATTTGATTCCGGATTTATTTTAGTAAGAAACTGAATTTACTTAAATTCATTATATAAAATAGTGGTTGATATCTCTTTAAATTTTCCTTCGTTCTGTTATATTACATATTTCAAAGATTTTAAAGCTGTTGCCTCAGATGTACACGGTGGACCCTTTATGACTGCTGTACCCTTGTGTTGCTCAACAAGGCATATATGCATATATTTTTCATACTGGACTGGAAAACCCGTTGTGATATAATCAATTCCACACGTTAGTCATAGTAAATTTCTATATTCGCTGTGTCAAGTTCAAAGGATCGGTAAGCGTTTCATAGTAGCCATCTGCGTTCTCTAAGCCGTTCTCTCTTGGTTTCTCACCTTTCTCCAATTGCAATGACGGTCACTTTTTTCACCTTGTTGACTGCGAAGTTCCTTAAAAGTTCTTAATACTTTTAACTATATCATACTTTAACGTTTTAATATAAGTTCACTGAAATTGGTTTTTGTATGTCTTAACCATTATTAAAAATCGAAAAAAGTAAAACAAAACCTTAATCAAGACTATTTCTATATACAACATAATACATGGGCTGAAAAGTCCGTTTCCAAGAGAGGGCACTACTTGAATCCATAACATTTTCAGTTAGTACCAACCTTCAAAAGATACGTATATAAATTTGACAGCTGTCGGACGATTAGTTCTCGAGATATAGCGTTGTGAGTGAAGCAACTTTTGTTATTGTGAAAAAAATAGATTCAAAGCAATTTCGTGTGTTGATTCATCATTGCTTTTTTATGGGAAAAAATGCAGCCGATGCAAAGAAATGGCTTGATAAGTGTTACCCAGACTCTGCACCAGTCGAACGAACTATTCGCAAGTGGATTGAAAAATTTAAAAGTGGTCATACAAGCACCGAAGATGATGCACGCAGTGGACGTGCAAAAGAGGCTGTTTCAGATGAAAACATCAAAAAAGTCCATAAAATGTTTACGAATGACCGTAAAGTGAAGTTGATTGAGAAAGCTGTGGCTCTGAAGATATCAAAAGAGCGTGTTGGATGTATCATACACGAATATTTGGACATGCGAAAGCTCTTTTCAAAGTGGGTGCCGCGTTTGCTCACAGTCGACCAAAAACAACAACGTGTTGATGATTCAGAGGAGTGTTTAAAGCTGTTCAACCGCAATAAAGCCGAACTTGGCTCCATCACTCCACACCAGAGTCAAGTCATCAGTCAGCTGAGTGGCGAGCAGGCGACGAACCTCGTCGTTGTTGGAGCGTTTGAAGGACGAAATCGCAGAAAACGGCCGCATTTGAAGAAGGCGAAAGTGCTGTTTCATAAAGACAATGCACCGTGTCACAAGTCGATGAAGACGATGGCAAAATTGAATGAATTCGGCTACGAATTGCTTTCCCACCCACCGTATTCTCCAGATTTGGCCCCAGCGACTATTTTCTGTTCGCAGACCTCAAAAGAATGCTCGCCGGAAAGAGATTTAAGACCGATAAAGAAGTACGATAAACCGAAATCGTATTACAAAACTATTGAAAAATTGAAAAATTGGTTCAATCAGTGTTTCGCCCTCGAAGGCGACAATGTACAATGTAAAATGGCACTGACTTTTCAGCCCATGTGTTACATATCGGAATTAATTACAGCACTATATCAGAAGATTTTAAAACAGCAGCACAGGAAGACATGAAAACACTGCTCATTTGTGTTTTAAAATTCTTAAAATTTAGTTTTATTTAGTTTAGTTTATTTTTCATATACCTACATATGTGAATGAAGAAAATATTTTGTTATACATATATAGGGAGACGTATTAAATATGTAATATGAAGCCTTGTTTGCTTTTAATTAGTAGTATTTCCCTTTTCCATACCTTTCAAGATACAGTTGCACCTCGATTTTTTTGGGTATAATTTCTTAGTATACCTACTCGTATGACAGTTGTATGTCATATCCACTATTTTGCTAATAACAAAGCCAGCCAAAAGTGCTCCTCAACTTTGGATGATTCGTGGCAAAATTTGTGGTCGTATACAACGAGCTGCAAAATTCAAAAACGCCATTAAATTAAATAAAACGCTTTCAACTTTTTAATTAGATTTTTAATAAACGTGATATAGATGTTTCCAATTCCTGCGCACGGAGACAACGAGTTATTCCCAAAAGTTACTTTTCCTCCTCTTTCTCATTACGTACTCCACTAATACGAACATGCTCTGACATGCGTTATGGCCCACGCCTTCCTTTATCTTCTGGGGTTTAGAAATTTCAAAAATTATATACATACATATTACACGTTAAGTTATTGACTAGCTTGAAACATGATTTATACATATGGTATTAAAGAATCTGACAATGTGCTTGCCCAAAATTAAGAAATAAATTTTCAAAATCAAACCTGAAGCAATTAATTTCTCAGATTCTTGGCTGTAGTACGAGTATGCCATAACACAACAGTGTTACAAATCGTTCCACTGATTTTTGGAAGAATAGTGTATTTGCGAGCTTCGCACAAATTTATTTATTTTTTTGACATCAAAGGTCTAGGCGAATTTGATTGATGTGGCCTGAAAAATATAAATGAGGTGGTGGATATCGATCTCGGCTTATTGGGTCCATAATCTGCCGTAGTATGATTTTGATTATTGTGGATTTGCCGATCATAATCAAATCATTGACGAATGGTTTTAGACGTTCACACAAAATGACACAAGATCTTGTACTCGATATTCACGAGACTTTTGTCTCTATTATTGGTTAATTTTAGAAGATAGTCTTACGCTTGATCCAGGCATGCAATGCTAAATGCATAATTTCCGTCGAAAAAATCTTGGAGATGAGTTTTTATATATTCTTTAGGCTCTTTACCAAGTCACCTCCTGCTGTTTTAAATAGCTCGGCAAATGGCTGTCATATCATACAGCAATTATTTATTTAGTAGAAAGAAGTTCGTATTAAGGTATAACAGTAATCTTATAGTAGTAATTTTAATGATAAATGAAATTTAAAGTTCCAGTCACAAATAAATATATAGGGTGTTTTTTTAGCAGGTTCAGACTTTCTTGTTTATATGAAATAAATACAAATTTATTAAATTCATTCGAAATATTATTTCATGCCATTTAACATTTGAAAATAGTTTTTGGCATATGTTCACCACAGCTGCTTTATACATAGCATATTCTGAAAATCCTATTTCAACCACTTTTGAGCGATTAGGGCGTATGTAGCGTATTATTCAACAATGTTTTACTCCAAAGCGCCAACTGTTGCTGGTTTATCGGCATAGGCTGGTGACTTGATGTACCCAATAGAAAATATTCAATGGAGTCTAATCGTGGTGGCCAATTGACGGGTCTATTTCTCGAAATGACTCTATTGCCAAATCGTGTTTTTAATAAAGCAATGTTTTATTAAACCATAACATATATGGTTATGTTATACAAATTTGGGAATAATTAATCGTTGATGATCGCATTGTGCCGGTGTCTGTTGGGAGTTACTTCAGCTCCGGCCCCATTTTTGAAGAAATAAGAACGGATGATGCCACAAGCGTATGATCTGCGCCATACGTCACATTTTTCTGGATGCTTTGGCATTCAATAAATTTTTAAGGATTCTGCTTATTTAAGTAGTTTAAGCAGAAATGTGTCTCATCAATTACCAAGTTTTACAGTTAAAAAGTAAAGTAAGTAAAAAAACTGGATTAACTTCCATTTGATTTAAAGCCCAACAACTAAACCCCCAACACAATAAATGGTCACTCAGCTTTAGCTCTTGCACCTATTGGACCTCATAAGCCTTGGTGGAAGGAAGTTTTTGGAGTGGATATGTATGTTTATTTGACTGTGAATTATTAAGATTATTTAGTAGATTCGGGTAGTAACACAACTTTTATTTAACATACGTATATAGGCAAATAAATGTTTTTATCTAGATTTAGACTGGTTTGAAAGCTTCGAAGATTTCGAAAAAGTTAACGCCCGTTCCTTGATGGAATAATTTTTTTTATAGCAACTTCCTTTTGCTGTCTTTGTTTTACTAACCACTTGCCTGTGCAGGGATCGATAGAGTCACAGATGAGAATCCAGTGTGTACCGCTTCCATTATGTGTATGCTTGGTTGCTGAGAGTAGTGAGTGAAGGGCATTGTCGGTGTTTGATACGCTTTTCATTAATAGGGGCAAGGGTATTAAAGACGAACCGAACGTTTCGGGTGAGAAATTCATTTTAATGTTATTTTAAACACGCATTGCCATTTAATATATCGGTCAATATATATTATATTGTCAACTAATAATAGTTAATTTTATAAAAATCCCTTAATTCGTACTTTATGTCGAAAAACTGATAGATAAATAAGCTAAGAAACCTGAAGAAAAAAAGTTCTAAAATAGAACTTCACTGATATCATTAATGAAGAAAATGAAGCAGTATAATGAAGAAAAAGATTATATCGCAAATATTTCCTGAGCTTATACATATAACAGCTCCAATACTACGTGTATCTTCTATCCCTATTTGCATGCTTTTGATTCGAATTCTATACCAGATATACCCAATAAATAAACGACATTATTGGGTAATTAACTCTTTTGGAGGATCTGTTTCGGCAAATTTCGGAGGAACTGCGACCTAAAAGATCTTTTCTACCACAAAATCAGTATTAAGCAATCAAGAGAGGCTCAACTCTTTTGATGAAATTGATAAATTTTCTGGTGGAGATTGCAGTATTCCGCTACATTATTAGTCAACTTCATAAGCAAACTTTAAATTAAGTATCTCAAATATCCCTTTGCACACTCTAATAGAGTGGAGGTTGCCGTGGTGTAGTGGTATATGCATAGACTCCTCAAGCAGAGGGTCCCGAGTTCGAATTCCGTGCGAGGAAATTCTCCGGAAATGTATTTTCATAGAATTTTTATGTATGTAGTTATATGAAAATCCCGTCGGCGCACTGTGAGGCAGAATAGTTAAAAAGTTGGCAATAAATCAAAAATTGAAATTCTCTCTCTGGGTCCGTTTGTCTTACTTTCGAGTACTTAAATATCACACTCATCATAAACTAACTGTCTTATGCTGTTATCTTAGTCACATACCATGAAAAATGCATCAGTACCAGCGATACATGCTCACTGATAGCAAGTGCCTAGTTAAATGAAAGTTTATAGTATTTTTTGTGTGTAAAAATTTTCTGAAAACTTCAAGATTGTTAAATTTTTTAGTATGGAGCCATCAAACGCAGGTATGTGTTAAGCTTAAAAAAAAATTTTTTTTTGTGTGAAAGTGCATTTAGTTGTAAATTATGGTATCATTCATCGTACCAGGTTTCAGTGCATCTAATTTAGCGTTTGTTTTGTAAATATTGGTGAAATTAATTATGTTCTAAAGTTGTCCAAGTTTTAGTTTTTTATTTTTTTTGATTGTTTATACGGTGTATTTTGATAAACATTTAAAATTGGGTGCTACTTTTTGCAACTCTTGTTGTACGATTTTTTAAAAAATGTACTTTCTGAAAAAAGAAAAAATTGTTTGGCAGTTTTATTGTAGTTTTAAATGAAATGATTTCAACATTAGGGATTAGTTCCAACACTCTATTTATTACTCAAATGGAGCTTTTTAATATAATTAGATCTCCTGAACATACTGAAATGCAACAGCAATTTACATTTTTAACGCAATTTAGTTCTTCCGTCGAACACGAAATTTTAATAACGAAAGCTTAGTTAAATTATTTATTTTATTTTAAGTCACAATATAAATCCCGTTGGATTAAAGCACATAGACAAATCGATTTGTTTTTAAAAACAAATAGTACTTGGCTTGAGACTTCTATTTCTTTTCTTCGTTGTCCTGATCAAAAGCGTGGTCGACTAAGTACTCCTTTCGAAGGTTGTGTCGAAAGAACTAAAAGAAGGAAAACTCAGAAATTACGAGAATCCACGCCAGTTGCCGTATTAAATTATGCTACTCAAATAAGTTTGAGAGCGGAAGGACAGGTAAATGCTTCCAAAGTTCTAAAAGAAATTACAAGTACCACTTCTGATAGAGCAAAGAAAAATAGAAGCACTTATAAGAAGTCGTTGGAAACAAATTCTTTGAAGATGTCAGGTGAATATGCGCTGCAGTTGCGGTTGAAGCCCAATTATCTCGGCATCAATATAATATAATTAGAATGAGTGCACCAGACAAATCTCCTTCTTATAAAATTATTCAAGCTGCAGAACAAGAATGCTATCACCATTCCGAACACGTTGCAATTACCACAACTTCGGTAGATGTTACTCTGCAAGCCTTACTTGACCACACTATTCAGCGTTTGTTGCAATCACAAAAAGATGTCATTCTCTTACTAAAAAATGAAGAATTAGATAAACTATGTTTTTTTGCAAAGTGGGGGTTTGACGGAAGTTCGGGACATAGTTCCTACAAACAGCATCTGATTCGTATGTCTGCATAACCTGTGTTGTTCCACTTTGACTAACCTGTTATGCAAAAATTGTATAGCAAAATCTGCGACCGGCTTCTACAAGATACTGCAGGCCTTTAAAAATCGAGTTAGTAAAAGAGTCAAGAGAAAAATCTATTGCAGAAAAGAACAGAGTAGATCAGCAAATAAAAAACTTGTAAAAGACAGCAGCGCCTATTTAGGGAAGATCGCTGCTTGTTAGTCATAGCTTAGTTTTTAATATGATTGACGGTAAAGTGTACAATGCTCTTACGGAGACGTCATCAACACAAAAATGCTTTTGTGTGGCGTAACTTCTAAACAGTTCAATTATATAGAGGATATGATTGCACGAAAAGTTGAAACCGAGAACTTGGAGTTTGGCCTATCCGTTCTTCATGGCTGGATACGATTTTTCGAAAGTTTGCTACATTTGTCTTATAAATTACTTCTCAGAAAGTGGCAAGCTCGAGGGGACAATGACAAAGTCATTGTTGCGGAAAATAAAGCGCGGATCCAAAAAGAATTCAGAGATAGATGTGGCCTGATAGTAGCCCGGATTTGGTAATTTTAATGACGGAAATACAGGCAGACGTTTTTTTTCAAAATCCAGAAGCTTCTGCAGACATAACCAAAGTTGATGTACAGCTGATTAAAAACATGCACATTATTATGGTAGCTGTATCTAAAGGCTTTGAAATTGATGTCAAGAAGTTCAGGATATTTTCGTATGATGCAGCCAGATATTGATATTGTTGAGAAGTATCCCTGGTATAACATGTCACATTCATATCCCTTTGGTGCGCGCGCGTAATTATAAAAAAAAGTAGCCACATCGCATCATACCCAAAACCACGACAAGAACAATTGAACCCAACTCATAAGAACAAGTGATTCTAAAAACAACAAACCACAACGTCATAACTCAGTGTTGAATTCCTTACGTTTAAAAAAGCGAAAGGAAAACCCTAAAACACCAGAAACGGATGGTTCTAAAATGAAATCGGACCAAAGAATATCATTACCTTTACAATGGAAAGGTATTTCAGGCAAAATTCCACGCCATAAAAGAATGTGCCAACCATATCTACAACTCTGGTATCAAAGGCGCAAACATCCATATATTCACCAACAGTCAAGTAGATTCCATATTAGTCATGTACTGCTTCAATACCTTTAAAAGCTTACCTCTTTTGACATGCCCAAACTATGGTGAGTTCCTGGCCATGATGGTTATAAAAAGGCTTACGAACCTGAATCCTTCTGCTGCATCCCTAAATCAGCAGTTAATTTAGCTATTAATAGCTGGGAGTACTCGAGATGCATCTCATATTGAGCGAATAGTCAGGTCTAACGTAGGACACACGAGCCATCCTACCCTTCATTAAAAATGCCAATAGATGTCTAAATATAAAACGGCACGGAATCAAATACTTAGTAGGTTACCTCATAGGGCATAACGGTTTATGTGAATGTCCCGCCTTCAACGGAATTAAGCGGAATATTTTTGTTAAAATTGTAGATTGACAGAAAAAATGCATGGATAGTAAATTAAGTTTATTTCAATTTTAATAATTCATAGTCCAAAATCTATTATTATTAAAGAGTTAGAATGCGTGCGCATCATAAGAGAGCCTAACAAACGACTAACTCAATCTGCACTCAATCTGAACATGTATAGGGTTTTCCACTAGGGACTTGACAACTTTGGATTTAATTTGTGAACGCACTCTTTCACTTATCATCAAACTGTCACTGTCAATTCATTCAGTAAACTCAACATTTTCATCGTGGTAAAGTACACTAACGAGCTACGTTATTAGATTGGGTTTTGGAGAAGATGCGCCAAGATGATGAACTTCATCGCAAAATCATCTTCAGTGATGTAGCTCATTTTTATCTCAATGGGTTCGTCAATAAGCAAAATATGCGTTATTGGTCGGGTGAAAACCCACATGTGCTTCATGAATCACCACTTCATCCACAAAAAAATACTGTTTGGTGCGGTTTGCATGCCGGCGGCGTTATTGGGCCATATTTTTCCATCGACGATAACGATCGTCAGGTTACTGTAAATGGTCAGCGTTATCGCGCCATGATCACCGATTATTTTTAGCCCGAATTGAAAGATATGGACTTGGACGACATGTAGTTTCAGCAGGATGGTGCCACAAGCCACACAACACACGCTACAATCGATTTATGTGTTATCTCAAAACATGGGCCAGTCGATTGACCGCCTCGTTCGTGCGATTTAACGCCGCTTGACTATTTTCTGTATGGCTACGTTAAGTCATTGGTTTATGCCAATACGCCGACGAGCTCAGAGCCAAGATTGAATGGGAAATAGCGGCCGTTTCGGCCGAAATGTGTGCCCTAGTCGTTGAAAATTGGGTTCAACAATTCGACCGCTGCAAACGTGCCCGCGGTGGCCATATGAACGAAGTAGAGTTCCATTCATAAATGTTTTGATTGTACTTTAGGCCAATAATAAAGTTTTTGAAATATCTCAAATTTTTTGCCTTTTATTTAAAAAAAAAGTTGTCAAGTCGTTATTAGAAAATCATATATATATGCATATGCTTTCTAATACATATATGTACATACAACGTTGTATTTGTTAAATTAATTTATAAGTAAACACGCCTACTTAGATTTTCGAATAATTTTCATTTTCATATATTTAACGTAACTAATTAGAACACAACTTTAAATTTTCTCTAAACTTTTCAAACTAATTTCGTCCTAAAGACTTAGTAAAGATATCTTCTGGATTCTGTTCTGATTCTTTTTTAATTACTTTAATCATTTCTATGAAATAATTTTCATTTACAAAATGATAATGTGTTTCAATATAATATATACTTCGAATTTTTTGTTTGATTTCCATAATTACCTATACTAACAGCGCCAGCAATATCCTTATAAATTCTTATTGTATGTTTTATTTCAATTCCAAATTCTCTTAACAAGTCTTTTGTTAATTTAACCTCATTAGCACATACAGATAGAGCTACATACTCTGCTTCTGTAGATAATTTGGTTACAATATCTTGTTTTTTATTTTTTGATTTCCAAAATAAACATTAACATTTATTCATATAACATATCCCGTTGTAGATTCTCTATCTTGGACCCTGTCAAATCAGCATCAACATAACAATCTATGTAATATACCCGAATTTTCATTTCTTTCGTATTTCAATTTTAAATCTTTGGTATAATATAAATATTTAAATATACCTAGAGTATATTTATAAAGACCCTGATCGTAACAATTTTGAAACCTGCTTAAATATTTCACGCAGTAACATATATCTGGTCTAGTATTTAAGCTTATGTATAAAAGTGCTCCAATCAAATTTCTATATTTGACATCATTTGATACTGATAAGGCTGGTTCACATTTTGGGTTCTGCTTCATTGGAGTGGTATATAGTTTTGCATCTAAAATTTCGTTCTTATTTGCTTACGATTCAATATAATTCTTTTGATCTATTTTCCTAATGTTCTTTTCACAACCATATTCAATATTTATACCTAGATAAGTTTTTACTGGACCCAAATCTTTCATTCTATACTTCAATGCTAATTTTCGTTTTATTATTTCTATCATTTCTTTATTTTTTCTACAAATCAATAAATCATCAACAAAAAGTTATCAAATAAACTTGAGTATTACTGCTTTCCATATGGTATAGATAATAATCAATTTTACTTCACTTAAATCCTATTTCCTTTAAGAACCTATATATGTCCGTGGACTTTCTCGGACTTTAGATTCAACACTCTGCCTGTTTGATCATGGTAACCTAGAGGACCTCGGACTTTACCTGTCCATAGAGGAACGCTGACTCTGACCTATTGCAAGTAAATTTTTCAACGTCTGTGTTCTAGCTACTAAAGGATAAATAAGGAAAATAAATGTCGTCCAGTACTTTTTTTTGCTGAAACCCTCTTAATAAAATTCTGTCTTTAAATCTACATATTATCAGCCTCTTTTTGTATAGACCCATAATAAATCTAATATCTCCTTATCTTTCGGGTTTTCAACTAATATCCATGTGTCATTTTTATTTAAGCATTCCATTTCCTTATTCATAGCTTCTCGCCAGTCTTCACTAACCTTACTATCTATTGCTTCATTTCACACGAACGTAATTTTCATAAATACGGTCTCATATTGGACTTCCATATCTGCTTACAGGATTTTTCTTTCTTTCTGATCTTCTCATTACTGGTAAAGTTTCGTTACTAATACAAGGCAAGTTTTTTGCATGGTCGTCATTTTCATTTTTTTCATTTTAATTGAATCATTGTCATTAATTTCATCGTTATCTCTAAATTCAATTAATTTCATATTTTTTTCAATTATAACTACATGTCTAGCAAGAATTACTTTATTGTTAATTAAAACTATAACCTACGTTTTTATATCCAACTAAAAGACTAGATCAGCTTTTCTATCCTATTTACTTCTTCTGACCTCTGGATATCTTACAAAAACTTTTTTCTTATACCTGGTTTTTCTCCCATCATTACTTATTTCATTATAAGCTTTATTTTTAAGTATTCTCTAGTGTTCTATTTTTCAAATAAACTGCTGTTTTAACTACCTCGGACCAAAATCCTTTATGTATTTCCACATCGGATGACAAATACAGCTACCATATTGATTCCACTCCAATAAAACTGTTCGTTTTTTGAAGCAAACAAAAAAGTCACCCAATTTTGGAATTCCTCGTTGGATTCGAAGTGCTGCTCAGCTAATGCATGTCCCATCGATGAAAACAAATAGTAGTCGGAAGGAGTTAAGTTTGGTGAATACGGTGGGTGGGGTATCAGCTCCCAGCCAAGTGCGTTAGTTGTACACTGAACCAGTTTTGCTTTGTGTGCAGGTGCATTGTCATGGAGCAAAATTACCTTGCCGTGTCTTCTGGCCCATTCTGGTCGTTTTTCGATCAATCCATGGTTCAAATTGATCATTTCTTGTGGCTACAAGATCTGTATTAACGGTTTAACCAGATTTTAGGAGCTCGTGGTACACCACGCCTTTCTGGTCCCACCAGACACACAGCATGGTCTTCTTGCCGAATCGATCTGGTTTTACAATAGAAGTTGATGGTTGTCCCGGATTAACCCATGATTTTTTCCATTTAGGATTCTGAAAATAAATCCATTTTTTTATTGCTAGTAACAATTAGATGCAAAACTGATTTTTTATCGTGTCTTTGAAGCAAAATTCCACATTTGGCTTTTATTGTCTGCAATTCGGCGTCTTTAAAATTGTTTGGTGGTCTTCCACGTTCTTCATTTCTCACATCAAAAACGTTATCTCTGAACCGTTGAAACCATCTTTTGCATAACCTATTATATCTTTCTTTCAGAGTCATATTCTTATATAAACTTCTGTTAAGTAGTTTTGATTATTCTCAAAAGAACTATTTATATTGTACAAATTATTCACTTTGTTAGCAACGGCTGTCAACTTATTTTCTAGCGTATAAATTTTTGAGGTATTACCCATTGATACTATTTTAGCTTTAAGTTTGGTGAATACGGTGGGTGGGATATCAGCTCCCAGCCAAGTGCGTTAGTTGTACACTGAACCAGTTTTGCTTTGTGTGCAGGTGCATTGTCATGGAGCAAAATTACCTTGCCGTGTCTTCTGGCCCATTCTGGTGGTTTTTCGATCAATCCATGGTTCAAATTGATCATTTCTTGTAGCTACAAGATCTGTATTAACGGTTTAACCAGATTTTAGGAGCTCGTGGTACACCACGCCTTTCTGGTCCCACCAGACACACAGCATGGTCTTCTTGCCGAATCGATCTGGTTTAACAATCGAAGTTGATGGTTGTCCCGGATTAACCCATGATTTTTTCCATTTAGGATTCTGAAAATAAATCCATTTTTTATCGCTAGCAACAATTAGATGCAAAACTAATTTTTTATCGTGTCTTTGAAGCAAAATTCCACATTTGGCTTTTATTGTCTGCAATTCGGCGTCTTTAAAATTGTTTGGTGGTCTTCCACGTTCTTCATTTCTCACATCAAAAACGTTATCTCTGAACCGTTGAAACGATCTTTTGCATAACCTATTATATCTTTCTTTCAGAGTCATATTCTTATATAAACTTCTGTTAAGTAGTTTTGATTATTCTCAAAAGAACTATTTATATTGCAACGGCTATCAACTTATTTTCTAGCGTATAAATTTTTGAGGTATTACCCATTGATACAATTTTAGCTTTATCAGTAATTTTTCCCAAAACTCATAAGGTTTTTATGCATTTCCTTAACAAAAAAAACATCTTTAAGTTCCATTTCTGTTTCATTATTATTTGCCACAACTTTTTTTAACAGCAACAGCCGTCTCATTAGTAAAAACCGAAATAAAGGGAGCAGCTGGAAATCTAATAACCAACGAGTCAAAACTTCCTGCTATAAAAGCAGAAATTTAAGGGTCAGTGAAGGGTGATTCTGTGTAGGTATTGACGGCTAAGCTAATGAATATTCAGCAGCGCAATAATACAGCCAACCAACGAGGTTGAAGAACTGATAAAAGGTTTAGAAGGTGGTTTACAGAACAAAACAAATTCTTTGAAAATTAAATTAAAACTTTCCGAATTAATTTTAAGAACAATTAAACAAATTATGCACTACTTAAAGTGATATATTCGAACTAGAATCCGAAACAATCACAACAAATAACTTTTATAAACAAAAAATAAGACTCAAAATTTAAGAACCGGTATAAAATAGCACCAACTTTTCAACTCATGACGACACTTGCATTTTCTGGCATAAAGCTATACATGGACGACTTCTTTTTATTTTTTTTAATCTTTATACTTACTTCCTTATTGAACATTATTACACAATTTAAAATAACATTATAAAAAAAAAGAATAAGTCCTGACATTCATATTAAATTGTGAAAAAAAAATTTGTAGCAGCAATGTCACTTCATAGCAAAAATTAAAACTAACAATAAGTTAAAAAATGTTATAAAAAGTTACAAAAAGTGGGGTATTCAGTATTAATTTTAAATTACTCGTATTATTACATACGGCAAAAAATTTTTGATTTCTTCGTGGTCAAAAGTAGCTCTTTTAAAATCGAAATTTATACTGATTCACTAGTTCAATCTTGGATTACTTGCAAAATTATCTATTAAGACATTTTGAGTTCTATTTCTCAAGTATGGGAAATTGAGCATAAAACCGCGAAATCCTGCACAAACTATTTTATTTAATAAAATATTATGGTTCACCATATCAAGGGCTTTGATGATGTCCACAAAAAGGCCAGCGCAACACATTTTATTATCTAAAGATTTGTAAATGAATGAACTCATCTTCAAGAGGGTATCTTCTGTACAAAGGCCTTCTCTAAATTCGAATTGGCAGGGCTAAATTGTTTAATAGGATGTCATGAAAAAAAAGATAAAAAAATTGACTAAAGTCTTCGAATTATGTCGAAAATACAACTTAAAGTTGTATCCTAAGAAGTGTTCATTCTTCATGCACGAAGTTACTTATATTGGGCAAAAGTGCACTGACAAAGGCATTCTACCTGCTGATAAAATATACGAAGCTATTAAAAATTATCCCGAACCTACAGATGCAGATAGTACGCGGAGATTTCTAGCATTTTGCAACTATTACAGAAGATTTATCAAAAAATTCTCATTCTATTAGCGTCATGTAACACAACTTTGCAAAAGAATTTTTCTTTGTAATCGACAAATGAATGCAATGACGCATTTAACTATCTGAAAAGGAAGGTACTACAATACCCCGATTTCGACAGTTTTGCATAACCACAGATGCAAGCAAATATGCTTGTGGTGCTGTACTCAGCCAAGAGTACAATGTCGTGTAGCTTCCAGTTGCATTTGTCTCAAAAACCTTTAAAAAGGGAGAAAGTAATAAGTACACTACTGAACAAGAACTAACAGCAATACATACAAAGGCCATTATCATAATTATTCTCAAGGAAAAATCAAAGCTCCAAACTAACCAGAATGGGGTTAGATTTAGAAGAATATGATTTAACGGTGGAATATCTCAAGGGGAAAGAAAATCAAGTTGCCGATGCTCTTTCTCGCATAACTATCAATGAATTTAAAGAGCAAAATATAAAAATACTATAAATACAATTTATAAAGCGACACCACGATCAGTGACTTAGCAAAAAAAGCAAGTCTGGAGGTAATGATTCATTATAATAAAATAAATATAATGCAATATAAGGTAAAGCGCAACGTTTATGAAGTCATTAATTAAGGGGTGATTCATCGTGAGGTTTGATAAAAAACTTAAAATTTTTATTTTCGGTTAAAAGAACAATTCATGGCATTTACTTTTTGAAAATGATATCATGTAAATGTTGGCCACGACTACGTCTGAGGAGGTCCATTCGGAAGGTTAATTTTTGGGCGACTCGTTCGAGCATTGCGACTGGTATCTCGCGGATAACACGAGTAATGTTGGCTTCCAAAGCGTCAATCATAGCTGGCTTATTTCTGAAGACCTGAGACTTTACATATCCCAAGATCTATGCGGCCAATTTACGGTAGCAAAACGTGAAATTAAGTGCTCACCAAAATGATTTCTCAACAAGTCCATTGTTTCACGCGCTGTATGGCTCGTAACGCCGTCTTGTTGAAACCAGAGCTCATCAAGACCATGTGCGCGAATACGGTTACCATTGTCAGTAACATACTGATTTTCCTCATTTTTGAAAAAATATGGTCCAATGATTCTACCAGCCAATAAACCACACCATATCGTTGTTTTTATTGGATGTAATGGCAGCTCTTGGTACTCTTCCGGTTGCTCATCAGCTCAAATATGGCAATTTTGCTTATTAACGTATCAATTGAGCCAGAAATGGGTTTCATCACTGAATAAAATTTTGCGATAAAACACTGGATTTTCGTTGAGTTTTTCCAGAGCCCATTCACTGAAAACGTGACGCAAATTCAAATCGCCTGGCTTCAATTCTTGCTCAGGTTGAATTTTGTGCGCTTTAAGGCCGATATCCTCACGTCGAATACGCCAAGCCAAGCTGCTGAGAATGACGACGAATCGATTCGTCACTAATATAAGCTGGGACTCAAATTTGCGAATGGTATTGGCAATAGTGGTTTCAGTAGGTCGATTATGTGCACTGTAAGTTCCTCGAATCACAAGAAAGAGAAGTTTTTCACAGAACGCTGATTTTCGTAATACAGCTGAACGATTTGGAGACGCTGTGACGGTGTGAGTCTTTTCATGATTATTTGCTAAACGATACTGAACAAAAATGTCAAAGCAGTTTGATATGAGTCACGCGTGATTTGTCAAAAAATTGAAAATCAAAATTCGTATAATTAAAATTGTCTTCCGATAGATGCTGCTTAATCTATTAAAAACAATAATAACACGAATAAATGTTGATGAATGGAAAACTTGATCTAAATCGGTTTTTCCATAGGCTTGAAAAATATGGCGGTGTACTTAAAGTCAGTCAACTACAAATGGTACCTAGCGAACAATTCTTCGAAATTGTCTCGTCACAATTATGTATTTAACGAAATGGGGAATTATATTAAAATAAAGGTAACCATCATAAACGACAAACAAGAAATTGCAGCTATATTACTGAGATATCAAGACAACCCCGCAGAAGGGGGACATACAAGTATTACACGAACGTACGGAAAAATTAAAAGACATTCTTATTGGAAAAAAACTGAAAAAAGACATAACAAAATATATAAAAGCATGCAAACAATACTAAATGGCAAAAACTTTACAAAATACCAAAACACCAACGACTATAACACCAGATTCTTATAATCATTCTTTAATGAATGATTGTTTTAAAAAAATTAACTGAACAAACGAATTTCAGGGCAAAAATATATTTGAAAACTACATTGCTTTAAAAGGTATTTTTAATAATGTTGTCAAAGATTGCGTACCAATGATTTGCAGGAGAAGAGATTCAAGGCCCCCGTGGTATAACAATAGATTGTGTAAATTAAAAAATGGTAAATATATTTTACATAAAAAGTTTAAAAATCAATTTCCCATGACGACTATTTAACTTTTTCACGCTTAAGAAGAGTTTTTTTTTTGTTATCAAAGTTTCTTTTTTGTAATTATATTCATTCCGTTGAAAGTAATCTAAGTTTTTGGAAATTCGTTAACAAAAGAAGAAAGAGTACTGGATTTCCAACTAAGTTGAGTCTAAAAGACAAGCAATCTTGGGATTCTAATAACATTGCGGATATGTTTGTTGAGTATTTCTAAAGTATTTACAGTTCATCTTGCTCAGCTTTAATTGATTATCGTTATGTCCATTCCCTTCCATCTATTGTAGATTGTTCATGTTACTCATTTGATATAAGTTATGTTGAAGTAGCTTACGTAGCTTAAAACTACAGAGAAAAGCTATTATTTTAGGATTTTTTCTTATCGTTTTACGCTATAGTGCATGCTCATTTATTATCCCATTATCACAGCTTTTTAACAATTCGCTTTAAAATGGATTTTTTCCTGGAGCCTTTTTACAAACCTGGCAGAAAAGATTTAATTTCAAACTATAGGCCGATTACCAAACTTCAAATTATTCCATAACTTCTGGATAAACTTGTGAAAGACAAACCAGTTTTTATATTGAAACAGTACATAAGTATCCATCAACATGGTTTTTGGAAGGGTAGATCAACAGAGTCAAAGTTAGTTGAATTTACGAATTTTTGTGCTATGAATATATTGCAACAAGTGACTATGTTTCGAAGGAGATTTTAGTTAGTTCGGGTGTCCCCGAAGGGAGCCATTTGCAGCGGCCATTTTTTTTGCTTTTATTAACGACTTTTTGAGCCACTGTCATTGCCTCATGTATGTTGATGACATATTTAAAAAAATTCAAGAACACAATCTAAAAATTCAGGCTGATAAATATAGCTTCATGAAACAAAATACTGAATTCTTAGGACACATTTTAACTAAAGATGGGTTAAAACCAAATCCAAACAAAATCAGAGAAATCGAAAACTTGAAAATACCAAAAACTGAGAAACAACTTAAGGGATTCTTAGGTATGACAGGATACTACTGCAAGTTTATAAAAGATTATTCGAAGGTAGCATACCCTATGATAAAATACCTAAAGAAAGAGGAGAAAATAAATATAAATGACCTACAATATATATCGGCATTTGAAAATCTAAAAGCCTTAATTACGGCACATCCTATTTTAAAATTCCCCGAATATGATAAACCATTTGTCTTAACAACGGACGCCAGCAATCATGCTATTGGTGCCGTTCTATCACAAAATGGACATCCAGTCTCCTTCGTTTCAAGAACTCTAAACGATCACGAAAAAAAATATAGTGTCACAGATAAAGAATTTTTATCAATCGTTTACTCTGTTAAATATTTCCGTCCATATCTATATGGAAACACATTTAAAATAGTAACTGATCATGCACCTATTAAGTACTTACATAGCAAATACAAAGGTAAAAATTTTTTTCAGAGAAATCAGAGATGGTTATTAAAACTACAAGAGTACATTTTTACTATAGAATATCTTAAAGGTAAGGACAATAAGGTTGCAGATTTTTTAAGCAGGTTAGAAAATACACCCAAAATCAAGGAAAATAACGATACCGAATCAAATATGGAACTAACAGAAACCATGCACTCAGTTGAGGAACAACAACTAGATCATATAGGTATTAAAGAGGAAATCGTTAACAAGTACAAAACACAACTTATATTAACTTATAATGTTAAGAAAGAAGTTGAAATTTTACATAATAGAAGGATAATATATCTGAACCCACTTGAAGAAGTAAGTAAAATCAAAGATTTTTTAATAAGATTCATAAAGAAAGGAATAATACAACATAGTCCAACAAGTTATTATACCGCTATTTTCACGAGATGCAAGTGTCAAATTCACAGAGGGCTGCTGAAATCCAAACCTAGGAGGAGGTACATAAACAAATTTCCATCTATCACACAAAGGAATCAATACACAGTGGCGTTAACGAGACGTATTACACACTTAAAGACAAAATCTATTATCCTATACTTCATGAACAAATTCAGTTACTAATTGGCAAATGTGAAAAATGTCAAGAAATAAAATACGATAGGAAGCCAGTTAAACCAAAATTTCATATTACAGAAACTCCAACGCAGAAAAACGAAATTGTTCATCTAGATATATTTCACATTAAAAAGAAATCCTTTGTTACAATTATCGATAAACTTACTAAATTTGCTGTAGCTTATACAATTAATGACAGAAATTGGAGATGAAAAAAGGAAATTTTCAGTATTCTCACAGCACAAGAAATTAAGGAATATAAAATCGATTTTTATAAACTCAAATTGTTAAAGGTAGGAGTTACCGAATACAGAAATAATTTTGTTGTTATAGCAATAAAAATTCCAAGAAATTATATATTAGTTGAAAAAATGTTAATAACTCCATTACCAAATAACGAAAATATTGAAATTGATAATAAAGAAGAATATATTGTAGAAATAGAAAATAAAACTTATAATTATCAACCCGATGTTACATTAAAAAGCTTAAAATTAAGCAAACACTGCATTGTAATGAAAAATTGTAAACTTAGATATAATAACGGGACGCAAATTTATCGTATAGATGAAACTACCATTGTAATTAAAAATGCTAATCAGAACTTACTAAAGCAAAATTGTGACGAACGAAAAATTGTACTTAATAAAAACTGTCGAATAACATTACTAAATGAATCATTCGAAAATAAACAAGAAACCTTCCAAGATAAATATTTTTATCCCGATAATAACATTAATATTAATTTCTCCAAAACTTTGACTTTTAACGATATTGTGTCTAGTAATTTCCAAAATATTTAAGAAATAAAAGAATTAAGACTACACACAAATATATCTTATAGTTTAAACTTAAGCATTATAATAATTTTGATCATTGTAACATTTATTTTTACTTATTATTGTACTAAATCATATAAAGTAAAAATATCGGAAAATAAAATTCAGGAGAATTTTCATGCAAACCGAGGAGGAGTAACATATGCAATTCCGCAATTCTCGGTCAATCCACCTAAACCAGCAAGAATGGGGTCACACAATGCAAATCCCCCAATATCAGCAAATGACACTAAAACCAATACTGCAGACTCAACAATTAACGGCTATAAAAACGATAAATCAATTATGAGCAAGCGACCAGTATTTCGTTTATAGCCATTGTTGATCGCAGCGACGCTGAAGATGGCGGGTCATCATAGGCTAAGTTAAATTAAGATTTTTCATAATAAACGAACGGTCCCCGTTGACCGATAGAAAATTAATAAATTGTTTTTTTTTTTCTTTCGGGTATAATATGAGGGTATTATAAAAAAACGCCATAACCTTTCCGAGCCATCGATTCTCCCTGTGCAGCTTCGGAGCACTCGTGCCGGCATCAGTCCATTGCCGGGCACTCATTCTATTCTCTGGTGTTCAACAGTTAGCAATCGACGCCAAAAGTCCCCCCGATTCCGCATCAGCAAGTTTTTGGTCAGGAGTGAGTATGCAGAATATATATGCAGAATATTCATATGCAGAATATTGCCCAAAATATGACGTCTACGCTCAGTACTAATCTTTGTGGTATCTGCTAGCTCGCGCACCTTCACATTTCGGTCAGTCAACACCATTTCATGTATTTTTTTGACATTGTCCTCTGTAACCGCATCGGAGGGCTTGCCGCTGCGGACTTGATCGGTAGTGGAGTTGCGGCCACCACGAAACTATCGAAACCAATATTTGACGGTGTAATCTGACGGAGCACTAGCCCCATAATATTTATCCAACTTTTCTTTTCTTTCCTTCGCTGTTTTGCCTCTCAAAAAATAATGTTTTATGAGAGAACGCAAATCGTTTTTGTCCATACTCAACATGATGCCAAACACATCAACAACAATCAGCTGTCAAAACAAAACTAAAGACAGTATCGCACTGAAATTCGGCATGTCTGCCTAAAAATGAACGGACTTCAATGTACCATAACCTTTTTTGCAGTAGCAGCGCACTCTGGCGATCAAGCAGGTTACTTTTCCACCTAGTACATAAATTGCATTATTCTGTCGAAAAGGGAGATCTAATGTCCATATGTTTAGTTGATGTATAATATTCCTTTTCCACACCTTTTCGCATCTTTGCAGTAATTATCTGACAATGCACAAAGCAGCGGAACTTAATATCGCAGCTTTGAATAACAACATTCCTTTGCCACACTGCAACGGGAATCTGAAACCATACATATGTACATTACAGCTCTTCGTAGAGTCATGCGCTGCCTCGCATGAAAAGAGAAAGATTCAGTCGAAATAAAGAAACAGAAACAAAAACACACATATGCATTTAATTATTTAAGAAAGATCAACATTTTATTAATATACTTTACACTACCTCTTTTGCGAATGTCATTCTTTCTTCGTCCAAACTCTGAGGTTTTGCCTTTGTTGAAAGCCTCGTCTTCGTTGACATTTACCTCGTCCTCTATGGATGCTGTTTTCTCTTCTATAGAAGCTGTCATCTTACTGCTGTTGCTGGAGCTGCTATTGTGTGCCTCCTCGCCCTAGCTGTCTTCCTCCTCTCCTGAGTATGTACTGAATATGTTCGGGTTTTTGGCATTTATAACACGTTTGGTCCTTTTTAACTTAACTTAAATACATTTGAATTTCCAGTGTTATTTTTAACACTATTATTTATATTCTCGTCCTTTTCATTGTTTTCATACATCTTCATTTTATTAAATACATAATAAACCGTTCGATTTCCTTCGGGTAACACATCAATTTAATTTGTGATATGACTTAACGAATTCGGTATCGTTCTTAAGAAATAGTTATTTCTTTTTCGGTATTTTAGGGCCTGCCCCAATCCCCTTCATTGTCTGTTGGCCTTTTCTTTCCACCTTCTCTTTCGTGTATTGTCCTTTCTTTTCTTCCAATATTATTATCTGGCACAGGCTGGATTCACTGGATGCTTCGAATTCAGTTCCTTCGCTCTGCTTATTGCTCTAGAGGTGACTCTAAGCCGTTGAAGCCCTGAGATGCGACACACCCAGCAATAGCCGCGAGTCCAGCCTAAATACTGATTGTTTGCTGAAAAAAAAGGAGAACTGTACGAATCCCCTTCGCCCACAAAGAAAAAAAAAAAACATAAACAATTTGTAAAGAAAAGCCCACAATTCGCCGCGGCCATTTTCTTACCTATTCGGGTCAGAGGTTTGGCTTGAACCAAAGCAAGCATTTAGACGACAAAACAAACATAATTTACAAATATCACCCACAAAAACGTCCCACAAACATCGACAAGTGTGATTGGCTGGGAATTTGAGAAGAGGCTATTAGAGCTCTGGATGTGATTCCCTTTGCTCTAATAGCTAAATTGGCAGAATCCCATGTGTGTGTTCATGTGCGAATGAGTGTGTGAGTGGTATGGTAGCCAAAAAGCGCAGTAAGCTCATTTGATAGCTTATCGTCTTAGCGGAAAGAGGCCAGGAAAAAAAATTACAAGAAAATATAACTAAACTAACACCAAACGTCCAATAGACAAAAAAAAAAAAAAAATCGAGTACAAGAAAAAAGGAAAACCCCCATAGAGGGAGCGACCCCGTATAGGAAGGAAAACCCTAAAATAGATAAATACCCTTTTGCGATCTTTTTTATTGGTAAAGATACGAATTGGTATTGCGAGTTCGTCGGTTTAATGTTCCGTAAGCCTTGTTCAAGTTTTGTCTATTTTACCGTACGTGAGACGGTTAATTGGCTTGTTAAAGTGCATTCGAGTTTATCATTTCCGAGAACGTGGAATTGTGGGCCTCCTGTTGGCCAAGTCATTCAAGTACCTAATAATATTTTTAAGAAAAGTTTTCTCGTGTTTTTTTTTGGCATACCCTGTACCCTATTATGTTAAATAAAATACACACGTTAATTCTCCATCAGGAAAAAATACTATAATTTGTGCGTTTGCCATCTATTTTCCCAATTTAGCATTAAAAATTAGTTGCCGCCTTTGTTTAAATATCGATCTCTTTTGGATTGAGCGATGAGCGCTTGCTGAGCAGTCGGTGTGTGCAGCAGCTGTTTGTTGCAACCCCGTGTTGGTTTTTTTTTACGATTCCCTTTTGTACCTCTTTTCTCTTACGATTTCACTTTGCCATTCGGTCATCAACCACCACTCACGTGGTTGCGGTTCAGGCTTTGATAAAAGTTTGTTTTGTCTTACAGGCAGTCCGACATTTGGATATCGTCTGTTCCTTTTTTTTATTTAAATCTTTCGCTCCGGGTTTTGCGACAGTCACTGTAATATTTTCACTTGTTTGATCATAGTCTTTTAGTTTTAGAATCTCTAATTTATTTCTCATACAAATTTGTAATGCGGTTGACACATGCAAATACAATTTATCAATCTCTTTATAATTCCATAACTAGTCGTTTTATCGTCAATAAGTTCCATTTGACTATTTTGATATGGCACTATTTAGATATGTTGCTCTTAGATCAACATCGTTTCTCGTGGTTTCATTTTCGGATTCGGCGCGCTATAGTAGTATAACCTTTTCAATTTTTTTCATTTTTTAAAATTTCGACACACAAGGTGAAGTGGCTTTAGTCGAGGTAAACCAAAAATGGTTTTATTTAATTTTTGAAAAGAGTTAAAAAGTAGCTGCAATTTGGCCATCTCGTCTTGTGTCTTTGTAAGTCAGTTTTAAAATTTTAAAACATGTCCTTATTATGGTTGGCGAATAAATTATCATTTGGAACAAAGTCTTAATTCAGGAGTATTATGTCTGTTCAGTTACTTTATGTCTTAGGTATAAGTAAGCCATTCTCAATATTTTGAAAAATCCAATTTCATAAAAAGGAGAAACGGATTATATTGACTTACGTCACTTTTCCAAAGTTAAAATTATTATGGAATAAAATTTTATGTCGACTTAAGCCGTTTTTTCATATTAAAATTATATTTTCATTTAAATAATATAGACATAAGTCGTTCTTCTATATTTAAATATTATGTTTAAATTGTATTCCAAAACAAACAAAAAAAAAAAAAAAAAAAACTAAAATTAGAAATTCTTCCTTTTTTTAAAAGATCTTAGGCAATATAAGACGGTTTATCAAAACAGATACCAAAAAAAAAAAATAATTTTATGTAGCGGAGAGATTTTAACAAAAATCGCTCTGGATCCCTTAAAAAGCAGAGTATCCCTTCAAATCTTGAAAATTATTGTTCCTTGTTGTTTAACTTTTCAATATGATATCCATATGTATATATAAAACCATGATTTATATATGTTTTTTTCATATTAATAAACTCTTTAATATGTTCTAATCTGCCCCTCTGTTTTGGACATGTCTAAAAAAACGCATTTAAGTAGTTTGTATGTATTTATTTAACAAAAAAATAAATTATTTTAAAACATAGAATCAAATAAAAAATAAATAAAATATAGGCCTATGAGTTTTATATGTAGTTAAATATTCAATGTTTGAATTTCAGTCTCAATATTGAAAAAAAAAAAAACAAATCAATGACATTAATATTCATATGCAAATGAATAAAAAATTGGCACGAGTACGATAACTTTGGCGCCAAGAATTGATAACGGTATTTTGTAGAGGAGTTAAAACCAGTGCTTTATTGTAAGTGTTGCCATTGTTTTTTAATAATTTCTTTCCCATTTTAAGTCATTTTTTTCTAAAATTGCTCCTAACTCCTAAACGGGGCGAGATAGACTCCCCTCCCATAGTAAAAAGTGCTAGTTTTTAACCCCTCTACAAAATACCGTTATTAATTATTGGTTCCAAAGTTATCGTACTCTCCCCAAAAAATTGTATGAAGTTTAGTCACTCAAGTTTAAATCCCGAAAAATCAAATTTTAAAAATGAACATACCAGTTGTACGGGAAGCACTACCTACATCAATTTCATAAAAACTGATTTGGTATTGGAAGTTTGGATATGATATCAAAAGCTGGAGCTGACCACTTAGCTTCTTTATCAGGAAAGTAAAATTTGTTAAGCCCGGGCTTGTTTTTTAAAAATGTTACGTTGAAAAAAAAAAAAAACTTTTATCAAAAATTTTTGTGACAAAATGGAAGGACAAGTTTTTACTATTATCCGATGAACATTCTCTTTTGTCTTTTTAGGAAAACTGCCTCTATTTCGTTTTTCTCGTGTTTAAGTGAGGGTACGGGTCTTTCCTTATTTCCTTCCTCTCGACCCTCCCTTTCGGAAATGGTCTGACAATATATGGAGACAAACAGACTTGTTGCGAAGATCAACTATCAACCAATAATTGACATTTTTCAATCAGTTTTATTAATCGGTATGGTGACTGTCAACTGTCAATCCGTTTTATCAATCATCAATTGATAGCAAAAATCGGTATTGTGAACAACAATTTTCATCTTTCTTATCATTTGTCAATTTTTCTATCAATTGCATTTCTGTGGTCGATGAGTTGGTGTCTCCTACAAAAATTACAAAAAATGTGAGTTTTGAAGTGTATAAATGGTAAAATTAGAATTTTTGTATTTCTAAAGGTCCCACCAAGAAATGAGTTACAATATAAAAAACAGCTGTCTAGGTTGGTCCAGTTAATGGAAGGAGATATTGAGCTAGCAGAAGGAGTTTGTTTCAAGGCTGGAGCACGTAAAAAATGATCAAACATCCCTGTAGAGTTGAATAGCTTAGGGCCTATAGAACGTACATCAGAAAAGTGGTAGAGAGTTTGGATCGACCAAAAATGTTAAATTAAAAAAAAAAAAAAACTGAAAACAAAATTGAAATATTAGCCACTGGTGAGGCCCAAATCGGCTTCATCACTTCAGAACTAGATATATGCGTTAATCCACCTGGAAGAAACTTTTGGGTTTGTAAGTTTTAATACTTTCAGTGTAAGTGAAGCTATAACTGAAGATGTAATCCATGAACAATCTAGAGATCAGATTGACTCAGTTTCGGTTGAAAATGTTGACCAACAGAAAAAAATAACTGATCGGAAGGGAAAACTACAAGACGACTGTATATCGTTATTATAAACCCAAATTGCTGACCCAGTAAACTATCACGAAAATATGTTTTAAGTCACGAAAATTACATAAAAGTGTGAGCAATATTGAACATTATTCAAAAAAAGAAGCTTCAAATAGCCTAAGAAGAAAAGGAAGAAATTCTAAAAATTAAAAGTGGAAAATATTATAATATTATATATAATTAAATAATTTTAATTAAATAAATATTATAATATAATATTGTAATATAAATTTCGTATATTTTCTCCTGGGCCTAAGTGTGTACCACTCAAGCATCCTAATACATGTGGAACGCCACTTTTTTTAAAAAAAATATAATTTTGTTCTCCGTTCTTCCTCCTCTGTGTATTGGAACTTTATCCAAAGAATTAGATATATCCCTCAAACTTCTTCGCATTTTAGCTATCACAACGAAATCAGGATTATTTTACTCCCCATCTTCATCGAAAGACAATTCAACTTTGTCTTTTGTTTATAATTTAATTATGATTTTCTTTGCACCTTCTTCACAAAAAAAAAACAAACTTTTGTCAAACGCACAACCCCATTCACAATATTGGAAACATTTTGAAGGCATTCACAATAGCACAATACTTTATCAACTCATTTTTACAAATTTAATTTCAATTGACAAATTCTATCAATCGTCAACCGATTGATAGTTTATCTTCGTGTTGTGCCCAAAACCTAGAGACCACACAATTCTCACGAACTGCCTGTAAGACACATGACATAGTTTGATTATGACCAAATGTTCCACACGTGCAACCAACTATTAGTCACAATAATAGGAAAGGCAATCGAACTATGTCAACCAAAGCAGGAAAACAATACGATGTGGGATCATATTGCAAACATAAGCAATACTGACCCATTGTAGGGCAACTATGTCAAGTGCTACATAGGCTGCATATGTTGTGTTGAACAATAAAACTGTGGCAGGGTATGAAAATAGAACGCGGGGTTGACCTGGAACTAGTGACGATCTAGGCAAGAAGATAGGTAGCGTGGAAGATGATGAGTAGAGTTGCAGGACTGGATTCATAACGCTTAAGCTAAGTGGTTGTTTCATTAGAACAAAATTGCGATTCTAACATTGATGGCAGCGGTGGGAGTGTTAAGGTAAAGCATCTGCCTTAACTCCCAATAAATCTTTCCAGTTAATTTTGTCGTTTCAGTTACGTATGTGAAAAAAAAGAAAAATAATAGTAATAATAATAGCTATCTCAGTGAAAAAAAAAACATTAATAAATTGTGCCTTCCGCGTTCAATTTTGTCGGACATACATATATGTCTAGTCTTAATCTACACATTTCACTAAGAAATAGAGCTTAAAGAAGCACTAGTCAAAAATTTCAGAAAGTGTCGCTCGATACAGGTTATTCAGACAGAGATCTTTCAGTTTAGACAAGGTTTTAACGAGTCTGTTGCTTCCTACACGGAAAGAGCAAATGCATTGTGTGACGAGCTTAACCATGCAAACGCAAACACTGAAGATGTCTCTGCTAATAAAGCAATTCGTTCTCTTAACAGTGCTATGGTGTTGAATAGTTTTTGCAACGGACTTCGGTCGCAGCTAAAATTCTTCGTCAAATGTGTGAGATGTGAAGAGCTTGACGAAGCAGTTGATATTGCGATGGAAGAGGAAAAACTACTCTCATCCACGAACCAATACCCAAATAAATCCAACAGGTACTGGAACGCAAACGTTCTAGAAACGTACGAGGTTATCGTCGCAACAACAACGAAACAGGTTTACCAAATTTACAAACCACAGATCAGCTTCCGATAACAACAAGTCGAACTACACCTAACCACAACTCTTTTTCTGATAGAACTAATATTAACACATTAAGTGATGAAATTATGTGTAGGTACTGTAAAAAGCCAGAGCACTCTATAGAGGAGTGCCGCAAAATGGCGTACAATAATAACAGGAATCCAGGTAATAGTCCTAATTCTAATCAGGGAAACTACGAGCGACATGCCCCGTCCGGCATGCGAAGTCAGATGAAAGACATTAATCCTCGTGCTTAAACATCGTCGAACTCCAAAATCCAATTCTCTGAATCTCACGAAAAAATCAAAAACTTTAAATCAAAATCCACTATCTCAACATACCAATTCTAAAATGTTATATTGCTCAACCGAATCCAATGCTCAAAATCGAAACCTAAATTGTCAAAAGTTAAACCGAGACGAAGTATCTCAAGATTCTAGAGCCAAGGAAAATACATATGCAAAATGTAACCAAATAAGTAATCGAGAAATAAATCATATAAATCAAAATCGAGACGATGGTGCTCAAAAGATCAAATTCAAAATTCAAAATCAATATAATGTATACGTAAAGTTTAAACAATGTCTGGGGTCCAGTAAGTTAAACATAAATTCAAACATGAAGAAACTCAAAAATGAAATAATGAGTACAAATACTTCATTAAATCAAAATTATCGCCAAAACCTAAGCCTCAAATATTCGTTTACAAGATTTTCTAAATAAATCATTAAGCTCTGATGTAAGCCATTCTTCTTACTTTAATTCTCACAACCCCAAAAATATGCAAACTCAACACGCAAAATCAAAACGCTTTGCTCTTATAGGTTGGCTAAATAATGTCTCCAGCTTCAAAAGCGAAATTAAAGTAATGTCCAAAGATACTATCTCCAAATATAATATTATGCTTTTAGATACTGGCGCAAGCCTGAACTTGATAAAAATAAGCAAATTAAAAAAAGAGCTTTGGGTACACACTGACATTACCACCGAATTAAAAGGCATAGGTAACACTCCTACATCCACATTAGGTGCACTTCTTCTAAATATATATTCCATCTATATAAGATGGAATTTTGGGTAAAGACCTATTCCGAAAATTTAATACCATACTCAGTTATAAAGACAACACCCTAACATACCACCATAAAGATAAAAGATACACAACAGACTTCATAAATAAACGAAAATCCATTAAAACACCTGCCAGATCTGAAAAAATTATTAAATATGAACCAATCCACGAACCCTCAAATCAAATGTACTTATCCCAGGAAATAGCCCCACAAGTTTATTCGGCATCAATGATAATGACACCTAAAGACGGCTATGTATTCATATCAGTTGTGAACGCCAACAACGATGACGACAATATAAAAAACTTGAACCTGAAGCTTGAAAACATGGATCACTACGCAGTATATAACCTAAACTCTAGATATACGAATCAAATAGTTGAAGAAGGATTAGGAAAACTAGAAACAGAATTGAAACTTGACCATCTTAATCCAGAATAAAGGCAGTCGATAAAAGATATCTGCAGAAATTTTAATCACTTTATCTTTATTGACTATCTTATACGTCAGGAATAACACATTCCATTAAAACAACTGAAAACACAGTCCCTGCAAATATACGCCTCTATTGCCTAGCAGAAATCCACAAGCATGAAATAAAAACACAGGTCGATCAAATGCTTCAAGACGAAGTTATTAGACTAGTCCATGAAATGCGCCACTCCTCTTATTTCTCAAAAAGGGAGATCAAAAATGAAGAGTCGTAATAGACTATCGAAAATTAAACGAAGCAACTATTCCAGACGCATACCCAGTTCCTTATATTCTTGGGCAACTCAGAGACTCAAAGTATTTTACCACGTTGGATTTGGCAAACGGATTCCACCAAATCGAGATTGCTAAAGGGGACAAAGAAAAAACAGCGTTTAGTACTACCTACTGTCATTTTGACTTCATGCTCCACCTACATTCCAGAGATTTATGAACGTCGTACTCTCTGGATTACAGGGGATAATGTGTTTGGTTTACCTCGACGACATAGTGATCTACGGAAAAAAATTGCAAGACCATAACAAGAAGTTAATTGAAGTTCTCAAGGCTTTAGACAAATATAATCCTAAAATCAAATTATCTAAATGCAAATTCCTTTAAACAGAAGTTATGTATTAAGGACACGTTATTACAGCAGACTGTGTAAAACCAGATCCCGATAAGATCGCGACGATCAACAATATCGAAACCCAAAAAACCCAAAAGCAAATAGTCTTTCCTAGGCTTGTCCGTTTATTACCAAAAATTTATAAAAAAAAAATACTCCCAAATAGCTAACCCACTTAATAAACTGTTACGAAAAGACGTCCTCTTTAAATGGGATGCTTTTTGCGACGAGTCTTTTAAGAAACTAAAGAAATCTATAGTCGAACCACCTATTCTCACTTACCCACACTTTACAAATACTTTTTACATTACTTATGATGCAAGCAATCAAGCCATAGGCGCGGTACCGTCCCAAAGAAACTCAAATGGCAGTGATTTACCAATAGCTTTTGCCAGTAGAATATTAAACAAGGCCGAAAAAAACTATTCTACTATCGAGAAGGAAGCGCTTGCGGTAGTCTGGGAAGTCACACACTTTCGACCATATGTGTTCGGACGTCACTTTGAAGTCATTACTGACCATAAGCCATTAGTGTGGTTGTTCAATTTGAATGACCCTACTTCGAAAATAGTGCGCTGGCGCATAAAATTTGAGGAGTACGACTTCACGGTTTTTCATAAGGTGGGGCATCTTAATACTAACGCAAATGCACTGTTACGGTTAAACATGGCTGAAGTCAAAGTAATAACCCGTAGTCATAACAGAGTCTCACCTAATGAACAACACGAAGTAAGCCAAAACTGAGGTTTCAGACGCAGATAAAATGAAACAAATAATGTACGAATTCCACGACACACCACTTTGAGGTCGTCAAGGAATAAAACGTACCCTGAAGCATGTTCGAAAATCATATAAATGGAAAAACATTACATAATGTCCTGCGAATTGTGCCAAAAGAATAAAAAGTACACATATAACAAGATCCCTATAGTTATTACTACAACAGCAAAAATCCCATTTGAAAGGGTTGCCCTCGATATAGTGGGACCACTCCCGATTACCGAAAGCTATAACAAGTATATACTCATTTTCCAGGACGACCTTACTAAATTCGTTCAAGCAGTCTCAATACCAAACCAAGAAGCCTAAACGATAGCCGAAGCATTAGTAAAGAAAATTATTTGTACTTATGGTATTCCCCATACAATTCTCATTCTCACCGACCAAGGCACAAATTTTACTAGTGAACTATTCAAAAACGTCTGTAAAATTTTAAAAATGGCAAAGATTCAAACTAGTCTATAGCAGCCACAGTCAAATGGTGCTCTAGAAAGGTCGCATAGAACGTTAGGTGATTACCTAAGTAACTATGCTAGCAAAGACAAGTCAAATTGGGAAAACTACCTCCAGTACGCAACATTTTCCTACAACACAATCCCACATTCAAGTACCAAATACAGTCCATTTGAAGCACCCGTTCCCTCCATCTTAAAGGTACAGCCAACATACACTTACGACGACTATATCATGGATATAAGGTCAAAAATGCAAATTGGTTATGAACTTGTTAGTAACAACCAACTAAAAGCAAAGGAGAAGTCTAAAATATACTACGACCAAAACTTCACGCAAACTACATATAACGTTGGCGACAAAATGCTATTAGAAATCAAGAACCGGTCGAACAAAAAACTAATGCCAACCTTTGAACGACCATACGAGGTAACTGAAATATTATCTCCAGAAAATTCCAAGTTAAAAATAGGCAGGAAAGAAACAGTTGTACACAATAACTTAATTAAGCACTTTAACAAAAGTAACACAACGCACACGACAAACTAATTAAAACTAACACACATTCAGACACAGTCCAATAAACATTGCTTACAAAAACCTAGTCGTATATGCAAAAGTATAAATTTCTTACGTTAAAATTTTTTTTAGTTACATTATCTTTGCAAGCGGTCGTAATATGGCTATGGCAAAGTCAGTACAACAGATATCGTTAAATAACACAGGCATATATTTGGAACCAATGGGAGTACTCGACAAATCTTTCTCAAAGTTGACATTCCTTTTCCATTTCAACAATTCCCTCACCAACACTAATACTAAAACCTTAAAGAATAATATAAATACTCTTTCAGAACTCTGTGAAATTACTATTAAAGAATATCCGATAGTTTACTGCAGAACGAACCTGCAAATATTAAGAAATTCTTTCGAAGAAATACAACAAAATAATAAGTTACTAGATGGCATATTACAAAAAAAAAAAAAAAAAAAAAAAAAAAAAAAAAAACTTAGTAAACGAAGGCTAACAAATGAAGGACTTTTTAACGGGATTGGTTATATCCAGAAATTCCTATTCGGAACGATGGATTCCAGAGACGCAGCAAAAATCGAAAACGCATTATAATCCCTCTCAGAAAATCAAACTAGTCTTTATCATATAACCAAAGAACAGCTCACAGTAATAACGAATGTCTTCGACACATTCAATGAAACGACACGTAAAATAAATAACAACTTTAACGCAAAAACGGAAGAAATAAAGAAATATACAAACAAACTAGTTAATCTGACGAAATTTGAAAAAGTGTTCACGACTTTGACGAAATGAAAAAGAAGAAAGAGAGAAAAACAATCCGAATTATTAGATGTTTTACAGGAAGCAAAATTAGGGAAACTTGATAGCAGATTTTTAAATTCAGAAATATTTATTTCGTCAATAAATCACATACAAGCTGAACCCCCGCATAACATACGATCCCCTTATAAAGTCTCTAAAATGAATTTACCCATAATTAATTTACTAGCAACTACTACGCCTGTGTATGTAAATGATAACTTTATGATCCAAGTAAGCATACCAATGGTGAACGAAGAGTATAACCTGTTTAAAGCAACACCACTTCCCGTCAAATATAAAGAGAACATCTATTGATACGTCTCCACGAGTAATGACCTTATTGCAGTCAATGAAAATTACAGACGATATATTTTTCTTAGCTCCAACGATTTGGCAAAATGTACAATGGGTGAACAAGAACAGTTCGTATGCGAACAAAATTTTGTCATACGTAACCACAACACGAATAATTGTAATATACAATTAATTTCGGGAAACCCAAACCCGAAAATTTGCGAATACAAGATTTTCAAACTTGAACACGAGATTTGGTTTACTCTAAGAAACAAAAACTCATGGCTTTATGCTATGCCAAAACCCAAAAACGTACGAATTCTATGTGGCGACGCAATACAGGCAGTGAAGCTATTTATTATTTAAAATTAATCCATATTGCAAGGCAGTAACTGACGAAGTTTACTTGCAGGCCTCAAATGACGGCTATAATAGGGTCCCAGTCCTTTAATACTTCGAAGACATGGCAGTTACTGAAACACTAGAAATCCCAACCAATTTAACCCAAATTGCACCCCACACGATACATGTAGAAAAACTGGATTTAGACAAGTATAGTATTAATGTAAAAGATTTAATAAACAAAAACAAAATTTTATTGTCTGTAAGTCATAAACATGTGTATTTTTCCATAACTATTTTCTTTTGCACCTTTATAGGTGTAGCTCTATATATTATAATAAACAAACATATAAAAATTAAATGTAAAATAAATAAAGAAAAGTCAACATCAAATGTAATAACCAATGCGGTCAAAGTATAAAAAAAAAAAAAATGTAAACCAAATTTAGCAAAATATTGTATTATAGATATAAAAGATTATATAAATACATATATGTAATGTACCTATAAAAAAAAACTGTATATATATTGGGTCTATAACTTCGTTATATTCGTGATTTTTGCTAAGAGATGGGGTAACTTGTATTATTCCATTGTTATTATTCCATTGGAACATGCGTTGGTAACCTTCTGTCATTGTACACCATTTCTGTATATGTCATTCATTTGAAATGTAAACAACATTTTTTTTTCACTCAAATATGTCGAACTTTGTGCCTGAAAAAGTGTTTTTGCGGGGAGTTCTTCTTCATTACTTTAATATGAAGAAAACTGCTACCGAAAGTCATCGTATTTTGGTGGAAGTTTATGGTGATCATGCGCTAGCTGAGTGAACGTGCCAAAAGTGGTTTGCACGATTTAAAAGTGATGATTTTGGCTTGGAAGACGATGCACGTCCTGGGCAGCCAAAAAAGTTTGAAGATGAAGAACTGGAAGCATTACTCTATTAAAATTGTTGCCAAACACAAGAAAAGCTCGCAGAATCTTTGGGTGTCACTCAAGCAGCCATTTCAAAACATTGAAAAGCAACTGGATATATTCAAAAGCAAGGAAATTGGGTTCCACATGAACTCAAACCGAGAGACGTCGAAAGGCGGCTTTGCATGTCCGAAATGCTGCTGGAACGCCACAAAAGGAAGTCATTTTAGCATCGGATTGCTACTGGTGATGAAAAATGGATCCATTACGACAACCCCAAGTGCAAAAACTCATATGTGAAACCCGGTCAATCAGCCAAATCAACGGCAAAGCCGAATATCCATGGCACGAAGGTAATGCTCTGTATTTGGTGGGATCAGATGGGTGTGCTGTTTTATGAGCTGCCAAAACCGGTCGAAACAATCAATGGACAACGCTACCGAACACAATTAATCCGTTTGAAGAGAGCAGTAGCCGTTAAACGCCCGGAATATTCGACCAGACACGAGGCAATAATTTTCCATCATGACAACGCTCGGCCCCACTTTGCTATTCCGGTTAACAACTATTTGGAAAATAGTGGATGGGAAGTCTTAATCTACCCGCCTTATAGCCCAGACCTTGCCCCTTCTGAATACCATTTGTTCTGGTCGATGCAGAACGCCCTCGCTGAAATACGGTTCACATCAGAGCAGAATATCAAAAATTGGCTTGATTCATTCTTGGCTACCAAGCCGGCGCAGTTCTTTTGGGATGGGATCCACAAATTGCCAGAAAGATAGGAAAAAGTCATAGCTTCAGATGGGCAATACTTTGAATAATACTATTGTACATAGGAAAGGCAATCGAACTATGTCAACCAAAGCAGCAAAACAATACGATGTGGGATCATATTGCAAACATAAGCAATATTGACCCATTGTAGGGCAACTATGTCAAGTGCTACATAGGCTGCTTATGTTAGGTTGAACAATAAAACTGTGTCAGGGTATGAAAAAAAATAACGCGTTGTTGACCTGGAACTAGTGACGATCTAGGCAAGAGGATGATGAGTAGAGTTTGAGGACTCGATTCACAACTCTTACACTAAGTAGTTGTTTCATTAGAACAAAATCGCGATTCTAACATTCGTACTAAAAGTGAAATCAAACATTGCCTTAATGTTGGTGTCTGCATCTGTTCAGCTGTTATCAATTCTTCTGGGCTTGTTTAAGCATAGTTCACTTCAGTGTTTTCTGGTAATGATGGTTTTGATGATTGTGAAACTATTGAAGTTGCTTCTGCTGGTGTGAAAATCGTATTAGTAACTTCACTACAATCGAAGTCTTCATCATCAAACGCATTTCTTAAAAAGAGAAAGATTCCTGTTGTTTTGAAACCGGATAATATATTGTTTGGTGTGAATGAATTGTTGTATGCTAGTGTCACTATTGAAGCTAGGTCATGTATCGTCATGGTCTTCCCTAGATTGCTGAGAAGCCAATCATTTTGTGAAATTGAGAGTTTCTTTTTTGTAGGTGTTCAAAGACTTTCAGAAATAATAGGCTTGTCATCCATCCGCTTGTAGGACTATTGACTAGTCTTATCGATCCATTTGGCGCTCCTGCAAGCATACGGTCATGGAATCTTGGTCTTGGAGATACAGGGAGCAGCGGTTCATAGTTTTAGCTGCACTTACAGTCGTACACATTGTGATTAGCTGCCCTCTTTCAGCCGAGACATTTTGCCCAACTTGGTTTTGTCTGCATTGAGCTATTACGTTAGGAGCTTGGACAACCGTCACCACACTGGTTTCGTCCAAATTTTAGATTCGGTATGGTTCGAAAAAAATGTTTGAAGTGCCTTTTCCAAAAGTTGTGTTTACTAAAGGTAGTTGCTCTAGACAAACTTATTTTTTTGGGTTTTCTTAGTGACAGATTTCGTTATGTCTTTCCATAAAACGCTTTATCCAACGCTTTATCCTGTCGAAACCGGCAGTTCGGTTTTGTTTCCATAATTGAGGGTATTTCTCTAACGCCTTTGCATATTGAAAAGCAAGATGTCTTGGTTGTGGATACGTTAGGCCATAGTTCATTTTAGAAAACTTAAGAAAGTACACTTCTAACATACCTTCTTCTGAATTGTTGAATACTTGTTCAACAGTATGTTTGAATGAGTAATCTTCACTTTTCAATGTTTTACAGCTCTTTTCCATCTTGAGGCTATAGCTCAGAATGCTTTTTGAATTCCCAAAAGAATCCACAGCTCTCCTCAGTGTTATCGTTTTATCAAAAGCAAGTTCCATGGCTTTGAGGAAATCAGACTTATTAGGAGCGGTTTTCTTTTAATTTCTGACCATTATATAGATAAATCTTAACAAATAAAACAAAAAGTAATCATTTAACACAAATTACTGAAATAGGTTGTTTAAAGTGATAAAACAGAGGCAGATTAGGACATGTTCAAAATTGCCGTGCATTGTCAAAGAGTGCTTCGGGAGGGGTAAAAACCTAAATTTTTCATATTTTTTAAAAAAAAAGTAACTAGTTAATATCTTGGTTAAATAACATCACAACACAAAAACACATTATAATTAAACCCTTTTAACTTGTAAATTGATCAGAATTATAGAATAATATACTTACATCTGGGAATAATAAAATTTTCAACCGTCGCGTCGTCTGGGAACACACTTTTCCTTTATTTTTTTAGTTGGTACCGTTTTAATATCCATCAGCATCAGATGTTTGTTTGAAGTGGAGTTGTCACTGTAAAATTTTATTAAAGTTATAAAAAGTTTTTGTTTTATTACTTTTTTTGAAGTTGTTCTAAACTGCCACCGTCTTAAACTGTTCAGTGTTTTGTTAATGAGTTCTATATTTATAAGAGTACCGTAGTAAATAAAAAAGTGGCATGGAAGAAGCTTGATCAAATAGAAAATCCGGATTTTGTTCGTACTCAGCCAAATTATTTGAAGCTTTAGCAGTTTGCCATGAGCACCATGAATCTTCTCGGATGGGACATTTATCGTGCTGCGCTTTTGCATCTGTAAATAATTTATGATCGAGTTTCTACAATTGGCTGATCCGTAATAAGCAGAAAGTTCGACTACAAGTTTTGCGGTCAATTTACCCCTTCCAACGTGACGTTTTGTATTTTTTTTCACATTACGTATATGGGTACCCACTCGCTTTTGAACGTGATCAATACACTCTTTCTTGAGTACTGTGACATTCTCATAGGGCTTAGCACCAGTAATGGCTTTTGAAGTCTTAGAATCACCGTTACCAATAAAATAGGTGCATTTTACCTGGTGCAAAGATTCGGATCACTGAAACATTTCAACAACTGCATCGTCCTCCATATTTCCTACTGATCCATCGAGATGCACATCGCACTTATCTCTGTGATTTTGTGCCCATTCCGTATATTCTTCGGTATCTATTTTATTCCAATTTTTACCCATTTTTACCAATAAGAGTCACGGGGGGTGGCCGTTTTGTAGTAGTATATGCATAGACTCCTCAAGTAGAAGTTCGCGGGTTCGAATCCCGTCTTTTCATAGAATTTGTGTGTAGTTATATGTAAATCCCGTTTACATCATGAAGGCATAACATTGATGTTGGGGTGTCTGCTGGCTGGGCTAAATGTAACGAACTAACAACTAGCACGTACTAAGACCCACTGGTTGAGGATGCACTGGCTCCAGCTTAACAACCACCTGTGGGAAAAATATCGAAACAAACACATCTGGGTTTCAAACTACTACACCACCCGCCCGCGCCCTGGAGAAAAGCCAGTAAAAGGATATTCATATCCCCTTGGTGTGCGCGCGGTATTATAAAAAAAAAAAAAATAAGCCAAGCAAGGGTCTCTTTTTGAGTGTATGTGTCTCTTTTGCACTCGTTGATCACAATACACTTTTTTGCTAATAATAAATACGAGCCAACAACACTCACAAAACAAAAAAGTTAGCACAATTATCGATAAAAAATAAACGTTCCTCAAATAGCGTACTTCTCGAATGTACGAATGCATTAAGCTGACTGAAACCGACGTTTCTAAAACCGAAACAAGCAATAGCAAACGTAGCAAATAGCTTCAAAAACATCTGCCGTATACCTACTCTAGTCCCATAAAATAACGTCCTTCGTTTGGGTCATAAGAGGCTTGCTGCCTACCTGGCGGACTGATACTATACTTTGAAAAGCAAGTACTTCGAGATGCTTCCCGCCCATAACGCTTTGTGATATTATTTTTTAGGTTCTATCGATTTTTTGAAAGTCTTAGAGTAGCCTGACTCCATAAATTTCTGGAGAACACAAGTTTGAAATATAAAGAGAATAAATTTAAATAATGACATAAGATAGTAAAGAATTTTTTAATTTAAATAAATATATATATTTTTGGATAGTTAAAAAAAGAGATATCTAATGTTTTTCTTTAACTCAATGTGTACTACAATATGTTATTATATTAATTTGATATTTTTAATAAATGGTTTTCATTTTTTTTGTTTTTTTATAATGTTTCACTTATTTACGAGTATATTAAATTTTACTTTTCTCAGACTATATTAACTTTATTTAATTTAATCCAATTTACAATAACATCAATAGTATCTCCAAACTGGCGTTGTTAAAGTCTCCTTTTTGTCCATTGTTTTGCTTAGATCCCCCCAAATCTCAAGTTCAAGCCCACGCACTGAAGGATGTGGCTCACTAAGGTTGTTCTTAGGAGCGTCACAACGAAACTTTTGTTTGAACCGGTAGCGAATATTCTGAACGCACTTGAACTTCTTGGGAACTTTTGGCGATTTAAGTGATCTTCTGTACACACACTTGAAATACTTCAGGTAGTCGTATTCTACTTAAGGATTTTTGGCGATCAATATCGAACTTCTTTAGTTTACAAAATTATAATGCCGGTCACTGCTCGGGCGCCAATTGAAACATTTACGGTTCAAATGTTCAAAAAAATAAAAACTTTATTTGATCAGGGTATCTGCCTTACAAAAATTCACTTAAAACTGAGAACCTACATGTTCTCTAAACCTAAGAGCTTAAATACCTAAATAATGATGACCAGCCAGCTGCCTGTCATGGGAACGGATGTCATATCTGCAAATTCAGCTAAAACGGTGTCGTATATTTTTGTATATTTTGTTTCGAGTCGTTCTTCTTTCGAAGAAAGAACTTCGTTTTAATTTTAAATAATTAATAATTGATTACAAATATGAAATAAAAATGTATGACACTTCCTCTCCATTTTGCAACCAAAATTGAGATGGTTGAAATCTTTGAGATAGTAAGTTGCCATTAACTGTGTAGTGATATGTTTTTTCCGCATAAAACACCTTTTTCAATTATGAGCGATCTTTCGAATTAGGTTCCTACTTCCCAATATCCAGTACTGCTGGCGAAGGATAACCAAGGTTTCCGATACACCAGTGTGAAGATGTTTGACGTGAATATCGGTGACTATAAGAAACGAAGCATGTTTATTTGTTGGTAAGATAATTGGAGGTTTGATTATAGGGTACAGAAGAATGCTTAATTCTGCTTCCAGCACGAAAAATTTCCTGCTGGTCAATGAATGGTGATTATTTAAAAAAATATCTTGGGAGTTAAAAGTTTGCTGCTGCTCAAGTGATGAATTCAAGTGATGATGCTTACTTGCAACATCTTGAACCTATCTTATAATGAGCCCATAAATACATTTCTTAGGTTTTTTAGAACGAGAATTGGAAATACCACCTTGATCAAAAGTTCCCGGAATTTATTCAGAAAATTAAAAATACAATTTTATTCATCTGAATCTATATTGTCCCCTTAAAAGTAACCCCAATCGACTGCAACACACTTATGCCAGCGCTTGATCCAATCCTCGAAACATTTTTTATATTCGGTTTTCGGTATATCCATCATATCGTTTCTTGCGATTTTTGCATTACTTCGGCTGTTGACACGCGTTCCCCGTAGTGGTTTTTTTTAACTCGATTGAACAGAAAGTAGTCACAGGGAGCCAAATCAGGTGAATTCGAAGGCTGTTAGATGGTATTTGTTGTTTTTCGTCAAAAAATTACGAATAATTATGAAACTGTGGGAAGGTGCGCTATCATGGTTCAAAATACACGAGTCTTGAAGAATGTGGGATCGGATTCAGCCTCGCAAATAATCTCTTTTGCGACGTCAACACGGTCTCTTTTTTGCAAGAAATTGAGAGCTTTTGACACCAACTTTGCTGCTACATGACGGAAACCCAAATCATTAACCAAAATGTTTTGGACGGATCAATAGGCAATGTTGAAGTCCCTCGCTATCTATCTGATGGTTAATTTGCGGTTATTGACCAACATTTCTTTTACTTCACAATTTTTTTTTTTTCAGTGCTTGATGTCGATGGTCTGCCACTGCGTTCATCACCTTCGATTGACTCACGACTACTTTTGAACGGCTGGTGCTACTGATAAGCGACCGTTTTCTTTGGAGAATCGTTGCCGAAAATCTTTTCTAACATTTCCAACGTTCGCGCACCATTAAATTCGTCTTTTACGCAAAATTAATTATTTTTATTATCAAGGGAACGATACAAATTAATTTGTAGGGTCCGGGATTTAACGCCGGGGTACTATGCCCATCTGGCGCGTTTTGTCAACAGCACGCGAAGTACTGAGTTCCCATGTTGTCCCCAACCTAGTGGGAATCGATGCTTTCAGTGTGGCGAGGGCGTTGACAACGCAAAATTTAATACTAGTTCGTTGTTGCAAATTTAAATCCATTTTTAAAATTGTAAAAAATCGCCAACACACACAAAGATGGATGTACTCTTGGCTACGTAACTTTTGCAAATGTCAAGCTGTGACGCTAAGATTTGGAGGGAATGTTAACAACAGATGTACCAACTTAACAACAAATCGGAACAATGGGAGCGCCACACGGTGGTTATTTCGTTTTTTTATAAAGGTGGTATGTAATGTGCATATAAAAATTAATAAACGGAAAAGATAAATATATGATAATTCAAAGTTTTAAGTATAATATATCATAAAAGTTCTATAAAATCTCCTCTTGTCGGTCATGTCTCTCATGATGACATCGACAATAACCGAAAACAAACTCGATTTACAAGACAGTAAAAGAGAAACTCTGGGAAAACATATTAAACCATATAATTTCAGGAAAAGAAATGAAGGCATTAATGGATTGTGCACGCAAATGAAGGGAGAAAATATCAACAACTGAGCAACTGTTTATTTTTGAACAATATTGGCAGCTTGGAAATTATAATTTCGTACTCGCTTTCATTTCAGGACTCATAGCAGTTGATGATATAAAAACAGCACGCTTCAACAAAAGCTTAAAAGTTCACATAATGTTATTTTCTGCAAATACGAGAGCGCAGAACTCAAGTTGTTCAAAAGTGTTTCAAGATGAACTTATGTGAAACAGACCGGTTGAGTCTCAAGGTCAGTGATAGTTGGGGATATGCGAGTGAAATCCACACCTTTGAACAAAATATCTGCCACTCAAATCAGTTTAATTTTGGAATACATAAACAGAAAACCCGCCTATGAAAGCCATTATACAAAAAAATATTCTTCGCAAAAGTACTTTTAAAGCATCCTTAATCTATCATTGCTGTACAAATTATACACGGAAAAGACAGAAAAACATGTCTCTTTCAAAATATCCTGATATTTTTAAATGCTTGAACATCAAATTTAAGAAATCAAAGCTAGACACCTGTACCAAATGCGACACATTTGCTATTCAGATTAGAGCTGCAACAGGAATTGATCTACAAGCAAAATAAACACCATACGAAAGAAGATTCTGCTTATGAGTAAAAAAAGAATGGTGTTGAGACTGCGACACAACTACTACAAAAGTGTTTGCTTTCGACCTTCAACAGGGTAGAAACCATACATGATTGTGTCCTTGGAACTGCAAATTGCTATATATGGCATGAGGGTATAGCTAATCGAGGAAGAAAAGAAGTTTCTTCTGGCTTGTTTGTACCCCTAACATCATTACCGCGTAATATTAAAAATGTCATCCTTTATAGTGATAAATGTTTTGGGCAAAACAAAAATAAAATGGTTGCAGCACTGATGCTTCTATTTGTAATTGGGCAGTGCCAAAACAATACAGCTCTTGAATATGTTAATCACAAATTTCTTGTTCCTGAGCATACACATATGGAATGTGACATTGACCACTCGATAATCGAAAGAAAAAAATAGAAAACAACCTATAAAATTCACCAACGTAGAGATTGGTATTAATTCGTCATAGGAGTTGGATGCAAAATTAGTTTTTGGTGAATGAGATGACTCAAAAAGCATTTTAGAATTTCTTTTCACTTGTGAAAAATAAACACATATTTCGAAAAGTTGTCGAATGCAATAACAAAGTCCTTTGGAAAATTATAAGGTGGTTTCCATATTTGAAGGGATCTCCGGGTATTATTACAAAAAATCATTTGATTTTAATGAAATATTTAAATCGCTAAATGTCCAAAACCTTGGCTGACAAGTCAATGAAAGCAGTTTGGAAGTGTTTTTCTATCAGCCAAATAAAATAAGTGATGCAAAAAAACAAGACTTAATTCATTTGCTTCCACTTATTAACGAGCGGTTCTATGATTTTTAAATAATCTGAGTACAGAGTTTAAACCTGCCTTTCATCCGGATATTACTGAAGAAGATGAGGAAAACGAAATTATTTAATACCAGCGATTCTAGTCTTACTACTATTACTATTACTATTGTGTTAAAAAGAAATAAAAATATATTAAAAAGAAATGAGTTACATTTTAATATAGGATATTTAGAAAAAAGAGCCTATGTGTCACCAACGCAACGTGGGTTTTTATCGATTTTTTTTAGGTAAAAGCGCTAATGTAATACTAACGTAAGAATATCTTCGATATTATTTAAGGTGAAAGGTGTCAAACTAAGCTAATTTGCCGCTGTAAAGAAAATTTGATAAAGGGGCTTTACTGACTTAAGTCAAATTTTAAGTAATTTCAGTAAAAGTGAAAGTGGCTTAAGTCTTTTTTTTTTTTTTAAATGTTCAAATAGGACTTAAAAGCACTCATTTTGATTTTTTTTCTGATGAAATTACAGATATACGGTGCAAGTGGTTTTCATTAAATTCATTTTTAAAATTTAAAACTTTTCTCCTGAAAAATGTTAAAATCGGCTTAAGCCACTTTACCTTATTTGTTAAGAAATATTTTCTTTCATGTGCTATATTTGTTCCCATCAAAAACTTGTAGTTACTTTCTTTTAGCTCATATGGATTAATTCTAATTCACCTTTCAAATCACTTTTCAAATCTCTACCACGTGTGTCAATAATCTCACAAAAAAGGAAATCTTCTCCAAAATTTTGGCAGAACTACGTTCTGCTATCATGTTAAAATTGTACATTGACAAAGAAAATGTATGATTAATAAATAATTTTTTTTTGATTCCAATATTTCATAGTCCAAAATTGATTAAATTATTAGAGATCTAGGTTGCGTGCCCATCACGAGAGAGTTCAACAAACGACTTACTCAATCTGCACTCAACTTGTAAATACATATTTTTATATACATAAGCTTTCTAATACATACACATATATTATTGCATTTGCTAAATTTATTCATTAGTCAACAATTTTTTAACAATTCGAGACTAATAAATTGATGAATTCCTATGCTGGTAGTGCTATCAACTTCGGTTCGATCAGTTCCAAAAAGCAGTAGGAATCGCATCTACGTCTCAGAGAAATAGGCTGACGCACACACTAACTCTTGCATTACATGCCCCTGAAGTAGTTCAATGATCGCTGCCACAAATTATTTGGTGTTAAGCCCTGGAATGAAAAGCTATTTAATTTTGGGGCTGACCTAAGTTTTGTGCATCCAAAGACGAGAGAATTTTGCGAGTGTTTTGCGGAAAGAACCCCTTTGTGAAGTGTGATTTCGAAAATGAATCCACATCTTCTCAGACCACATTTTTCCTTGATTTTAGCGAAATTACTCCTCTGTCAATTTATACTGGCTTTATCGGAAGAAAGGGACATGACCCACGTAGCCGTGATAGTAGAGCTGTTAAAAGACGGTTTTACTTCTTCGTCTCCAAGCTCAATCGAAACAATTGATAACTCCCTCCTGTATTTGAGCCATTTGCTCAATACTAAGAAGGTGGAGATTGTTTGGCCTCTGTGCCATTGTTTTTGGTTTTGGTAGTGGCAAAAGTTGCCTTGTTTTAAGGCTTGTTTGAAATTTGCATGGTAATTGTGTCTTCACACAAACTTTCTGAGTCTGAGTCACTCAGAAGGAACGAAAGGCAGCAAACGTCCGGTTGACTGTTTCTGCTGCTGAGAGTGCAGGTGTGTCCCTAGAAGTTGATGGACAATTTTAATTCCCACGAGTAATTAAGATATGGAAGGCACCTAACAACAGAGTCCGTATAACTGAGTGGAAGACTGGAGACTTAAATCTGAGCTAGCCTGGTATCCGAAGTTCGCAAAGTAGAGACTTAACACTCAAGATGGTATTATTACTCTTAAAATGCTGGAGTTTGTGTTAAGTTTTTTACAAAAATGGATAGAGAGACAAAGTGAGAAAGAGAAAGTGACAGAAAGAGAGAGAAAGTAATTTGTGCTCGGCCGGAACTTGTGCATTGAGACCAGATTTTCAGACGACCTTCATTGAACATTACAAAACAAACGTTGCGAAGCTGATGAACGATGTCGTAAAGTAATAATACAAGAAACTTAACAGAAAAGATTATTAAATCTTTTGAATAGCGTCACATTTTTATACAGAAGATCAATTTTATTCCTAATCTCTTAAAGCTGAAACAATTGGGAAGCTCACAAATTTAATAAAATAATAACTTTACTATAAATATACAAAATATAATGCAGAACCAATTCTAGAAGTATCTTTTTGTTTATAATATCTAGTTTTCGGAAAAACAATCAGTTAGTCTTCGCAAAATCTGCAGTATCTTTTCGAATCAATATCAGACTATAAGAAATTTAGCAGTTTGTAATTTTTCTTTCATATAAAAATTCAGAATATACAATACATATATTAATTTTTTTGCAGGATCGTGGCAGTTGGGATGGATTTTGTGCGATATCTGGATTTCATTAGATGTTTTGCTATGCACAGCATCGATTTTAAGTTTATGTGCCATCAGCGTAGATAGGTAAGTCAACTATATTTTTCTGTATACATATTTTAAGCGAGAAATCATATAAAATTCAACCTATCTGTTTTCTTTTGTTTAAATATGTATTTAGATATTTTGCTGTTACACAACCATTAACTTATTCACGAAAAAGAAGATCAAAACGACTAGCTTCCATTATGATTTTAGTAGTATGGGCAACTGCGCTTGCAATAACATGTCCACCTATGCTTGGCTGGTAGGTAAAACTAAATCCATTTGTTTAAAATTTGAGTGTAAATGTCATATTAGTATCACATGTGCTCATATTTTGTGATTTTGTTAATAACGAAATGTCATCTAGGTATACAATTTAATTTGTATTTACTTTTGAAATCAATTACTAAAAATAAGGCTTAATGACAAACTACTAATTTAAAAAAAAATAGAATATTTTTTTTTCACCTTTTGGATAAATTAGTATTAGACTGCTAAAATTAATTAAGTTAACTTCTAGTGTCAGAGAATTTTTCTACTTCAAGAAAACCATAACATCTATAAGCGATCAATGTTAATAAAAAATGTTTATAGTCATTTATTTAGAAAGTAAAGGATGAATACATTTGTTTTTAAATTTAATAAGGTTTTTTATTTCTTTTTTAAATATGCACGAAAAAGCAAGCGCACAATTTATTGTACAATACGGAGATACTGTATACGGATTAAGATAAATATCTTTAAACTGAAATAATTTAACAAAAAAATGAGAATTCCATTAATATTGTTTACATTTATTTGAAGGGAAACAACGAACAAACCTTTCCTATAGAAAAAAAATCGTTCCTTATTAAAACGTTGGTCATTATTTTGACAATTTATGAATTTGTATGCTGCCCGGAGCATATTGAGTTCGAAATAAATACAACAAAATATTCTTTCAACCTTAATATTAATCCGTGCCGTCCTGCAATTCTTATGTGAATAACATTGGGTTTCCGGCTTTGAATAATAAATTTTTTATTCCAGGCAAAGTAAATGTTCAAACAAAATTTGAGCTTGGAAGATTTCAACCTGATAATAAAATAGAAGCATGAATTTTAGCCATAGTAATTTAATAGTTTCAGCTCGTTAAAAAAATGTTTTTAAGAATTTTCCAAAATTTTTTCAAAAATTAATAACAAATATAAATACAACATTTAATACCAAAACTAAATTGTATGTGAAGAGTAAGTGGTTGTGGAGAGTTAGCTTGTTGTTGTTTTCAAGTCAACTACTCATCCTATATTATTATAGTTGACTAATGAATTGAATGTCTTTCGGGCGCGTATGGAATTCGAAACAAGAACCTTCTGATTTGGAAGCGAATTGTACATATGTACATATGTACATACAAAACATTGTACCAAAAATGTATAAACTAATATGCTGTTCAGATTCAAATCTGGAGCTCTTTGTATAACTGTCGTCATATTTTCATAGTTGTTGAATTGGCTTTGAATTTCAAACGTTGACAAATAACATACTATGTGGAAAACTGTGAGCAAAATCTATAATATACCATTATCTTTCGATCGCAACAGTTCACTTATTTCTTCGGTGTTGGTTCCAAAGCGTAATTTTTTTCGTGCAACATATCGTTCATAGCTTAAGGACATTTCGCATTTTTTCGCAACTCTTGGTAATCGTTCAACATATCAACCAGGATCTTCCTATATGTACTGATAAGCAGTTAATAAAGATCCTCCAGTTGACCTGGAGTCTACTTCCCTGACCGTTCAGTTTTTGGCGCCTATCGTAAGTGACAGTTCATGTCCTATCAACTCTCTTAACTTAATAACTTTCACATGCAAAAGCTGTGTGAAAGTTCCAGTGCGATATAGTGACTTTATAAACTAAAAGTAATAAAATTGTAAAGTGCAAAATAGTCTCACCTATAGCTAAATCGTGTCGCGCTTTCGTGTAGACAAGTGCAAAGTATAAGTGAAGAAAACCAACCTCAAGAAAATTGGAGAATTAGCCCTGGAGACGTGAAAAAGTTCACAAGAGAATAGGCAAGAGGAGGACATTGCTGCTGATCGACAAGATGCATTGGAAGATAGGAATAACATCTTTCATTCAGGTTCGTCTGGCTATATAAGTCTAATTATTCAAATGTACGTTAATCAATCTAACTGAACAACAAAAGTCAATTTATAGTAATAACGCACATTCGACATAACTCAGACCTGCATGCTGCATGATATTTAATGACTAAACTTTAGGTATACGAGATATTCGATTTACGCAAATCTAATTTTTAAATCTCTAATCTTCCGCTGTAAAATTTAGTAAAATTAAACAATTATGATCCACTCTTTTGCGGTTAAACATGTATAATTTTGTAAGGCTTTCGTTCAAATTTCAATTATTACCGCCATTACACCCACCATACTATTGCATTTTTTGTAGCTATTGCATTTGCATTGTTTGTAGGGCGCAAACTATTCGCTCGTTCACTCATTCGCTTGTCCTTACCCTTGCAAGCTTTGCAATCCACAACTCACCATTACACGCTTGTGAATCAATCCATTATATCTTACAAACCATAATTTTCTCCCTTATATCATCGCTTATCATAGTTTTTGTCGTCGTCGCGATAGAGAATTCTGCATGATCATTGTCCGGAAGGAAAGCTTTTTTGATTAGATTACTTATGCTGTTTTCGCTATAGCATGATATATAACAATCAACTTGCACGTAGATTTATAGTTTCACTGTCTGCATTAGAATTTCTTATTTCAAAATTGAAATAAATGCATGTTATTTCTTCGTTCGTTAAATTAATTACCGTATTTAGATATTTTGGCCATCTTAATTGCATATCGCAGTGGGAGTATCCACTGTTCGCTTTTAAGTAGTTGCCAGCTTGTCTTTTTATCTCTTTCTAAAAGGACTTATTAAGTAAAGTCACTTATTGCAACTTATTTATGTTCTTTTGGATATTTTTTCTTATTTATATTTATCGTTTGCTAGTTAGATGGCAAGTTAATAGGCCATTGAGGAATTAAAACGGAAACGGACTTCTACTATAATAAAAAAAAACATATTTCGGATATAGAACTTTGTTTTATTATTATTATTTATTATTAGGAGTCCAATGCAAATACATTAACATCAACTTCACTTGAGTGACATCTAGGAATTTGGGTGTTCTACTAGAAATAAATTTTGGTATAACAGATTTAAATAGAAGGTTAAGTACCCAGTGATACCTGTCACAGTGAATTAGAAGCGTGTACGTCACAGCTTCTCACACTTTTAGGACCTGGTAGACGTGCTGCTGTAGTAGTGCTGCAGATACGACACTAGCTATTCCGCACGCAATTAGTCATTTTTCTAAATAATTCTTTCCGCGGTTTAGTGGAAGGTACTCAGATTACAAGAATATCAGAAATCCATTCAATAATATTGCGATAATGATTCGAGTCCAACCAAAAGCAAAAAAAATTAATTAACTGTAGGCATGTCTGAGTGATCAAGCTTCTGGCATATACAGAGTGAGACTTGAGACATCCAAATTACTCGAAAAATATGCGACATCGCGAAAACTGTTTCAGACAAAAGTCACAAGGTTCTAAAGGGGACATAAGATGGTGACCACGAGTTTGACCTTGAGCCCCGTTTTCAAGATCAAACGAAGGTCACTTTTGATTTTTTATCGGGAGCCCCTATTTTTTTTGACAGATTCGTAATCTGCGTGAAAAATTACAATTCTTTTACATGAAACTTTTTTTTTCAAAAATGCGTTCTTTTCCCGACAGAGGGCGCCATAAAACTTAAGACATCAAAGTTACTCGAAAAGTACGAAATATAGCGAAAAATATTTCAGACAAAAGTCACAATGTTCTGAAGGGGACATAAGATGGTGACCACGAGTTTGACCTTGAGACCACTGCACTGGCACGCCTAAATTATTAATCGGTTTCCAACGTTATTAGGGTGTTAGAAGGCCGGGATTTGTTTTGAGAAAGTCATTATTGCCTCGAGTGATGTTAAAACTCAAAGAAATTTCAAATAGAGACAAATTTTCCTAAAGTTATCTGAGAGTGTATGATGTGCACTCTGCCCTTTTTTTCTACTTGTACGGAACTGTACTTCATTTAGAAGTTCAATTTTTTTTTTTGAGAAACTGATTGTTATTAGTAACGTTTTCCAGATTAATAATGCAGGCTATTTCAATTCAAGCGAAAATTGAAATAATATTAATTTATGGAGAAAGTGGAAGGAACATCGATGGTGCTGTTGCTCTTTACGTCCAACTTTTCCTAGACCAGATACGATCGCGCGCTTCCTTTTATCGGGTCATCCCCCAATTCACTGGTGAAGGACGTGTGCAACCAAAGAAAAGGAATCGGTCAGATAGGATGGCTGTTGATGACAATGAAATAGCAGTGTTAGCTGTCGTTGCACACGATCCTCACATTAGCACTCGGCAAATAAGTCGTGAATCAGGAATTTCTAAAACTTATATCTGTAAGATATTACATCGACATAAATACCATTCTTATCATGTTTCCATGTATCAAGAACTTTCTAGTGGGGATTTTCGCAATCGGGTTTCCTTTTGTCAATGGGCACTTCAGCAAATTGAACGAGACCCCCTTTTCTTCGCCAAGGTGTTATTCTCTCATGAGTCGACTTTCACCAATCACGGTACGGTCAATTGCCATAATATGCATTACTGGGCTACCAAAAACCATTTTTGGTTGCGACAAGTTTTTTTTTTTTATTCTATAAGCAATTATATTTTATAGTCGATCGTATGAACAATAAACTTCTACCTTTGGTTAAAGCCTAACCCTTCAAAAAAAGCCAATAAGTAATCTATTGTTTATAGATTGTACTATTGCCACAATAAACTTTCATTTTATACCCGCAGAGAATCCCAAGCGTAAAAGAAGAAAATGGTCATCTTTACCGCAGCTTGGGGGTGCTAAGCTGACATTTGAAGAAATAACAATAGCGTTGGTGGAGATCAAAGCCATAATGAACGCAAGACCAATTACCCCAATATCAACAGATCCCAACGACTATGAAAAACTTACACCAGGACATCTACTTATTGAGTCATCATTGATGGCGATCCCAGAATCGGCAGTTCAGATCACGAACATAGACCATATTAGCTATATTTAACGCTAGCGTCGAATAAATGCCGTGAAAACCTACTTTTCGAAGCGTTGGTCATCAGAGTATACCCAGGAACCTTCAAGGTTTTTCAAAGTGGACATCAACCAGTCCAAATATTGATGTTGGTGGCTTTCTAATAATATATGAGTACAATATACCTCCCCAAAAATAGCTTTGACACAAATCGTCAAAGGTGCAGATGGTCGATTCAGATTCGCCAATATAAAAACTTCGCGAGGAGAATTTAGATGGCTGATTCGGAAATTGGCACCGATTTCCTCTAGAAAGGAAGTTCTTTCGAAGGGAGCGGAATGTAGGGGCTGAGAATTTTGGCATCGTCATCATTACCATTATTTTAATCATTAGTTGACACATAAAAACATACAATAATACATACAAATACAAACAAAACAATGTACTAAAAATGTATTAATTAATATGCTGGTCAGATTCCAATCTGGCGCTTTTTGTATACCAGTCGCCATACTTTCATAATTGTTGAATGGGCTTTAAATTTTAAAGTTGACAAATAACGTACTATGTGAAAAACAATAAAATGTTGCTCTTTTGTATTCATAATTCATAGGGGAAACTCAGCTCATCTTTAATTTATCTTTTGATCGCAACAGTTCGCTAACTTTTTCGGTGTTGGTTTCAAAGCGTATATTTCGTCGTGCAACATACATTTTTGCAACATGCAAGTGCTTTTCGCATTTTTCGCAACCGTTGGCAATCAGCCTATTCCATTGACCGTTCAAATACTATTGTTTTATTATATCCGAAAAAAGAATAGTTTATTATTAATTTTTGAACAAATTTTAAATAAAAAATAAAAAACATTTTTATCTACTAGCTTGATCTACCATATAAATTTATAATGGCTACCAAGTTTGCCAAGTTTTAAATGTTTTTAACAGTTACTTTGGCTAGAATACAGTATTGATTATTAAATTCCAAAAATTAATTAATCAACTATCAAAAAAACTATCCAAAACTTTTTTCAAATAATCTGCGAAAGTGGAAGACCTGTATATTTTTCCGTTGCTACTTAAGAATCGAATGTAGTTAGAATAGGATATATCCACAAAAATTCTACATAAGCTTTCTTATTCTTCAATAAAAGGCAAGGGGTATAATTTGATCGAAATTAGCAGAACGTAGTTCTACCAAAATTTGGAGAAGGTTTTCTTTTTTGTGAGATTATTGATACAAGTGGTAGAGATTTGAAAGGTGAATTAGAATTAATCCATATGAGCTAAAAGAAAGTAACTACCAGTTTTTGATGGGAACGAATATAGCACATGAAAGAAAAGAATTACAATATTTCTTAACAAATAAGGTAGAATGGCTTAAGCCGATTGTTAGCATTTTTCAGGAGAACAGTCTTAAATTTTAAAAACTAATTTAATGAAAATCACTTCCACCGTATAGCTGTAATTTCATCGGAAAAAAAATCAAAATGAATGCTTTTAAGTCCTATTTGAACATTTAAAAAAAAAATTTATTTAGGAGATATTGCTTAAAAAATGACTTTTACTTTTACTGAAATTACTTAAAATTTGACTTAAGTCAGTAAAGCTTCTTTAACAAATTTTCTTTACAGCGGCAAATTAGCTTAGTTTGACACCTTACCTTAAATATTATCGAAAATATTCTTACGTTAGTATTACATTAGCGCTTTTACCTAAAAAATAATCGATAAAAACCCACGTTGCGTTGGTGGCACATAGGCTCTTTTTTCTAAATGTCCTATATTAAAATATAACCCTTTTTTTTAATATATTTTTATTTCTGTTTAATACAATAGTAATAGTAACAGTAGTAAGACTAGAATCGCTGGTATTATTTCTTTGGTAACATCCGGATAAAAGTCAGGTTTATCCTCTGTACTCAGATTATTTAAAAATCATGGAACCTCTCGTTAATAAGTTAAGTCTTAAGTCTTAAGTCTTGTTTTTTTGGATCACTTATTTTATTTGGCTTATAGAAAAGCACTTCCAAACTGCTTTCATTGACCTGATAGCCAAGTTTTTGGACATTTAGCGAATTAAATATTTCATTAAAATCAAATGAATTTTTGTAATAATACCCTAAGATCCCTTCAAATATCGAAACCACCTTATAATTTTCCAAAGGACTTTGTTATTACATTCGTCAACTTTTCGAAAAATGTGTTTATTTTTCACAAGTGAAGAGAAATTCTAGAATGTTTTTTGAGTCATCTCGTTCACCAAAAACTAATTTTGCATCCAACTTCTGTGACGAATTGATACCAATCTCTACGGTGGTAAATTTTATAGGTTGTCTTCTCTTTCTTCCTTTCTCATAAGCAGAATCTTCTTTCGTATGGTGTTTATTTTGCTTGTAGATCAATTCCTGTTGCAGCTCTTAGCTGAATAGCAAATGTGTCGCATTTGGTACAGGTGTCTAGCTTTGATTTCTTGAATTTGATGTTCAAGCATTTAAAAATATCAGGATATTTTGAAAGAGATATGTTTTTCTGTCTTTTCCGTGTATAATTTGTACAGCAATGATAGATTAAGGATGCTTTCAGAGTACTTTTGCGAAGAATATTTTTTTGTATAATGGTTTTCATAGGCGGGTTTTCTGTTTATGTATTCCACAATTAAACTTATTTGAGTAGCAGATATTTTGTTCAAAGGTGTGGATTTCACTCGCATATCCCAAACTATTACTGTACCTTGAGACTCAACTTTCTTCCGTATTACAGGTTTTAGAAACCGGTCTGTTTCACATAAGTTCATCTTGAAACACTTTTGACAAACTCATATTTGCAGAAAATAACATTATGTGAACTTACAATTTCGTGGAGCTTTTAAGCTTTTGTTTAAGCTTGCTGTTTTTATATCATCAACTGTTATGAGTCCTGATACAAAAGCGAGTACGAAATTATAATTTCCAAGCTCCCAATATTATTCAAAAATAAACGGTTGCTCAATTGTTGATATTTTCTCATTTGTGTGCACAATCCATTAATGCTTTCATTCCTTTTCCTGAAATTATATGGCTTTATATGTTTTTATATGTTTTCCCAGGGTTTCTCTTTTGCTGTCTTGTAATTCGAGTTTGTTTTCGGTTATTGTCGATGTCATCATGAGAGACATGACCGACAAGAGGAGATTTTATAGAGCTTTTATGATATATATATGTTCCGATTTGCTGTTAAGTTGGTACATCTGTTGTTAACATTCCCTTTAAATCTTAGCCTCATAGCTTGACATTTGCAAAAGTTACGTAGCCAAGAGTACATCTATCTTTGTGTGTGTTGGCGATTTTTTACAATTTTAGAAATGGATTTAAATTTGCAACAACGAATTGGTATTCTGAAAGCATCGGTTCCCACTAGATCACCGAAATCAAGCAGTGTTGGGCGCGGTTAGTATAAAGGTGTTGTGGAAAAAACGCGCCAGATGGGCATAGTACCCCGGCGTTAAACCCCGGACCCAACAAATAAATTTGTATCGTTCCCTTGATAATAATAATAATAATAATCATTTAATTGACCATGTACCATGTATTAACTATTTAAGTGCCTTTTCGAAAGTTCCATTATCCAACGTCTTGATTCGCTTGAAGCTCCAATATCTTCCTCCAATATTTTCCGTTATTATATTTTGTACAGATTTACGGGTTCGGCGTAACACTGTGTAACATTATTTTATTTTTTTACCTAGCTGAAGTTTATAGCAAATAATTGCTGCAGTTTACGCTGTTTATTGGAAGGATAAATATAAGTGGCCTTTGGGAGCATTTCTACATGATTAGTTTAAACACTCACTTAATTGCTTTGAATCATACGTATACATAAACAGAAGCAGGATCTCTCACACTTGTTTTTCTTTGCACGTTACAACACTATGCTGACTAAACGTAGTCAAATACAGAACCGTGGCAAAACTAAAAATAGCTTTTAATGAAGAATAATGTGAGAAGTTTTGAAAAAACGATTTTTGAAAAAAAAAAAATATTTTTAAACAGGGAATTTCGGTTTTGTTCTATGAAAAACGGATTTTCAGAAGCATCCCATTACAACACATGCTTCAATAGCCTAATCACTACAAAAGCATTGATCTTAAAAGCCATTTATACAACTGCGTTTCCCTCTAAGGTTTAGTGAAATACTATTTTAAAAGATAGAATTTGTTTAAAAGAAATGATACTGGTTACTTAATAAGTTAATTTGAGATCGATTTCCTGCCTGGAATATGATTCCCTTTTAATAGTTTTAAAATAGAACATAAATGGAATTGAAAGCGAGTGAAATTTTTATAATACATAATAAGGCAACATGGTCAAGAAACTATAACTGTTGTAACTGGCTAGCTGCTCAAAGCTGCTTAAAGCCATGATCTGATTCAAGTAAGCAGAGCTAAACTATTTCAGTTGCACACAATAAGGTGCAAAAGTGTAAGATAATACGAAAATACCTACGATCAAAATTACACCTCTCCCACATTAAATTGATAAGTGGCAACGTCCTGTTAAAACCACATATCCTCCAAGTCTTTTATGTTTAATAGTTCTAATATATCAAAAAAAAAAAATAAATAAATAAAAAAAATAAATAAAAATAAAAATAAAAACAAAAATAAAAATTACTAACAGAAGGCAATAAGGGTCTCTATTTACTCGCCAGCATCATCATGGCAAAAGTACGGTCCAAACCACATAAAACAGTCAACGTTTTCGTATACAATGGTTGCAGTTAGAACAGCTTCGACTGTCAGCTTGACGAGACACGAGGCTCCTCCTTAATTATCAAGGCTACGGCCATCATTGACGTAATCTAATAATAAACGGGGGTAGAGTAATCCCTGGTCTTCTCGTAAACCTTTTCCGATTGACGCCATCGAAGGCTGCTACATTTTGACCAGCAACAAGCTTCCAATCATAGGTCCTGTTAAGTGGCACCGGTAGTCCATACCAGGACATAAAATATGGTACCCTGGGAAACAGAGCCCCCAGACTTCGGTCCGGGCCTGACTTGTAAGAGATGGGCCCCATAGTAGAAGTGTTACTGTGGCTGTAGGTTAGTTAGCTTAGTCGCAGAAAGGATCTTCCACTTATGGTATTTTGACATGCAAGATGATCATTTGGGCTAAGCTCTCAATATTATGATGTAAGAACGTATAACGAAGTCTTTTCGATAAATATCATACATCACATCCGCAATATTTTCTTGACTTCGAGAAATATGTTGTTCCAATAGTGATACACATTTTTTCACCAATTGTTTGCTTATTAAGACCAATACGATGGCTGAAAATTGGAGATAACGTACATACGTAGTTGTAACAGAACAATTTTAGCTAAACTTTTCAATGACTTGTAAACTTTCTTTAAGGGAATTTCTTAAGGGAAATTCCATGGTTTAATAGTTTACAATCTCGACCTCAAATTAGAAATCTGTTAGGGGATGGAATGCATGAGTATTGAGTATAAGGAATCCCTATTTGAAAAATTTGTTGCATCTAATGGAAAACTCATTATATCTATTTGATTTTTCACCGGTCATAATATAATTGCGTGCTGTGCCTAAGCCAGGTTTTGAGTCCTTTGTCAGCGTAAAGATGTTTTAAATGATCGATAAGGAGATAGTACAAGAACACCCTACTACACCCTACTAGTTACCTACTCTTTTTACAAAACATCTTTGTAGCCTTTCGAACTATCACATAAGTCTCATTTGTATCTTGATGTACCCTACTGAAGGTTTGAGTTTATCAGTCCAATATATCTCGTTTTTAAAAGCTTACTTGAATAATATGGTATCAGCATCAGTATGTGTCTGGTTATTAGCTACATCCTGTTTATTTTCATAAAGGTATCGTAAGCTTATAAAGAGTAAATTTCTCCATATACATCTTCCTAAAATTCAAGTCTTAGATTACCTATTAATTTGTTTGCAGTTTATTTTTGTTTCACCGAAAACGGCATGTACCTACTGCTTCTACCCTTCTCTGACATCAAGTGTTCTTAGTTACATATATTTATAATGTAAAATAAAACACATAAATTTGAAAGCAAACTCAAAATTTCTATAATTGGTTAAAAGAAAAATTCATGGCATTTATTCCACAAAAATGATATCATGTAAATGTTGGCCACGACTAAGACTGAGGTGGTCCATTCCGAAGGTCCAATTTTGGACTACTCGTTCGAGCTAGCGACTGGTATCTCGCGGATAACACGAGTTATTTTGGCTTCCAAAGCGTTAACCGTAGCTGGCTTATTCCTAAAGACCTGAGATTTTACAATATCCCTAGAAAAAATAGTCCAAAGGTGTGATATTGCACGATCTAGGCAGCCAATTTACCTCAGCAAAACGTAAAATTAAGTACTCATCAAAATTATTTCTCAACAAGTCCATTGTTTCACGCGCTGTATGGCTCGTAGCGCCGTCTTGTTGAAACCACAGCCCGCCGAGACTATGTTCATGCATTTCAGGAAGCACATAGTCCGTTAACATGGCGCAACAATGGTTACCATTGACGGTAACATTCTGATTTTTGAAGAAATATGGACCACCATATTTCCACCAGCCCATAAACCATACCATACCATTGTTTTTAATGGATGTAATGGTAGCTCTTGGTGCTCTTAGGGTTGCTCATCAGCCCAAATACGGAAATTTTGTTTATAACTTATATCCACTGAGCTAGAAAACTTCACGATAAAACACCGGATTTTGTACGCTTTTAGGCCGAGATCTTCACGCAAAAAAAGCCAAATTGTCGAAAACGCCAAGCCAAGCTGCTGAGATAAAATCGATTCGTCACGGTCTTCGTGTACACTCTCAGCTAGAGCTGCTATAGTCTCTTCACTACGTTCTGGATGTGTTCTAACCGGTCGAGTATCATCCATTAATGTAAACTGGGACTCAAATTTTGTGAATGGTATTGGCAATAATGGTTTCAGTAGGTCGATTATGCGCACCGTAAGTTCCTCGAGTAGTACGAAAAACATTTCTCACAGATCGCTGATTTTCGTAATACAGCTAAACAATTTGGAGACACTGTTGTGGTGTGAGTCTTTCCATGATTACTTGCCAAACGATTCTAAACAAAAATGACAAAGTAGAATTAAGGGGTCATGCGTGATCTGTCAAAAAAAGCCTATTGAAAATCAAACCTCACATAGAATTACCCTATACTTCTTACCTTAAATGACATATACATATGTTTTTTGAATTAATAAATTGAGTTGTGTCGTATTTTTCCAGTTATATCTTTTGTGGTATAGGCGAAGTTGGCATTTTGCCCAATGATTCATTTAAGTTGTACACTGGGTTATCCTCAACTTCAGGAAGTGGAATTGCAGTCGACATCTCAACTTATATATATTATATTATGGAGAGCACAACAATCTGGCGGATTATGAATCTCTCTTGAGATGACACCAAAATCTACATTTAAATACACCAAATAACCGTTCAATGGCTGACTTATTTGCGAAGCCTTTCTCCTCGGCTGCGTTTCGATATAGCTTCAAAATTTCAAATAGAATTAATATGTTTTAATACACTTGCAAGACGTGAAGCACTTCAGTATACTTCAATTCAGTGTACATGAATCATACGATTCTCGGTATGGAGGAGAATTAATTATCAGAAAATGGCCACAAATTTAAAAATAAACGATTATGATTATTTAAATATTTAAATGAAGCAATGTAAATTACATACCACCATATCACTTAAGCTATATTTTTATATTTTTCTTCTCCTCATCACTCATTATAAAATTAATATGCTTTGGGCACAATACATTTTCTATTCTGTATGCAATTAGTCATTCATAGACCTCCGCGAAGATTAAACGTGTTTCAGTTTCAAAAGTAAGAACAGTGAATTAAAGAAAAAAAAAAATCGTTACAAGTGCCTTAAAAAAACAAATCGCCAAGTGGTTCGGTAGCCTAATGGTAGTGGCGGCGACCGACCAAGATTAAACCAGAAACTTTGGTACAACAACAAAACATAGGAAAACCGACACAGATTTGAGAAAGAAACAATCAGAATCACAACAAAAAAGCACAAATAACAGCTAAAACAACAGCAGTAATCAATTAAGATACGAGTACCTCTTCTCCTGCACCATGAAGGAGTAGAAGATTTAAACTATGTTTCTGAGGGGGCTGTAGCCGTCGACTGACCCGGAGGAGCTTCTTGCACTGCTGAAAGAGAAAGAGTGCAATTAGCTCAAATTAATGCTGGTAAAGCTATGTTTCACGGCTAAAGCGGAAAGGGAGAAACGCAAATCATCGTTATTCCTGGTTTAGTTAACACCCAATAGGAAACTGGTCTAAGTAGTATAAAAGACCTAGGCTACCAGACAGTATCATGGTAAAGAGTAAGGCGGAGCGACACTATTTTACAATGTGTTTGCTGACAAAGGTTCAGGCACGCCGCGTCGATCTTCGAAATGCAGCCGTAATGCGTAAAGTGCGGAAAGAACCACGAGTCCAATGAATGCGCTCTATGTAAGAACGGAGCGTCAGAAAAAGCCAGCTTACATGTGCCATATGTAAGAATACGGGACACACCGCAAACTATGGGGCTTGTCCCAAAATTGCAACACATGAAAATAATTAACCTTGCTCGCCACAAGAAAGTTAAAGTTAATTTCCCCAATTTACATACTCCCAAATGGCGGCAGGTAGAGGAAATAAAGGACAACAAGCCCACGTTGCTTCTTACGCCTCAACGCCTAGAGTACAGGAACCTGTATATGATATGATAGCTGTCTTGCTCTCGATTCAGGGGCAGATAGCTCAGCTCCATCAAATCTATGCGCTGCTGCCGGGTCTAACGCACTTCCAGTCGTAATTAGTGTACATGGTGAAACAAACCCTGAAGGTCCTTGCAGTGAATGTTAATTCACTAAAGATCAGTCCTCATACCAAATATCAATAAGGTTTTCGAAAAGGTGATCAATAGAATCTTGACTAAGTGGATTGAGGAAGAAAATATAGCTTCGGAAAATCAATTTGGTTCAGTTCAAGACGGGACATTATGTCATTTAAGCCGCGTCTAAACTCGTTTCTGATATCCAATGAAACGAAGGAAAAAACCATTGATTCGATACCGTATGGTCAGTTTAATTTGGTGGAGGCTAATGCCCCCATTTATTTAACTTAATGCAAGCTTAAACTAACTTAAAAAGCAAGGACTTAAAAAGCTAACTTAAAAACTAAGACTAACTTAAGGGTTAGGGAAAAAGGGAGTGGTGGAGGAGATCAAGTTTTAGGCGGGAAGTGCTCAGGTTAAAATCAAAAAGGAGGAGGTTTGAGTTGACCGTACGGAGCATGCGGGAGATTGGTTCATTAGAGCCATAAGAGGTGCGATGGGTTGGGATATAGAAGAGACGAGGACATCGTAAATTACGAGGATTAGTGTTGAAGGAAATAGAGTTGTAAAGGTAAGTGCAGTCCACAGAACCGGAGAGCAGTCGATGAATGAAGAGAATGTCGGCTACGTCCCTGCGTTTTTCGAGGGTACTCAGGTTAAGAAGTTTGAAGCGGTCGCGATAGGGAGGTAAGATAAATGGGTCACTCCAGGGTAGTCCACGAAGAGCAAAATGAAGAAAACGACGTTAAATGTTCTCGATTCGGGATATATGAGTTCGCTGAAAGGGGGACCACAATTGGCTGGAATATTCAAGAAATGGGCGAACAAGCGTAATGTAAAGTGACCTTGTCACATAAGGGTTGCTAAATTCTTTAGACCAACGTCTGATAAAACCGAGCGATGAGTTGGCTTAAAGGATTATCTCATCAATATGCGAACGGAAGTTTAACTCTCTATCATATAAAAATCCGAGGTCGCGAAGGGATTGCACCTGGGGTACAGGTTGGTCATGCAGAAAATAAAGTCTAGAGGGGGATTGATAGGACTTACGAGACAAAGTCATAGATTGGCTTTTGGAGACGTTAAGCTCAAAGTAATTTTTTAGACACCAGGTGGAAAAACTATCGAGGTTCGCTTGAAGGAGAACAGAGTCTTGGGGTGAAGAAATAGTTTTGGAGAACTTAGTGTCATCAGCGTAAATGGATACGGAGCTGTGTTTGATAATCCTCTCAAGATCGTTTATAGTTAGAATGAAAAGCAGGGGACCAAGTTGGCTGCCTTGTGGGACACCATAAGTGGCTAAAAACGGCGTTGAGAAGGCTGACCTAAAGCGAACGCTATAGTAACGGTTCTCCAAATAAGAAGATATCCATTTTAACAAAATGGGGTCAAAACCGAGGGAAGACAATTTGAAAAGAATCAGTTGATGTGTTATTTTATCGAAGGCCTTAGCGAAATCTGTAGCAATAACATTAAGTATTGTAAATTTTGTGCGGTGGGGAATGGTTTGAAAGACAATCTATTTTATGGCATACTGTTCCAATGAAATTTTCTAAATCATTTAACACTGTTCTATTCGTGGTGAGTTCATCATTAAGCTCACTGATTTTATCGAATATGATATCAAGTATCGACCCGTAATGATTTGAGAGTTGGTGATTGTTTGTCGTAGTTTCGAGATGGAGATTAGATGTGGATGATTGGAGATGGATATCGATGTCTTCCCGGAGAGAGTTGATGGAATTACATGTTTTTTTTTGTTGGAATCCATTATTGCGGAACCGATTGAAATAAATTCACTTAATGCTGTATCAAGGTGGCGCTTGTATGTTTCTTTACTTCTGGATCTTGCACTTTCTATTTCAATTAAACGCGCTGGGTATTATTAAACTACTTCTAAATATTCTTTTCACAGATAGTTCATCATGAAAAATTGTGATTTGACTTCTACTGGAGCATTTCACATTAAAAACGGTCTGCAACAATGTGCGGTATGCAGACGACTTAATCGCAGATCAAGTTCAAAGATTGAAATCAATAATATACTTATCAACTTGACTTCGACCAAATACAGCGACTGGAGTTGAAAATCAACTTTCAGAAGTTGAAAACCATTCTGTTAAGGACAGCTTTGTCTGGGGCCTCTTGGGATACCAGAAAGAATTGACGAATGTTTTCTATCGTCGGACGGCACGGACAGCCACTTACTTATCGAAATGTAGTGAGATACCTTGTAATCTGTCCTCATAAAGAGATCATTTTGTAGCAGCCAACTCGATGCGGGGGTAAAGGTGATATGCTATCCGGCCTATGCTTGTATTTGGATGTCCCTTTTGGTTCAACGTGAGAGCCAGTTTATCGGAAACGATTAGGATATTTGAGAGGGCTTGCCCTAAAACTTGTCTTCGCTTATACAGAACATATAGGTTAGGTTAAGTGAGAGTGGCAGTTAGAGCACCAACACACTTAGGCCTATTGGCCCGTTAAGCCGCCACGTGGGTCTATGATCCTCTTACTCATGGAACCAATTTGAGCTATGATAAATAGTAGGAGATTGTTAAAGTCTATTTTCTTTGGGGCTTTCTTTGGGGAGCTAGAAATGTACTGAGAAGGTGCAGTATTGTCTCTTCTTTCTCTTCGTCCATGCAGCTTCTACAGAAAACGTTTGTAAGGGCGCCAAGCCCTCTTGCATGCTTGCCTATAAAGCAGTGTCCATTGATGAAACCTATAATTTTGCTGAGATGTTTCCTATTTAGAATAATCAGACTCTTAGATCTTAGATTCAGACCCAGCTTTGGCCAGATCTGTTTAGCCGCTAGACATGTTGGCCCACATGTCCATCTAGGGTCTGTTCTTTTATTAGCATCCAGGTTTAATAATGACTTGAACGTAGCGATTGTTATACCTATGCTACCCGTTTCCGGTAGAATAGGTAGAGTAATTCCAAATTTTGACGAGTTCGTCTACAATTCCCTGGATTGTCACTGTGGCCCGGCACCCAACAAAGGTGAAGGTAAAACTGCTTTTCCATCTCCGTAAGAGATGATCGGCATTCAAAGGCGGTTTAGAATTTAATGAGGCCGAGTCCTTACACTTGATAGGGGCCTGACTATCCGCTAAGATGCGAATATCCTTTGCATATATCACCTTTTTCTTGGGCCATGACACAGCTCCCTTAATCGCCAAAGCTTCCGCCTGAAACACGCTGCAGTGGTTTGGAAGACGGAAAGAGAGGCTTAGATTTACTTTGTCTGAGAAAACACCGCCTTTAACCCCGCTATCGTTCTTAGACCCATCTGTGTAGAAGTGAATAAACTTGTCTTCCATAAAAGCATCTGCCTCCCAAAAGGATCTAAAGGCTTTGTGTAATCGATGTTTTCTGCGAGCGTTCCTAATATATTAGGAACATTAGCGTGGCCAGGTTAATCATTTGTCCACTATGTAGTCGCTTTGAGGCGAACAGCTGCAGTTGCACTTACTTTCCCGCTGAAGACGTCGAGGGGTGTCAAGTGAAACAGAATATCTAAGGCCGCGGAGGGAGTGGAACGCAGAGCTTCACTTGTGCATAGACATGCTGTCTATAACAGCTGCAGTCGTTGCAGGCTGCTGAAGATGTTGTGGGGTGTCAAATTAAACAGAATGTTTTAAGCCGCGGAGGGAGTGGAACGTAGAGCTCAACTTATGCATAGACATGCTGTTCTTTGGACTCTGTTAAGTTTGTTTCAGTTAGCTGTAATCTCTTAGGCCGTCCAACAGGCAACAACACCTTAAGTGAATATCGGTCTTATGAACGAGATGTGTAGCCAGTGGGTTATTCTAGTTTGAAGGCCCCATTGTTCACAATGGATTTTTTGCAAGAGAGTAAAGCTATTGTATTTCTTGATCCTTTCTTGAATGTAAGATTTCCAGTTTAGTTTCCTGTCAAAAATGTCGAAAATGAGACCAAGTGAGATACATATTTCGCTGTATCAGAAAACATTAAACTGGTACCGATTATTGAGGGAGGGTCTATAGTTGGAATTTTACATTTCCTTATAAAGAGGACGAGATCAGATCCGCCCAACGGGTTAACCAGTCAAGATTTAGTTGAAGGAATTTTTTTGATGGTATTAAGATGCTCACCTCAGGCTATAACGTCATCCGTACAGGCAAGAAACCTACTAGCTCCCACTTTTAGGTATTCATTAACTACTACGTATAAGAGAAGTGGAGAAAGGACACCACCTTGAGGCGTGCCTCTGCTGATATATTACATCCTTTAACACCCAGTTTATAACTAAACATCCTTCTATTTAGCATAAGGCTGACTAACTTCCCAAGTGAGTGGTCTACCTGCAAATGTGACAGCACAGTCTTGATTGCGTATGTGTCGACGTTGTATAGGCAACCAGGATAGGTTGCCAGGAAAGTAACCATTGTGTACTCTCTATACTGTAGGGATCGTTCGGTAAGGCTAGTCAGGATGGATTTATTCTCGAATATGGATACCAGAGAGTCGTTCAAGAGTTTTCAGAAGAAAGAATGATAAACTTATAGGTCTGAGGTTCTTTGGAACAAGCGTGTACAAGATAATACCTGAAGACCTTTGCAGCTCGGCAGGTATTATACCATCCGGACCAGCATACTTGTATGGTTTGGCGCTATGCAGCAGCCAAAGCAGTTTGTCTCTTGTACTCAGACCATGAATTTTGTTCATGGTTGCAGTAGTCCTGTTTTGGATACTACTGACCGCGAATAAGAAGATACCTAGAAAGGATTTATAGAGAGGATTTTTCTTAGCCGCGGTGCCTCAAAAGTTTGAGTGATTTTGTCACAGAATAATGTTCAGAGTTGTCGCTTTGCTTTCCTCAGTTCTTCTTTTTATATATCTTGAGAGATTCTTTGTATGAATCTATGTCTGTCACTTTTCTTGTGCTTTTTGCAAGGTTGAAGTGTTTTCTGCAGGTGTTTCTAAGCGGTCCTAGTGCTGACGTTCAACCAGTGCGGCTTTTTCTTGCTTGTAGGTTGAATCAGAGGGCTTTAAGCAGCCATAGCCTGATTGAGAGCCAGGGTGAATTCCTTGACTTTGACGTCAAGCTAATAATGCCCCATAATGGATGATGAGCGTTAGCATCGCACTTGTTGATGAGGCCTGTTTTTTGTCTTCCAGTTCCAGTGCCACACTTTATTGTTTATTTTCAGGAAGAGAGGCCACATGATCGTGGCCAAGATACGCCGATGCCAGAAAGTAGGAGCCTTTGGCAGTCTCTAGCCTGGCAACGTTTATGTCAGGGCTGCTGATGTTCGGAAGTAAAATGTCTTAAGGCTACCTTTCATTAGTATACAAGTTCTAATCTTACATTTGTCTGTAAGTGGAGTGGAGCGTATAAAGGTGTTCCAAGTTCAGGAACTACGCCTTCCGCGATCCGTAGTTTCTGGATTAAGATGATGTCCTCTGCGTTTTTGGAAAGACGCAGAATAAGTGCGGCTGAAGCCTTTTTTGGTTGGTTTAGATTAGTCTGGAGAAACCGTATCATTGCTGCAATTTCTCAGAGGAGCCTCCACTTAGGTGTTGTTCGTGTCTTCCGATTCTGGCCAATAGCTCATATTCTTCCTTTGATCGTGTAGGATCTCTTTTTATTACGTCTTTGGTTTCCATTTCTGACAGAATATCAGAAGAGAAGGCCGACGGTTTAACAGTCATCTCGAATGAGTAAGAGTCCATTTCTGGAAAGGATATCGACGCTCCCAGATCTAAAGCTGTATTAGGAGTTTCGGCTAAAGGAGGAGAAGATTGCTTATCATCATCCAACTCATCCTTCTTGTAGACCCTTAGATGTATTGTCTCGAACACGAACCGAATCATGACGTCAGTCTGCGCTAGAGAGTTAAGGGATTCCTTATTGATCACTATCAACGCTTTAAAACTGTCTAAAAAACGGAATAATAAAACTACCTGTCTTCAAGACGTTATAAAATTGATTGTGTCTTTATTTGGTTTAAAGTTTCCTTTTATATGATATTTGACATTTCTTGTTTTCTAATACATGTCGCATGATAGTTGCCAAACGTAGAATTTTTTCATTTTATTTGAATTCAATTTTGGTGGTTTTAATTTTTTTCTCAACATTCTCCCCGGCCGTGAACTTTTCGCAAATTTTCCTATGCCATCCTGTTTCACACGGGATGCGAAAGGTGTATCGTTTCCATCGCTGACTTCCATTTTGCCTTTTGTTTACCATTTTGATGAAGATCGAAGAGAATCAAATTCTAGTTATATGAAGAATAATGGCGACTGGACAGTGGGTGTAGTAGTAATTTTAATTATTATTTATAATTTACTAATTACTAGGTGTGTAATAATTTTAATTATTTTTTTATAATTATGAAATTAATTTTTATATATATTTGAAGTGCAGTGCTTGTGTGGTGTGTTATAATTAAGTAAACCAATATGTTTCAGTGTTGTGTGTAGACAGCTTACGCATTTTACCGGTAGAAGTATATTGGAAATATTTTATTTGGTTGGGTTATTATCTTTTATTATGATTTATTTTGAGTGGACTGTTATTATTATTTGAATATGGAATTAATTATGTGTGAGGTGTTGATGATATATATTATGTGAATAGGTGAAATGTAATTTTAATATTTTGAATGGACGGATATATTACATGTGTATGGTTATGGATTGCGTGAGAGAAATGGTAGACGTAGGATAGGATGGCTATTGTGTGTGTGTTTGTTGTGTATTGTGAATTTTGATCAGACTTCAATGGTTGCTTTCTTTTGTTATAGCTGTGGATATGTTTTGCTGTAGATAAATGTACATATGTTTGTAAGGCTATGTGTTTTGAATTGTGTAGTTGATTTTATTTTAAATTGATATGAAAGTATGTGAAAGAAATGATAAAGCTGGTGATATTGTATTTAATGAGAAAAAAAGGGATGTGTGTGATAATTTAGGTTTATTGAATGAGTTAATGGAATGATAAGATATTGTTATTTACATTTAGATTGTTGCCTGTTCTTGCGATTGATTGGATGGTAGTAGACATACTTTTGAATTGGCCGTTATAGTTCCCCGTTTTGTGTTTTTAATGTAACCTATCATATTAGATTATCTTTTCCGGGGTGTGTGTCGGTGATGCGTCCTAAACACCACTTCGATGGTGGTAGCTATTACTAGAACCAGCTTTCCTATTGATGGCGGTTGCTCCATCTAAAGTCATTTCGGTCGCTGTTGGAGACGTGCTAGATACTCAGAGCTCCATGTTTTCCAAAACAGCTGGTTTTTGGACATTCGATTTCATCGATGAAGTGCCCGATGAGGAAGTGTTCAGGTGTAAGAATGGTGAGGTCATCCTGGTCGCTTGTCATCGGACAAAGAGGTCTCAAATTTAAACACGCTTCTACCTGTGACAGAAGCGCAGAGAGCTCCTCAAAGGTAAATATCTCATGCCCAACGATGCGTTTGAGGTGGTGCTTTATTGATTTGACTCCCGCTTCCCATAATCCACCGAAATGAGGGGAAGCAAGAGTAATAAAGTGCCACTTTACATCTTTGGTTGCTATTGTTTCGGCGATTTCCTTCGAGTCTATCATGACCTACTTCACAAACCTTTGTAACTCCGCATTAGCTCCGACGAAGTTGGTCCCGCAGTCACTGTATATGTTTTAACATAGTCCTCTTGTCCCACAAATTTTCGTAGAGCTTCTAGGAAGGCTGGAGAGGTCAGGTCAGTTCAATATGAATGGCCTTCGTTACCAAACATATAAATATGGCAAAATGTGTCTTAAAGGTTTTTGCCGTTCCAGTATTTTGCTTGCCACCAATTACGAAGGTGACATCCCGGCATGTGTTGAGTTGGAATGTTTTTCCAAATGTTGATTTCGGTTAAGTGCTGAATCTCCGCTACCCGATTAGAGACGAAGGAGGTCCATCTCGATTGCGATGAAGCAATCCAGGAGAGTGTGATGGTTGAATCGGTCCAGGCGAATTTTCGGACATTCTGTAGGTCAAGAACTTGTCCTGTGTAATAGATCAGCCCCCCCAGCATAATCGCTCCGCACAGTTCCAAGTAGGACAGACAACAGTAGGGAAATTGTTTTCACTGTAGACACCTTGGGCGTTGAGAGTAGCAATTGCATGTGGACGTTGTCTTCGTTATTTTGTACTTGTAAGTTTTGCGTCACTAAAACCATGTATTTCTAGGTTCTTTTGGATGTTGTGTTTGAGCCTACCTTGTTCCAGAAGAGGTAATTGTTGTTGGAAATTTTGCCAAGCCCTTACCAAATTTGTAGGAATTTTACCTCGGCCCCACACCTGCTGCATTATTATTTTGACCTTTATAACATAGGGAGATATCCATCGTCCATTTTTTGAGAAGATTTCTGGCTTCGTCTCTCCTTAAGATGGCCTCTTCGACTGAATCTGCTTCTGATATGAAATTATTGACGTACATATCATCAACTACTAGCTTGGAACCGATAGGACGTTTGCGTTTTTCATCAGAAGCCAGCTGTTTAATTGTACGAATGGCAAGATAGATTGCGCAATATGTACCAATATTGCTCAATATGTGACAGCTTCTAATCGAAATACCTTAATTGAATCGGGATGATTCACACGGATTTGCTGTACATCGTTTCGATGTCGGCTGTGAAGGTAACCTTATATTTTCTCCGTAAAATAATAATATCAGTAATATTATTTTGAATTGTAGGTCCTACTAGCAGATGATAGTTGAGAGATGTACCATCTGTTGTAGAGCTGGTCTCCTTCAAGACAGCGTGATGTGGGAGAAAGAAGTGATAAGGCGTTCCTAGCCGTTCGTCATTATTGACATCAACTTCCTTTATTTGACCAAGCTGTGAGTACTCATTTATTTATCTTTTATATTTTGTATAGTGCAGGGTTTTTCTGGAAACGTCTCACGAAGGGCTATTTCTCTCGAGGATCGCAACGCAGGATAACTTCCTTCCCTGAATGGCAGGTATACCTGAAAAATCTTCTTCAAAATCTTCGCATTTGTTGGTCAAGATTAACCACTTGGAAGAAGCTGTGGGACAAAACGATTTCAGAATATACATCGCTACCTAAGAGAAGGTGAGCAGTTGCACCACGTCTTCGCATGATGAACGTCACTTCTGACCCTGCATCAATTACCGCTCTTAGGTGCATGTCTCTTCCTGTTGTTGTCTTGACCTTTACTAATGCTGTCGCCGAAAAACACCTTTGTGTTGAGTTGGTCGGTTGGTGATTGTAAAACGTAACACATGGGCTGAAAAGTCAGTGCTGTTTTATAGTAAAACACAAAATTTTTGCAAAATTCTACTTTATTTATCAATATAACATAGTTCCTTTAAGGGCGATACACTGATTGAAACGATTTTTCAATCTTTCGATACCAGTTTTGTAGTACGATTTTAGTTTAGCCTCAAAATGGGCCTCTGTTTCGGCGATTACTTCTTCATCGGTCTTAAATCTCTTTCCGGCGAGCATTATTTTAAAGGTCTGCGAACAGCAAATAGTCGCTGGGGCCAAATCTGGAAAATACGGTGGGAGGGGAAGCAATTCGTGGCCGAATTCATTCAATTTTGCCAACGATGCATTGTCTTGATAAAACAGCACTTTCTTTTTCTTCAAATGCGGCCGTTCTGCGATTTCGTCCTTCAAACGCTTCAACAATACAATGTAATAGTCGCTGTTGATAATCTGACCCTTTTGGAGATAGTCGATGAAAACTATTCCATATGTATCCCAAAATACGGATGCCATAACCTTGCCAGCCGACTGTTGAGTTTTTGGTCGTTTTGGACGAGGTTAGTCGCCTGCTCGCCACTCAGCTGACTGCCGACTTGGCTCTGGCGTGAAGTGATAGAGCCAAGTTTCATCCATTGTCACATACCGACGCAAAAATTCGGCTTTATTGCGGTTGAACAGCTTTAAACACTCCTCTGAATCATCAACACGTTGTTGTTTTTGGTCGACCGTGTTTTTTGACGTTTTCATCTGAAACAAACTCTTTTGGACGTCCACTGCGTGCATCATCTTCGGCGCTTGTATGACTACATTTAAATTTTTCAATCCACTTGCGAATGGTTCGTTCGGCTGGTGCAGAGTCTGGGTGACACTAATCAAGACATTTCTTTGCATTAGCTGAATTTTTTCCCATCAAAAAGCAATGTTAAATCAACACACGAAATTGCTTTGAATCCATTTTTTTTTTTTTTTTTTTCACAATAATAAAAGTTGTGAATGACAACGCTATATCTCGGGAACTAATCGTCCGACAGCTATCAAATTTAAACACGTATCTTTTGAAGGTCTGTACTAACTGAAAATGGTATGGATTTAATATAAGTGGTTCCCTCTCTTAGAAATGGACTTTTCAGCCCATGTGTTATTAACCGATGGGTTGGTATTGGCGATGATCTGTTGACAGCTGGTTAGTACGAATTCGGAAACGTTTTAGTTAGCTGCTGAAACCTGATAGGATTGGGCTTGATTTAAGGGGTTTGTGTGTGGAGTTGAAGCTTGGGTGTTTTGTTTTGGATTGTATTGTGATCGAGTGCTTTGAATAGTGTTGTGTGGAGTTCAAATGGACTCTATTGGGTTATGTGAATTGTAAGAGTTGTGTGAGTTGTATTTTAATGTGTGAGTTATGAGTTGTGAGTGTGAATATGTGTTTGTATGAATGTTACTATTGTCAGAAAAGTCAGGTTACTGAGTTTTTTTTTGTAAAAAATGTTTCCTTAGTTTTAATTATAATGAATAGTATACTATGGTAGTAAGATACGTCGAAAGACATAATTTAAGCGTAAGGTTTAACTTAGAGTGCTCGCATGGGGCCGGTAAGTTAGAATAAGATAATTTTAAGTTAATTAAGCTAATTTTTAAGCATTTTTTTGTCTAGTAAGTAAAAGTAAATTAAGTCATACAATAAAAATGCATACAAACTGAAAAAAAAACTGAGTGTTACTATTGTATTGTGTTGAGTTATGATGGTGGAGAAGAGAATGATAAGGCTGTTGGCAAAAATAACACCGGATCTTACTAGGGCAATGAGATGTAGAGTGGCTGTACGCGAGGCAATTTTCGCAAACCCCTATTTTTCTTACAATATTTAGCCGTGCACCTATATCCATTTTTAAAAAAAACGTTTGCATTTTCGCAGAGAATGTTGTCCCCTGTCACAAACCTTCTAGCTAAATTCATATCTTTTCTTCAAACCTAAGAGAAAGGAATTTGACTTAATTGGCGCTTGACTTTTCAGAATGTAATTTCGATTTATTTCTTACAAATTAAACGCTTTGACCTTGCTGATCTACGACATCCAAAGTACGGAATCTAGCTTCTAAAAACTCGGAAAACTCCTTAAACCCAGGCAAATATTTTATGTTTTTAACGATCTTAATTTTTCTTCCCATAGTTGCTGAGTAATTGAGGCAAGTTTCGACCTAGAGGTAGCTCTAGGTTTCTGAATGCATGGCAACATTCAGTAGATGTGTACAAACGATTTGTTGTCCCTGTTGAAGTCTCGTTTTGCAAGATCGCTTGTCCGAAAAATAAATTGAATTGCGAGTTAACTAAAATTCTTTTGTGCTCGTATCGAGAGGTTAAAATCTCCCAGGCCTTCTCATAATTCCCACTATCTATTGACAAATGCTGCAAAAGACGATCTTTTTCTTCCGCCAAACTACATTTGCGATAGTGCATTTTTTCAATTTCAGAAGGTGACTTATTATTTTGAACGAGTGATAAAGAAAGGTTATGGAAATTTATTTTTGGTATCTGATGTTTTTATAGAATTTAACGGAGCTCCGGACGACTTTTTAAATTTTGTCCATTGTGTCTAGCAAAACCGTACGAAATTCTATATAAATTTCCTTAATGTTTTGGAAAAATTCTGGAATCTCTTCTTCTGTTGCCGAATCATTTGTTTGAAAAGCTGAAGCACAGGCGACATTGCACTCTGAATTAGCTTTGTAGTTCTCCTCTAGGACGGATAGCCTTGTGTTAAGGTAATTCAACGATCGATCCTTCATCGACCGTTTAGCAAAATATAAATGTAACAGATTTTTATGCAATGTGCTCGCACTCATTGTAAAGGGATGAAGTTAAAAAAGAATTCACAAAATCAGCAAAAAAAAAACAGGTGAATTCTATTTCAAAGGATAAAAACTAAAGTTAAACTAATTTTTCGGTTTTGCAGAAACGGAAATTGGAGTTACGATAAAAAGCGTATTTTGTGGTAATGAAAATGTGTTGTGTCCAATGGTGTACCAGACTGTTCCGGTAGTGGATAGAAAGGATCTCACGTTGCACTGAGTTCGAGCGGTTGATTTAACGGATCCCACGGTGCACACATAAAATCTAGCAATGTACTCAACCCAGATGTAAAGTTTTAACGGCTCCTGTGTTCTTCGATGCACAACTGTATTTATGTAAATTTTATTGTAGTTCTAGTTTATAATATTTCTATTTATGATTATTTTATATTTTTTTACATTTAGCACTCTTTGTCTATTTAACTAATTTATTTTATTTTATAAAATTATGAAGACTGCTTCTCACAATCCGTTTTATTCGCAGCTCAAAAAAGGCCAATGAAAGCTGTCTAAAGAACGAAATAATAAAACTACCGATATCCAATACGTTATAAAATTGATTGTGTCTTTATTTTTTTTTAAAGTTTCCTTTTATATGACATTTAGCATTTCTTATTTTCTAATGTACCACCTTGAGCAGTTTCCGGAATTTATTTAGAAAATTAAAAATAAAAGTTTATTCATCTAAATCTACATATATTGTTCCCCCAAATAATCTACTTTTCCCAGCGCTTGATCCAATACTTAGGACATTTTTTTATATTCGGTTTTCGGTTCAGTGCTTCCTGCGATTTTTCCATTACTTCCTCTCGGCTGCTGAAACGCGTTCCTCGTAGTGATTTTTTAACTCGATTGAACAGAAAGAAGTCACAGGGAGCCAAATCAGATGAATTCGGTGGCTGTTGGATGGTATTTTTTGCATCTTTCGTCAAAAAAAAAAAAACGACGGTGCGTTATCATGATTCAAGATCCACGAGTTTCTGCCCACAATTCTGGTCACTTTCGGCGAATTGCTTCATGTAAACATCTCATAACGCCCAAATGATACTCTTTGTTTACTGCCTGGCCTTCTGGCAAAAATTCATGATCCACTACACCGTTGTAATCCATGAAAACCGTGAGCATTGCCTTCTTTTTTGACTGAAAACAACGTGGTTTTTTGGTATCGGCTCATTTGGGGAACGCCATTCACTTGCCATACTCATAATCACACGTCTCGTCTCCAGTAATGACCCTTTGATGAATGTGGGATCGGATTCAGATTCGCATATCATCTCTTTTGCGACGTAACACGGTCTCTTTTTTGCATGAAACTGAGAGATTTTGGCACCAACTTTGCTGCTACACGACGGAACACCAAATCATTAACCAAAATATCTTGGGCGTATCCATAGGCAATATTAAAGTCCTCCGCTATCTCTCTGGTGGTTAATTTGCGGTTATTGACCAACATTTTTTTTACTTCATCAATGTTTTCGTCCGTTTTTTACGCAAAATTTAATACAAGTTCGTTGTTGCAACTTAAATCCATTTTTAAAATTGTAAAAAAAAAAATCATAGCAAGATTTAGGAGGAATGTTAACAACAGATGTACCAACTTAAAAAAAAAAACAGAACTTAAATCGGAAGTAAACGCGGTAGTTATTCCATTCCTTTTTTGATCAAGGAGGTATGTCGTATAATAGTTACTGAACATAGAATCTTTTCTCACTGTGTTAACACATACATTTTATTTGAATTCAATTTATGTTGGTGGGTTGCATGTATTTCCAACAGCGCTCATCTATGAAAGCTCCTTAGCTCCTCTAAATTTCCAGTCATAAGCCGGAGTAGTCGGGTTACTAAGCCTGATGATCTCCAGAATGCTTTCTGGAGAGGATGGTTCGGCTAGAATCCAGGTGCGGGTTCTAGATCTGCAAGGGATTCCTTCCTAGGCACGACTTCGGGTTTTTAACCTGGCCAAATCTCGCCTAAGGCACCTATGGTTTTCGTGAAAAGATCGAGAGATCTTTGGTGGGCACATGCGATGATCCTGACGTGTCCTTGGTGTTAGCCAGGTCATATGTCACTCTGATTCATATGTGAAAAGGATAGGTTTAATAGGTGTATAGGAAAATGGGAGGGGGAGTATCCTTTAGTTTCAGGACTCGTCTAGAGAAACTTCTCGAAATTCATTGACCTTACTTAGCCCCTACAACTCGACAAGTTCGATGCTCAGGTAGAGGAGGAAGCAAGTTTTGGATATCCTAATTTTTTAGCAGTGGTCGTCTTACATAGATTTGAGTAGGACTAAGGGAGATTAAAAAAAAAAAACTATAAAAAATACAACAAAAAATTTAAAAAAATTGAAAAAATATACCAAAATTAATATAAAAGAACAAAAGAGAAGGGTGTCAACTTTTCTAAAAAAGGGGTAATCCATGCAAGAAAAAAAGTGATTAAGTAGGTTAAGATTTATTTTGATTTTAAATAGTTTATAAGTCTTAGTTTTTTTTACAAAAGGTCCATGTACTAAGTTTTTCCATAAAAAAAATATAAATACTGTAAGAAACATCGGAAGACATAGTTTAAGTGTTTAATTTAGAGTGGCCGCAAGGGGCCAGTTAGAATAAATTAATTTAAAATTAATTAAGCTTATTCTTAAGCAGTATTTTATATAGCTTGTTAGCACTAATGAATTGATTGAAATAAAAATGCATTTGAACTGAACTGAACTGATTCCGCATGCAACGCATCGCTTAAAGCTTTCGGCTTTGTCTGCTTTTGCAATCCAACATATCTGTCTCGACCTATCGGGTGCTGGTAGCTGTCTTGTGTCTACACAAGTATAATTAGCGAAAGTGAGTAAACGTGTTTTCTTCTTGTTCGGCGATCATTCAGTTTTTTTTGGAGTTCTATTCGATTTAAAAGAACGCGAACTCGACCCTCTGAGCCTCCTTCATTACACGATCGCTATACGAAAGCTGTTTTTCAGTAATTCGGCCATCCAGTGGATTATTGAAATGTTTTTCTTTTATTCTTTTTCTTCTCGTTCTTTGGATTGTGTGGTTAGACTCTGCTCCCACTATGTCAACGGGTTTACGTTTAGAAGCCACTCATTTAGTCGCGAACACTCAATCCATCTCTCCTTCACTCAAGAGCGACGTTAAGCCTCTCACCGTTGGTGTACTGTAAGAGCGTTTGAACAAACTGAGCGACAACATCTTTGCTCGGATCATCAGCGAAATGAATAAAATGCAAGCGGACTTCTTGCAATGCAAGACTCGAGTACTTGGAGCCGACCTGGAAAAAACACACTCTGAAGACCAACAACAAAATAAGTGTTTTGCTTACGCTCATTGAATACCTCGAATCACACTCTGACGAAAACCAATACATAAATAAAGAACTCGCTACTTTCCACAACAAGCTCGACAAAGTAAAGAGGAGAGAACTTGCAGCGGACGCCGTTTTGTATGGCGTTCCGCAGGTGCCTGATGAGAACTTGAACCAGCTGTTCGGCCGATTGTGTGATTTTGTTTACTGCGACACACCTTGTCTTAAAAGCTACTTCAAAATTCGCCAACGACAACAAAAAACTGTAAGTCACGCACCAATTATATTAAAATTCAGCTCTCCCACAGAGAGGAACAAGTTGCTATGTGCGATCTCCACCTATCACAAAAACAACAACACGCCTCTGTCTCTCCGTCATGTTGGTCTGAACTCCGAAAACAAAATCTATGTGAACGAGAGTTTAACAGAGCGAAATCGCTCCCTTCTGTCGAGAGCCACACGTATAAAAGGTCGTAGTCAGTTATTCTCAATATACACCCTGCATGGATCTATTTTAATGAAGAATAACATAACAGGGAAAAATTTCGTCGTCAACAGCATTGAAGAGTTGAATGTTTATGCCAAGAAATGTCAAAAAAATTCACCAGAACTGGAAGAAGGCATTGTAAACAACGAATCAGAAGCCTGACCACACCTCTTTTCTTTTTTTCTTTTTTCTTTTCTTCTCTCAATTTTATGATTATCTTATTTAAATATTTTTCTTTAGCTGTACTAAATTTTCTATTCAAATGTTTTATACGCCTCTTATTTTGGCTAGGTTCACCAATTCCCACTCTGTTCCCCTTTTCCACTTTTCCTACATGCATGTGTGGTTGATTTTTGTTCTTCTTGTTTGTACTATATACTAGTTTTTTTTTTTTTTTTTTGGGTAATCAATGAATTCTATTTTAGAATTAAATAACAGAGATTCGATTGACTGTGATGTAAATAAAGACTTGCATACATGGTTTGATCCGGAGTCTTGCGATAAAATTTACAATGTTGACGGTTATAATTTATTCCGTGCTGACAGGAGTGGGAGATCGGGTGGGGGATGTAAGAGATGGCCTTAGATGTGATCTCGTTCATAAATTGCACTTCGACTGCCCCCTGCAATATACCTTCGTGAAAATTATTTGCAGTTCATCGCAAATACTAATTTTCACGGCCTACAGACCCCATAAAAATGTCGATATTGCACCACTGCTTGTTAGCTTAGAACATCATTCTTGTATAACCTCTCCGATCATACTCTGTGGCGACCTAAATTGTAATCTTCTGCACAATAGCACCTCTGCACCTATAATCAGCTCCATGAACTCTTTAGGCTTATCCACTGTCAACTCCTCGGCACCAACTCACTTCACCAGTAGCTCTAGTACCTTACTTGATGTCTTTTTTGTTAACAACCCTGAACATGAGCTACTTTATAATCAACTACTTGCACCTGGCTTCTTCAAACATGACCTCATCTTCTTAATCTATGATTTTGAAGTACAGGTAAATGTTAAACAAGTCCAATATAGGGATTTTAGATCGATTAACCAAAATCGTTTATTAAGTGACGTTCGTGAAATCGACTGGGGTAGAATCTATAGGCTCACCTCAGTCAATGATCAACTGTCGTTTTTGAACAGCAATATCAATCAGTTATTCGAAGCTCATGTTGCACTACGCAGAAAGGTATTTTCTCTCACAGTTCCCTTATAAATAAATCGGGATATCACTGAGTTTATTGTCAAGAGAAACTTAGCGTACTCTAGATGGAAGCGGTGTAGAATTCCTGAGCTACATACAATCTACTCCACCCTTCGGAATAAGGTTGTGTAAAAAATAATATTGGCTAAACAAAATTACTACGCAAACCACCTGAACCCTACGGGTTCTGGGAAAAATATCTGGAAGACTTTTAGAAATTTGGGTATCGGTAAACAAAATTGATTGTAATCTTTTAAATCCAAAATTTTTGAATCTAAACAAAACCAGTTCAAAAGTACCTTCTGATTTGTTTCCTGACCCACCAGAAGAAGCTAATAGAACCTTTAGCCCTACCTTGCTGAATGATAATGATGTTGCTGCAGCATAAACCATAGGTTTAGACAATATAGGTCTTAGGTTCGTTAAACTGCTGTTACGCTTTATTTTACTTTACCTCAAACATCTATACAACTCTATGTTAACAACCTCTGAGTTGAGGGTCGCAGCGGTTCAGTAGATTTTAGGCTAACTTCTATCTTACCCTTTTTGTCAAAGCTTTTTGAAAAAGCGATTTCAAGACAGATACAAAGGTTTCTCGATGTCAATAATCTCCGTAATGGAGTTTAGTCTGGGTTCAGACTGAGCAATGGATAGGAAAGAAGTAAGTCTGCTTACTCTTCTCGACTTATCCAAAGCTTTTGACTCAGTCGATCATGCGATCCTCTGTTTTAAACTAAAAAGTTTGTTTCGTTTCTCTTCAACCGCAACCAAGCTTTTTCAATCATACGTTACAGGGAGACATCAATGTGTGGTTGTTGGAGATAAGACGCCAGGTCTTCTCCCAGTAATAGTTGTGTACCACAAGGATCAATTTTAGGTCTTTTTTTTTCGTACTTTACATAAACGATCTCCCCCAAGCGGCCAGACACTCCACCGTCCTCATGTTTGCCGTTGATGTACAGGTCTTTATTAGTACCCCGGGCATCAGAAGCAATGAACGACGATTTGTACTGCATACAGCAGTGGGCACAGAGTAATAATCTGAATCTGAATCCAGCTAAATGTAAATCGATTGTCATAAACCGTACCAAATTACATAGGTCGCTGCTTCCGCACATCAAACTAGGTGACTCCGTGATCACCTACGTTGAAAAAGTAAGAAATCTTGGAATATGTGTCCGAACACATAAACGCTACTATTGGTAAAGTTTATGCTGCTATTCGCATTCAATAGGCCTCAAAAAACTTCGTCCCTATCAAAACAAAAACTTTACTGGCTAAAGCTCTTCTTCTACTTACTCTGCTGTACTGCTGCGAAGTTTATTGTAACACCCACTCTAACTCGTTAAGAAATTTAAATGTTATATTTAACAACGCTACCAGATATATTTAGAGTCTTCTACGTTATGACCACGTATTACAACACTCAATAAAAATCTTTGGCTGTCCCTTTGTTAAGTTCTTGAAATTTAAATCTTTGTGTTGCATCCACCAAGTCATACGAACTGTCCAACCAGACTATCTCTATAGAAAATTGGACTTTGCAGTTTCACAGCGATCGTATGTGATTATCCAACCACGATATTCCTGCTGGGCATCCGAACGCACTTTCTTTATTAGTACCACACGTCAGTGGAATTCTCTACCAATCGAAATAAAAACTATCGCAAATCACCTTCCTCCTAGTCTCCCTCTGAACATTCGCTTTAAATAGGTACATATCGATAGAGTTCTGATAGCATTTGAATAATAAACTCCTTTTCCTACTTTCCTTCTATCTTAGATTCATAATATGTTACTTGTATGCTTTTACTTTTATACTCTCTCGAATTTTTGTTAAGCCTTGCGCTACTTACAAGATATAATTTTTCTGTGTAAGTAATGTTTAATAAATAACAGTTAATAATAAATAAACAAATAATATTGCCAAAATCTTAAGCGTTGAAGGGAATTTTTTAAGGCTTGGCACCCCTGTTCACCTAAGTGTAATTTCCCGGCCGTTTTCAATCGAATTAAGCATACGAACTGTGTTCAAAAAAGAAGGTGACTTTTGAAATTTTTCGGGAAACGTACATTTGATTATCGTTCACTTACTTACATTCACCACTTAGTTTGTTTTTGAAAGATAGACAGATTAGTGCGCTCGGCGATTTTCATTTATTATAAAAAATAGAGCAAAGAATTTGCATTCAATTTTGTATAAATAATGGAATCAGGTAGTCTAAAACATTTGAAAGTGAGTAAAAAATAAATGAGTATCGCTCAGGGGCCATGCGGGCTTGCGGTCGTTTATATAGTAAGACATGGGGAATAATCTCAAAGGTTATCTATTAGATATTGTATTGTGCAAAGAAAGAAAAAATATTTTTCTATTTTAATAAACTTTTATATCTCTTCAAAAATATATGGTATGACAACTTAATGTGTTAAATGAATGTACACCGAAGTGAGAAGCGGTGCTATCGTTTTTACGTCTCGAATTCGCTACCTGCAGGTAGCCGGAGAGGCATTCCGTAAAGGAACTCTGCCGTCGATGCTCCAAGGTCTTCTTCCACATCTGTGTTAAGTGATAGCAGCGCTGATGGTAGTACGTCAGTACACCGATCCGTTGCGTGGCAGGTCAGATCGACCTTGAGCGTCCGATGGTATCTCTCGATCATCCCATTCGATTCCGGGTGGTATGGTGTTCGAAGGTATTGGATGCCCAGGATCCTTGTTAGCTGTTTGAATAATAAGCTCTCTAACTGCCGACCTTGGTCGGTGGTGTGATCCTCTGCGGTACACCGAACCTTGAGATCCAAGTGTCAAACAATGCATTTGCAACCGTTTCAGCAGTGATATCCCGTATGGGTATCGCTTCAAACTGTCGTGGGGTGTCATGGCGGATATCTGATGTGAACTGATGATGAGGTCAAGATATCGTAGCTGCCTAGGAGAAGACTTCTCCGGGTTTTACTTGAAGGCAAAGGTCAGAGGCAGAATGCAAAATCCCCGACCCCCCAGAATGAAACGAAAGTGCTTCACAGATAAGTTAGCACTGAGTATTCCCGGTCGTACGTGCAGTATTTCATTTCTGCAGCCTTAAGTTATTTTGATAAAAACCCTAGTGGCTCCCATGCGTCATCGACTCGCTGTTTTGGGCTCCCCCAAAGCAATATCCGTAGCATCGACCATCAACGAAAGTTGAGCGTTGGGTTTCCGTTGCGCTAAGATTTGCACTTCTTTTCTGTCGGTTTTCTTGTTCTCTTTCGGCATTATTTGTTAGAGAATCACTTGGGCCTCGACACCATTCTTGAGAAAGCGTCTGTAAAAATTCAGCGAGTTTAAAAAATCTTTTTAATTTACTTGCTTTCTCGGGCTTTGAAAATCTCCTCATAGCTTTCACTTTTTCTTTGGTAGGCGTTTACAGTAGACCCAGAAAACGTACTTACTTCCTGTTGAGTAAACTGGCACTTGTCAATGTTGAGTACCATTCTGTGCTGCCGCAGGCGCTAAAAAGCTGCTCTAAAATGTTCTTTGTGCTGCTGTTCGTCCTCTTAGGCGATGAGGATGTCATCTATATATGGAAAAGCGTAGTCGAAGTCCCGCAAGATGTGCCTCAAGATGCCTATTAGAGATCGAGAATAGAAAAAATTGATTTATCTGTGAGGAACTGAGTTAAGTCTTGTAGATGGGGAATGGGATAGCAAGCCGGTGTAGTTACGCTGTTCAACTTCCGAAAATCCCCGCCAGGTCTCCAACTGTTTCTTTTCTTCTTTGCCATGTGAAGAGGGCTGTTCGACGGGCGGCAAATGCCCTGCTCCGTCAATAGCTGGAACTGCGTTTTTGCTGACGATATAATAGAAAACGTTGCAGTTTGAGTTTGTTTCGCATACCAGGGGCCACGGTATTTTCTTGAACTCCCTAGTAAAAGTACGGCGCAGTCTCAAGTCCACTGCCATCGCTTTTGTGCCAAATGTGAAAGTTCGTGAGTCGTTGGCTACGTACGGAGCAGTTTTATTCTTCCGAGCCCCTCTTTTATCTTCTTGCGTTGCAGGTAGAACTCAGATGTCAGCGCCCATGTCAATGAGGGAGGTTGAATTGTTTTTTGTAAGATCTCAAACAAATATACGACACTTATGTTGGCCAGAAGTCTTCGCCGCTAACAACTGGCCATCTACATAGTTTGACGACTTACCATGTTTGCATGTCAATCGACACCTTTCCGCATCGACGTAAGTACGGTGATACCAGCATTCACCTTTGGATTTTCTCCTTGCGGCGTGCTTGCCCTTACTGTCGCTGCGATAGCGTGAGCGAGACCGACTATGCCCCCTATGGTGGTGAAAAAAATTCGCCTTTAATTCCGTATCCTTGTGCGAAAGTTCTTCCATCTGAAGTTCGAATTTGCTGCTACCACCGGGAGAAAAATTTTTTGGATATTTGGATGGGAATTGCGCTGGCTGAGTTCCGATACTCGAAATATATCGCTCTTCTCAGCAATCTTGTCAGCGATTTCCATCAATTTTGTTAAATTTTCGCTCCTTACTGAGATTATGGAACGCATGTGTGAGGGAAGCCTCTGGAGCCAAAGTGACTTTAATAACTCATCGCCCATTTTGGAACCCACCAAATCTCGCATCTCTCGGAGTAGTTGGGATGGTTTTTTATCTCTGAGTTCAATCTCTTGAATAAGTTTGCGAAGTCGCTGATGATCGGAATCTGTGAAGCGTTCGATTATATTTGCCTTCAACATATTTTTGCGTAGAGAATCGAGGAGAATATCGCTGACTTGGGCCAGAATGTCGCTTTCGATGATGGCCATGACCGTATGGTACACTCGTACGTCGGAGATTGTGCGCCCCACGTAGTATTGTGACTTCACTTGTGTAAACCACGATTCTGGCTTTTCCTTCCAGAATTTCTGGATTTTTACCGAAACATTCTAAATTTCTGGTACGTAGTGGTGTGATTCGCCTTCATCCGTGCTGACTCCGTTGTCGCCAATTCTGCGAATTCAAATATATGTATATGACAACAAAATGTGTTTCCAGGATGGAAAACAGCAGACAAGTTAAGAGGATCTGCAAGGCAAACGCTGAAGGAAAAAACAAAAGTTTAAGACCTAAAACCACTTGGAACAAAAAATTCAACAAAATTGTAAAAGCAGCAAAGAAAACCTGAAAAAAGCAAAAGCAGTAGCAAACTGATGTATTTTTATTTTATTTTTTAAATCATTGCGACCGAACGGAATCAATTCTTTTTATCAAATTGAGAATCTCTCTGGTGTAGATTTTGAAAATTTCTCCAAGGGTTAAAATTTCTCTAAGAAAGTATCATCCCTTAGGGCATTTTGAGCCATACATTCACATAAAATATGTTCCGCAGTTTCGTCACTTGCACGTTAAGATGACATTCAGTTTCCTAAATAAGGCCTACTTTATAAGGGTAATATTGAAGGTGAGAGTGCTAGGTTAAAAATCCTGACTAAGAACTGTAACGTTTTCCCTATACGATTCTCACATTTTGTTCTGCAAACTATTTATTGTTGGGTTGATTGTTGTATTCGGATTATTGCCGAATCGCTATTTTATTTCCGACAGTACCTTTATGACCTGGAAGCTACCAAAGTTTTACTTTGCTCTTATTGGGGAGGTCTTGTAAATTGAAGCAGTGAATGACTGATTTGGAATCAATGAGGTTAGAGCCTAGTGCTTTAATGGCTACTTCACTGTTCGTGGGTATCCGGACAGCGATACACTTCATTTCCTTCGAGAGGATATAAGCAAATAACTGAATGGGATGTATTTGCGCTTGAAATGCATTGGCACCTTCTACCACTGGTCGCGATATTCTGGTATATATTAGCACCTATACCGTTGTCCATCTTTGATCCATCCGTACACAACTTAATACCATTAAGTTTTAAGCATGAGTTTTTGTAGTTCCGTGCTTCTCGCCAAGGCATTGCTATATTGAACCTTCTTCTGAAGCCCAGAATCTTTAGAAGGCGGTCGTTTACCGCACAGATCATGTCAAGCTCGGGGATTTTTGAGAGATCCATGTGATCTAAGGAATTAATTGATTCAATTCGCAGTACACTGACCGTGATAGGAGTTGCCATATTTTAATGAAAGATTCAGTGGCGTTAAACGAATAGAAGCTTTTATAGCAACTTTGGGACAAATGTGAATTACGCTGACGATACCCAGGCATGCAAGTTTTTGCAGCCTCGGAAGGTTTGAATGGAAGATTTATCTTTTGTTTTATTCTATCATGCTACTGCTGAGTAGGTGATGATGGGTCGTATAATTATTATATATATTTAATGGGTAATCTTTGGGATTATTCCCCATGTCTTACCATATAAACGACCGCAAGTCCGCATATCTTTAGTCACTTTGTTAATTTTAGTTCCAAATTAGATTTTAATTGGTAACCATTCCTAAATGACTTATATCATTTAATTATTTAATTATTGTATCTTTTAGTCATATCTGACCAGATTTCTGTTACGAGTGAAGGACCAGTGAATTTTTACTGGAGTTGATTGATAGATTTTCTCTTACACACCAGTCGTTTACCGTTTTCAGAGTACTTTGCATCGTATTACAAACGACTTCAGTGAGTTTACCTTCACTATAATGATTAAGTTGTCTGGCCTGAAAGCGCTTTATATGTGTTCATTAATGGTTTTAGAAGCTCACATAATACGGCAAAAAAGCTGATACTGATATATTAATAAAAAAAACACTATTGCACAGTATTGAATAAATATTTAATGAAGAAATAACAACACAACAATTTCTTCGTGTTTCACAAGTGCTTTGTTTACATTTTTTAAAGCACGATACTATTTATATGAACCCATCGAAATACACGTATTTTTTGTCGAAATTTTAACTTTATACTTTTCAGACAAAAATTAATTCTTTTAGACCAACTCACGTTCACAGAAGTACTAAAATAGAGTTATTACCGACCAAAATAAACCCCCTCTATTTGTCAGACCACTTAGACTCCTTGATACACAAAAAACCGAGGTCCACAGACAAGTTTATGACATGCTACAAATTGACATTATTAGACCCAGCTCCAGTCCAGGGAGTTCCCCCTTGCTCCTGGTACCCATAAAATTTGACAAGAAAGGCTATAAGCGACGGAGAGTCGTGGTCGATTTTCGTTAGCTGAACGAACTCACAGTTGCTGATACATATCCTTTACCGAATATTACAGACATCTAAAACCAACTAGGCAGGGCATCTTATTTTAGCACCTCGATTTGGCGAACGGATTGAAGACCGTTGCAAAACTGGCACTCCATACGGGCATTACGAATACAAACAAATGCCATTCGGTTTAAGAAATGCACCGGCGACATTTGAGCATCTTATGAATACTGTTCTGATTGGTCTACAGGGATTCGATTGTTTTGTGCATGTCGATGATATAGTCCTTTATGGATATGACTTACATGACCATAACTCTAAGTTAAAAGAAAATTTTACCGTATACGCCAGCATAACTTGAAACTTTAACCTACAAATACAATTTTCTGAAAAAGGAATTAATGTACCTTGGTAATATTATCTCCGAACATGGCCTTAAATCAGATCCTGAAAAATAAAATCTGCTTAACATACCTCACACCTAAGAATGTAAAGGGAATGAAATCTTTTCTAAGATTTATGGGTTACTACCGATGATTTCTAGACGACTTCATCAGTATAGCAACGCCTCTAACGAAGTTATTAAAGTAGAATGTACGAGTAGTATTTAAATGGGATGCTTTCTGTGACGAAGCATTCCAATCTCTTAAAAGTAAACTCATTAATTCTCACATTTTAGCATACCCTGATTTCAGCATAGATTTTATAGTAGCGACATATCATAGTGATATCGGGGTGGGCGCTGTTCTGTCGCAAGAATAACCCATCTGTTATGCTAGTCGCACCTTAAACGACGCCGAAACTCAATACAGTACAATAGAAAAAGAATTATTGGCCATCGTATACGCTCTTAAACAATTTCGCCCCTATATTTACGGACCAAGATTCAAGATATGTACTGACCGTAAACCACTGCAATGGCTCATGAACTTAAAAGACCCGACATCAAGACTAACTTGTTGAAGAATAAATAAATAAACGCAGATGCAAAGTATTAGTTACAACGAGAAGTAAAGCAATAGGACCAAACAGTGACGAAGTAGTAGTTGAAAGTGAAAAAAATATACTTCCATCGGTTGAATGTAAAGTGGTTCAAACTTTTATCCCAATAGTACTTGCCAAAAACTGCTCACCTATTCAAATTTTTACTCTACCCAACGAAGTCTGTCAAGAAGAAAAATTATTAAAAACTAATACTATATACACTCGTCGCAATGTCAATGAAATAAATATATACCTCAATGCAACGAAATCCTCAACATACATTTTTTCCACTACACCATTAGATGAAGCTGACAAGAGCACATTTGAAAAGACCCTTATATAAATTAGAAACTATTGCTTAAAAGAAAACGTGGAACAAAAAAACATTTCTTTCTATCACGCGAGCCAACAAATAGTCACTTAAAAAATGCAATTACTCAGATATTCTCCCAAACTGAGATCAGTTTGTTCCTCTATGCGAACAATCGAATTAATTTAGAGGATTCAGAAGAAATCGATAAAATTCTGCGCGACTACCATCAAGAGATCTCCCGGGCCATCAAACATCTTTAAAAGATGTATTTTTGGCCGACGACCAAAGTGTCTTGCCAAAGAAACAAACTTAATCAAAATCCGCGAATACCTATGAAAATCACTACGACAAGCACAAGTCCCTTTGAACGCATAGCTTTAGACATTGCTGGTCCGCTTCCAACCAGTTACAAAGATAATAAATATGTACATTCTAACCTTTCAAGATAACGAGGCAGTACCCCTACCGAATGCGGAAGCAGCCACTGTAGCACAAAGCTTTGTAGAAAAAATCATATGTCGATTCGGAATAAGCAATGCAGTTCTAACAGACAAGGGGACTAACTTCTTAAATAACCTTTTTAAAGAAATATGTTAACTTCTAAAAATCAAAAAGATACAAACAACCTCATACAATCCCCAAACGAACTGAGCTCTAAAACGATTTTGAGTGCTTATTACCATGAATTAGACGTAACCAATCCCCTAAAAACGCTTCAGCGAGTTCACGTCTTATTTTGTTGTTCTAGTGTTGGTGTACCAGGTTCAAGATCTGTTCTTCTAAGCTCAACAAGCAGTGGTTCACAAAACATCAGTGCATGTATACACAATCTATTGTAGATGACTGTAGGTCAATTGCATGGTTGATTGCCATGTTCATGCTCCCAAATTGCACTGATTTATCTTGGTTTTATTTGTTCTGTTTTTTTTTTTCCTCAAGAGACGTATCGGGGCAAAGTTCATCTTCGGTTTGGAGCTCTTCATCGCTAAAGTATCCATGTATTATAAACCATCATCGACTTCGTAAAAATCATCCTCTGATTCTCGTCATTTTCATTTTCGCTTCCGTTAAGTGACTCGCCTAGTTCCTGTCTCATAACCCGAATCAGCTTCGTAATCGAAGGATTTCTATCAAAAAGAAAAAATCGATAGAACGTTAAATTATACATAATAGTCGAAAATATAAATAATAAGAACAAACCTTATATGTAGCAAACAGCCTTCTTGGGATTTTCACAGTGCATGCATGCACAGTATCTGTGATTTTCACAGAAAAAGTAGAATTTAATTTTCTAAAATATATTCTCACTGTTCATAATATAAATTTAGCTGGGTTCCTCTCATCTCGGTACCAATGTATGTGGGTCTTATATCCTAAACTATGTTTCTTGTTCTATGTATCGCCATTTAAAATAAAAAAGAAATAAATTCTACTGAACTAAGATAATAGACATTTTTTTCACTCACATTTTTGTTCCTAATTCAAAAACATATTGATATTTGTTCATTCCACCACGACGTGGGCAAATTTTTTGCTTCACCATGAATGCTTTTATCAGGAGAGTATGTTCCGAAAAGATGTAAATTCCAATAAACAAATTAACTGGATTATTAGATTAGATGGAAAGCACATACATATATGTAATTTAATTATTGTAATAACTTTTTATAAGAAATAATAGAAAAGGATTAATGACTATTTTCACTGTTTTTATTTGTAAAACTATAACTATATGAAAACCTTTTGCAAAGTTGAATTTAAAATATTGGTTATAGCAACAAACAAAGCAATGTAAAGTAAACACAATTGTTCCTAACCAATTCTTATAAAAAAAAAAGAAAAATTTGGGTGTGACTGAACACATTAAGCTTACAATGGAGAAAAAAAATCCGAATTACACGGCAAGTGGTAACTATAGTAACTTACATAATTTTTTAAGTTCAAAAAAAAAAATATCTACGGTCAACAATTTCAATTTTAAAATATCTATTTGTATGCCGCTATCGTTTGACCGATTTCAAAGTAAAAAATGCTGAACGATTGGCATGTTTCAGAAGCCGCTGAGAAGTTAGTGTCGGGAGACTTGAACTTCATACAGAGAAAAGTAGCAAATGGAAATAGCAAATAACATGTTTTCCAAAACTGCTTCCTGATTTCTTTAGAGAATCGTTGGAAAATACATTTTCAATATTTGTGTGCCATTAACTTCATTATTAACGCAACATTTTCAAATTCGTTGCTCAGTTCTTGCATCCAAAATTTTTGAGGTGAAAAAAATCGATGTAAGCACAACGCTGTTCCTTTAACAAATATTACGTTGCAATGCTAAAATTTGGCTGGAAGACTTTGCTGATGAATGGAAAAATTGAGGATTTGACTTCTAGGTTTTTTTTTCTTTTTTTTTTTTGCAGAAAAGTCAAAATATGACCGAATAGCGAAATTGAATCGGAAGAACAAAGGGGCACAAAATTGAATCGCAAAAAAAAACCCCGTGTTGGGAGAATAAGCTGCACACACCGGCTACTCAGCAAGGGGGGGAGGCTCAATGATCGCTCAAAGCAAAAGAGATCGATGTATAAATCGAAGAAAGGCGTCACCCAGTTGGCCAAAAGAAAACGCATGAATTGTCTTTTCCTATCAACATTTTTCTGTTTAAATGTTTACTGGCAAAAACAGTAACACCACCCGCCGCGTACGTGTTATTACGTTTAAAATATAACTCATATCCAGGTATATTATAGAATTCTTTCTCATTGTCGTAAATCCATATTTCAGTTAAAAAAAAAAATCAGGTCTGTTTACAAATGTATCCAAACGATCCATTAATACATCAGAAATTTTCGGTAAATTTCTTATGATTTGGTATATTAAAGAGAAGTTTCGTTTCAATCCATATTGTGATGAAATCTCTTTTTCAAATTTACAAAATGAATGATCATTAAAAAAATATTGTTGTGAATCTTGAATTAAATTACTATTATTATTAAACATGGTAATAAACTTATATGCTAGAATATTATTTTTATAAATTATTCTTTCCCCTTTACTTTTTCTCATTAAAACTACTGCATCTCTAACTCACAAAAATTGTATAAAATAGTACAAAAAAAAATAAATAATTTTTTTTTTATCTATTTAAAAGAGCTCTATTAAATTTATGGCGTTTTTTGTTGGCCGAAATTCTTTTTGCACTCCGAAAAAGTGACATAAAACTGTTTCTCTCTTTTTCTGAATCAAAATATTTCTTCTAGGTTTTACTTTCACACGCAATTTTTTTTTATATTTCAAAAAATGTATTAATCCACATAAATATGTATAGATGTCAAATAGTATTGTGTTTCAAAATAGATTTCTGTTTCCGAGCAATCGTCTTTGTTGGTCCAATTTATTCTAATTAATTTGCAAGCAATTATGTAAAGTAAAGAATATGAAATCAGAAATAATAAGTATTTTATTATCCTCATCTTCTTCATCATTTCAACATTATTTGTAAACATTAATTTGTAATGAAGATATTAGGCAGAAATGTTTCTAAAAATTAGATTATAAATGTAATTGAATATGCGAAATAAAAATTTAACACTAATGGAGTTTTCGTTTAGGCTTTTTTTTCGTGCTCCGGGGCACAGAAATTACGTAACACTGTTTCCCCTCATTTTTTCAGAAATAAAATTTTGATCCCAGTTTTCATTTGAAAATCAAAATTTCTCTCCTGGATTTTATGTCAAAGTGTACAAGCACATATAAATGAAAAATCCGGCGCGAAAGGAAACAAATAAGATTCAAATTAATTCAAGGTTTTTATTTAAAATTTTAAAAGTAAAAGGTGCACTTAGTAAAGTTAAGACTCAAATGCTATTTATCGAACGAACGTATCCAACTGCCATCTTCTGATATAGTTGTACGCATTTGGTATATATAAGCTTAGCTGTCGCCTAGTATATATTAGCGAATGTTTTATAATCTATACATATGTACATAGTTCATATAGGATATAATAGATTATGTTCGACGATTATGGGCACTACAGTCGGTCATCCTGTGATTCGTCCAGACTGGATGAATAATCGACTGTACTTCTCCACATTTTCATGAAGTCGCTACAAGTTATTCTTTGTCGTGGACCATCATCATCACCGACTTTTCGAACCGTATACTGATTAACTCTGCTGACTTTGATCACCTCGTATGGACCCAGGAACTCCGTATCTAGTTTTCGTATTGTAAATTGTGTTTTTTATGGCTACCAGATCTCCAACTTTGTAATGTTTTCCTTCACAAAACCTTCGATTGAAATTTTTTTTGTTTTCAGTCTGAATCTCGGAAATTTTTTGCCTTGCTACTGCTTGAAGACTCACACAATTTGATTCAAATGATGAAATCCTGTCTTCGGCCAGAATTTGCTAGATATTTATATCGATAGCTGATCGCATTTTTAAACCAAACATTACTTCAAATGGATGTGGTCCGATCGCTCTCTGATAGCTGCTGTTGATTGCAATTTGTAGTTTTGTGGTAAATTTAAACCAATTATCAGATTGATTTGCACACAGTTTTTTTAAAGACTCGGTGATAATTCGGTTAACCCTTTCGATTTGGCCATTTTCTTGTGGCACTCCCGCTGTCGTTAACACATTCTTTTACACAGAACTTTTTGAACGAATCGGAAGTGAACTCTGAGCCTTGGTCACTAATAGTCCGCTCCAATGGAAAACTACTAAACTCGTCATAAACATCACCCACCTGGATATTGACGCTGAGAAATCTCTCTTTTGTATGGTGGCTTTGAACGCTTTGCGTTAAAGTTCGTTGCTAATAAATAAATACGAAATTTTTTTAGAGCAAGATAAACCCTCATTACCTAAAAGAGTATGCATCATATCTTGATGCGGCATTTCATATGCAACGCGTTCTTCGGCCTCGAATCTGAAAAGATAACATTTTTCAAGAGATTAGAGAGTGGGTTAGCAATCAGCGAATAATTTTAAATAAATGTTCTTAAGTGTTCTAGGTTCTGAAAAATGTCTTTCATCATCTTGTCTTCAGATGATGAAATAGTTCCATTAGCGATGACATGTCCAATAAATTCAACTCGGCATTTCAGAAATTGTCGTAAGTCAACAAGTCGTATTACGATGCAATCTTTAACACCTCCTTAAATTTTTGTACATTTTCAGCTTCATCAATTGATGGGATAATCCGATCGTCCATACAAAGAAGAACAACTTTTTTATTAATAAGGGGACGGAAAATCGAATATATGTAACGCGTGAACACTGCCGGCGAATTCGTCAACCAAAATGGTACCAAAATGGTTACAAAATTTAAATTTGCCTTCTTTCGTAACAAAAGATGTGTACTGAATACTTCCTTCTTCTATGCCAACATGAAAAAAGCAGTTCTTAAGGTCTAATGTGGTAAATACTTTTGAGTTCTGCAATTGATATAACACCCCTTCAATAATTGGCACAGGAAAACTATTAATGATGAGACTCTCATTGAGTTTCCTTTAATCTATGCAAACTCGATGCGTACCGGTTTTTTCTTAACGACAATTACTCTACTAGCGAAAGGAGAACATGAGGGGCGAACAATACTTTCGCTCATCCATTCCTCAAACTGCTTTCTTACAATCTTTTGTTCCAGCTATGGTAGCCTTCAGGGTGGATTAAATATTGGAGTATCGTCAATAAAACAAATTTTCATTAAACTGCATTACTAAGTTGCTAGTTGAATCAATATCGAGATCATACAATGCTCTCCCGCTGCCATCGAAAATTATTTTTGACTTGCTGATAACATTTTTTCCTATTACGCAGCTCAATAACAGTATCCTTCACAATTACAAATATTCATTTGAAACATTCGAAAGAAAGTGCTGAGATTGATGCTAAGCCTGAAAAGCTAACTGAACATTTATCTAAATTAATCTAACTCATTGTCATAAAGTGGCTTTTTCGTACCAAAGTCAAATCGCTCCCCGTACTGACTAATTAATCGAGTAGTTATTTATAATAATAAATATTATATTTGTTTTAAATCGATTAGTTTTATCAAAAGATGACATGCAATCCTGATCAGTGAAGTAATTGAAGTAATGCCGATCTTGCCTTGTCACCTTACTCTGAGCAGATCGCGAGTTCGAAGAATACCCGTGGCCCTCACTTCTGTATGTTTTACTCTTATACTGCTCATATACATTAAATTTATCCTTAAGCTGTTCCAAAGTTTTCGCCTCGTATAATAGGATTTTGTTTTCCCCTTTGTCTAGTATATCATTAACAATAAACATTGTTAAAACCATTAAACCATTAAAATTAAACAATAAACTTCGTCGACCACGTCCTTTGCTATAGATTTCATTATGTAAATGTAATCTCTATGACTTTCGGTTGTAATTTTCTTTCGTTTTTGGAGTTGCACATAAATGTCGGAAATACATGCCCTTTTTCTGAATTGTTTAATCAAATGAGATTTTAATTCAGCATACGATGCATATGAAACTGATCAGGAGAATAATTTGGCGCTTCCTCTTAGTTGCTTTTTGGCGTTCATGAGTATCTTCAACTCGTTACACCGCATGATGCATGCAAAGTCCTCAAACTTCTTTACCCTTTTCTCTATTGATAAATTGTCTTCTCCATTTAAATATTATACAAAATTTTCTGCATCTTTTATAATCATCTTACATTGCTTGGATGTACTTTCGCCGAATTTTCTTATATCCCGTCTGCATTCTTGTCCTCTTTCTTATCTTCTATTAACATTTTACTGAGTCTTTCGACCAAGTCGACCTTATTACCCGTAGATACAGCATTCAATTTTTCTTATCATGCCTTTAATTGTGGGACAGTGAGATTGTTAAGCACAGAAATCATACTGGATATATGCGGGTGTTCGGAATTTTCTACAACTCTTTAGATGTTAAAATGCAAATAAATAAATAAAATCTAAAATTTAGGATCTGGCGCGAAAGGAAACATATAAGATTCAAATTAATTCAATTTTTTTTATTTAAAAGTAAAAGTAAAAGTTACCCTTGGAAAAGTTAGGACTCAAATGCTATTTATCGAATGACTCTATTCTTTAAGCTACCGTATCCAACTACCATCTCCTAATAGAGTTGTACGCATTAGGTAAATATAATCTTAGCTATCGGCTAGTATATGGTATAATAGCGAATGTTTGTAATCTACACAGCTAATTTTTGAAAAATATGTACATAGTTCATATAGAGTATAATAGGTTATGTTCGACGATTAAGGGCACTACGTAAATATGTACAAACGCAAATTGTATTGTGTGTCAAACTAGATTTCTATTTTCGTGCAATCGGCTGTGTTTGGTCAATTTATCACTCCGAGTGATCAAATTGATTCGGAAGAAAATTATTTAAAAAATTAACCTAGTTATACACGTGGTGTTATATTAAGTCAATATGTCCGCGGTCTCTCTTTGCTCTGTTCTCTTCTTTTTGCATAACATGTGCTTAGTGCTCTCTCTGCTCACTGCGTACAGACTATTATTATTATTGTTATTATCAAGGGAACGAAACAAATTAATTTGTAGGGTCCGGGATTTAACACCGGGGTACTATGCCCATGTGGCGCGTTTTGTCAACAGCACTCGGAGTACTGAGTTCCCATGTAGTCACCCACCTACGTACTTACCGTGTCCAACACTGCTTGATTTCAGTGATCTAGTGGGAACCGATGCTTTCAGTGTGGCGAGGCCGTTAACGCGTACAGACTAAATTTTTGCATTTCCATACAAACATTTTTCTTATATTTTGATGTGGTTACTGTAAAGTTCTGCAGCTAGAGCTATGCAGTGTTACTTAAATTCAAAAACAAAATTACATATCTACGGTAGAGTCTCGATTATCCATTAGCCATAATTTCTGTTAACCGTCACACTTTTTTGTGTATGAGCACTACATAAATATGTACAAATGCAAATTGTATAGTATTGTGTGTCAAACTAGATTTCTATTTTCGTTCGTGCAATCGTGTTGTGTTTGCCATTTTATCATTCCGAGTGTTCAAATTGATTCGGAAGCAAATATATTTAAAAAATAAAAGTCCAAACATGTTTTTAGTGTTATTTTGGAATTAAAAGCCTTCTGCTTGTCAAAACGAAAACGCCATAAACCACGTAACAATTTTGACAGTAATTTCCGAAGAAGTTTTTGTTGTTTCTTTGGAGTTCACATAGCAAAACTTCCGGAGAGAAATCAATCCAAAATGCCATTATATCGATCTTTAGTAATAAAAATGTATTTATATATAAATTGATCTCCTAAAAAGCTAGAATTTAATTTTTTTTTTTTTTAATCTTAGCTAAGATGTCTCCTAATTCTCTAAATTTCATACTTATATTGTATATCGACTGAATTGACACATTTAATTGTTAATTAGGTTCAGGTGTTTTATTATTGTCTTACGCAAGTGCTGCGACTACAGCTATTCGCCTTAAAGCTACTACACAGTGGACAAATAATTTATTTGGATACGCTAATATTCTTAATACATTAGGAATTCACATAATATAGAGAACATCGATTACACCATACCCAAACTTCGGTTTGACAAAGACTTTCATGCGAGCTTTCCCTCTAGATTCTTCTGGTAAGAAGATGCTTTTAGGCGATGTTTTGGAAACTTATTCCTCTATACTTGACGTAATAAAAAAAATGACTCTTTTCTTGTGTATCAGACAGAAGATCCTCGTGCATGTTGCATGTCATAATTTCCAGCGGTGAAACGTTAGGGGCACACGAGGTGTATCGCATGGCATCACATCAGATTTGCTGCACTATCATCTTTGCAGTAATGATAACATGCACTTACTAACCTGCAAAATTAAACAGTCTAGAAATATCCGAGTGTACTGCTGCTTTTCTTAAAAGTCGATCACCAATGGGCTGAAAGATACTATTGCCTTGCAATCGAAGAAACTTCTTATTATAGAGATGCGTAGGAAGAAAGTCTTTCATCAAATCAACGCAATACCCACTTTGAGTTTCAATATAATGGGCTCCAGTAAGAATATCATCAACAAAGAAATGATTTCTCAAAATATTGGAATCAATCGGAAAAGTTTGTTGTACGCCATGAGCTAGTCGAATAGTTTACGAATAGAAAATATGATGTGCATATGGTGTGACTGTTTTAAGTTGAAATTTATCTAGTATCAAATGTGCTGACATGCTAATTCATTGTCATTATTTTGTATTAAATCAATGTCTGTTGAACAGGAATCGATAAAACCATCAGTTTAAAATTAAAGTTGATAAGTTTGTAGTAAGATCGTATCTCATTATCAAGGCTTGGTGTGACATATTCTTCAAGAACTCAACTAACTCAACTCTGTAAGTGTAAGTGTAAGTCAGGATTTTTCATCGAGGTTTGTTCCTTGCAATGGAAGTCATATAAGTCATATAAGACATCCTATGAAGAGTTAACAGAAATTAGTATCGCTTGCGTTTCGGAATCCAGCTGCTCATAAAATAAATCGTTTGTTTAAAGGGGCTTACTACAAGATGTTTCTTCTTCCAAAATTTAGTACTATGTTGACTAACGTTTCACTAAAATGAGATAAAATTGTTGAAAAAGAAATGATATTTTATTTTAAGAGAGGGCCAGAAAGCACTCAGCCAAATGTTATGTCCGACACTACTCGCGAACCGAAAATACCTACTTTAATGTCTCGATTGAAAATAGAGTAATATATGTATATATAATAATATGAACCCCATGATCATATCTTTTCATAGTAAAAATAGGAATCTGTGTGGGTGAAATCAAAGGGGAAGATGAAACCACTTTTCGATGTTTTAGACAACAGAGTAAATTAGCCTAATGCGTTTTGGAGCAATTGCGTTAGAAGAGATTATAAAAAAGGAAACCAATTTGCCTCTAAATTGTTGTTTAAATAGTAGAAGCTAGCCAGTTTCTTCTATTTACAGTCAATACTGTCAAAAGGAAATTAATCATCATTGTGTTTTCAGTAGTCAATGACAAAACATTACACATAGTTTTTCGGAACAGTCCAAAATTAGTTAACTTGTTTATTAATTTAAAGATCACGCATTTGAAGGTATCGATATTTGTTTTGAATAGAAAAACAAAATTAAATAAAACAAGATATAAAATTGATTCTGGCTTTATTTTGAAGCTACGTACATTCCGATACGTGTGGATTAGCATGTAATTTAAACGGCGGCCTCGAATTTGTTAGCAGGACCTCAAGCGCTCGGTCCAATTTTCGATGACTCGGTCCAATCTGTGCAGCGTTATTTCGACAATAGCGTGAATTGAATGTTGGCCTCGAGCTTGTCCAAAGTGTTTGGCTTATTAGCACAGACTAAGGACTTGACATGACCACTGAGAAAGAAATCTAGTGGTGTCAAATCGCATGATCGCAGCGGCCAATTGATGAACGCTTGCCTTGAGATAACCCAGTCACCAAATGTCTCCTTCACAACTTGGGGCGTTGCGTCACTTGTACGGCATGTAGCCTCTTTTTGGCACCACAGCTCAGATATATCGATGTTGTTGAGCTCTGACTAGACTAAGTCGGTTAACAACGCCCTATATCTGAGACCATTGACGGTAACGGTGTCTCCTTCTTCATTTCGAAAGAAATAAGGTCCGAAGATTCCGCTATACCATAAACCGCTCCAAACAATAAATTTTTCTGGATACATTGATGCTTGTACAAACGCTTGTGGAATGTGTTCCCTCCAATAATGACAAATTTGCTTGTTGACAAAGCCAGTGAACCAAAAATTGGCCTCGTCCAATCTCCGGCCAACATTTCCAGCGGTCAAATAACGAACAATGGTAGCCCGACACAATTGATGCGTCAGCGCAATCTTAAATGGATACAGGGCATTAAATAAGCCGGGTTGACTCTCTGGCGATGCCCAATTTCGCTGATTGGTGCCAAATCGACATTTCCGGGTCTTCTTCGACACTGAAGCCATGATTACGGCCGACCTCACGACGAAGTTCACGTTGCGTATTTATAGCTGAACCGGAATTTTGGGGTATTCGACAATACCTTGGACGAGAAGCCAGGCGACTTGAATTTCCGTCATATTTTCAGTGATGACAGTGATTTTCAGGCTCTGAAAAAATTCAATGAAAATCCGGTGTTTTATCGTGAAATTTTGTTCAGTAATGAAGCCTATTTCTCGCTCAATGGATACGCTAATAGACAAAACGGAAAGTACTAAGAGCTACCATTACATCCATTAAAAAATACGGTATGGTGTAGTTTATGGGCTGGTGGAATCATTGGTCCATTTATTTATTCAAAATTGATGCAAATCAGAATGTTATCGTTAATCGTAACCGTTATCAAGCCTTGTTAACGAACTATGTGCCTTATGAAATTCAAGCACACGGTATTGGTGAGCTCTGGTTTTAACAAGATGGTGCTACGAGCCATGCAGCGCGTGAAACAATGGACTTGTTGAGAAATCATTTTGATGAGTACCTAATTTCACGTTTTGCTACGGTAAATTGGCGCCTAGATCGTGCGATATCACACCTGTGGACTATTTTCTATGAGAATATGTAAAGTCTTAGGTCTTTAGGAATAAGCCAGCTACGATCGACATTTTGGAAGCCAACATTACTTGTGTTATCCGCGTGATACCAGTTGCAATGCTCGAACGAGTCGCCCAAAATTGCACCTTTAGAATAGACTACTTCAAACGTAGTTGTGGCTAACATTTACATAATAAAATATTAGAAAGTAAATGTCATAAATTTTTCTTTTAACTGTTGATAAAAATTTTAAGTTCACTTTCGGTTTGTGTTCTTTATTTTACATTATAAATCAAACCTTACGATGAATCATCCTATATAATACTTTCAAATTTACAGTATGTTATATTGTATGTGGTAGCCAAATCAGATTTTTTTAAGTTGGTCGCCGGTAATCTGAGTGCGTGCTTTCGCTGACCACGAATTTATCATACATACTTCACAGCTAGCAGATGACTGACGATTGTATAATTTTGAGTACGACAACATTAGATATCACTCCTCGTTAGTAAGGCACTAATCTTTTTTTTTTTAAGCAGAGGTAACTGTAATGCTGATTACAATTAACTTTATTACGAATAATCGGTTAAATGGGCGGAATTTCTGCAATAACCTGCGCTTAAGGCCTTGTTGAATCATGCCACCCATCTCCAAGCGTGTCATTAATCTTTGAAAGTTTTCTTACGGCTGAGCTCATTGAGTCTAACTAACTAGCTTCTACTAAACTCTGATAAATTAATGTAAATACAAGGAAGATACTCGTACAAGAGGTACAAAAGATTAATTTTTTATCTAAGTCCTTTGTTCTGATCATACAAAAAGCTGGAGATTTTGTATGATATTTTTGAGCGATGTGGGCATGAAATCAGTTCTCATTTCGCCTGGTCCAAATCAAGTTTGCCATCAAAATTGATTATTAAGCGCCAATCTTATTCAATACATTTGAGACCGATGCTACCTGTGTGCAATTGATTTCTAGGGCTGTAAGACCGGTGTGTGCTATAATAATAATGAGAAATTATCCTTTATTTTGAGTAAAATAGTTGTCGAGATAAGACTTTTGTTGAATTAATAGAATCTGTAAAGTATAGAAAAACAAAATTTGATATTGGTTTTGCGTAGCAAGAAAAAGCAAAACACGACTTTTCAAAACTGAACATAAAAATACTTATAAATACGAGTATGTAACAGTCCACAATATTTTAAAATAATTATCCCAAAGACATGTTTGAGACTTTGCCATAAACAAATTAGATACTGCCTTACTTAAGGCAAAAATGTACACATTTTAGATAAATTAATATTTACGACGGTCGCCATTATCAGCGGCAAGTACGCTAGAGGCGAGCAATCACTATACTGCATGCGGCCTTATCTCATATTCTTTGCAAGGGATTAGGTCGTATGAGATATCAGAATGTATAAATATTTGAAATATAAAATTAAAAAGGAGAGTTGGAGTTTATAGTAAACCGAATCGACCGCGGTCGTGTTCCTTTTTATTTACAACGACGATACGTAACAGTTCAGTCTAACAGAAAAATTCTTAAACAAGAGATCTGCCCCTAAAACAGCAGATCCTAGGGAAGGAACATCAGGAATGCAGGAGCAACCAGTGATTATGAAAGTGATGATTTCATGCATGATTGCAAGAAAGAATTATGTAAATTTTGTTATTATGGATAGTGATAGTGATTTAGAAAATGAGTAAAATATGAATGTGAATATTGAATTCTTAGGTTATACACAGGATGGGGTTTCTGAAGAATGACTGGGACGATTTTACTGACATTGAAAGTAAAATGGAACAGCATATAAATGAACTTATTGAAGATACGGAGACCTGAGAAGATGATGGTTCGCTAACAAAAAGTTATTTTATAGGTAAGCCAGGTCTTCAAAGGTTATAAAACGGAGGTAATGCGTACGTGTTTTTTAAACTTTTATTTGATAAAACCTTTTTCTCTTTGATTGTATATGAAACAAACAAGTACGGTGAAATGATTTTAAAGGAAAGTGGAAGGACTTAACCATCTCTGAATTCAAGGTGTTTTTAAATCATAACAACATACACTAACAATTAAATGTCTAAGAATTAATTACTATTGGAGTAAGAGTGAACAATTTAGTTTTTTGTGTTTTTCCCGACATAGAAAGATCTTAAAATGACTTACGATAGCTTCATTTCTCTTCTTAGAATGAAAGCGATCATTAATAATAAAATGAGAGCAATACTCGTATATGGTATATCCTCAAAGAGAATTATCAACAGATGAATCTCTAGTTCCTAGGAAAGTTAATGTTTAAGCAATATACCGGTATTGCCGGTAACAAAAATGATGTATATACCGAAAGTGGTAATGTTATAAGTGGAAAAGAACATGTAAATGAAGTTGATGAAATATTTTCAAATTTAGGGACATTCTGCCTTCGTGGACAATTATTACAGTTCTTTTGTTACTGTACAGGAACATTGAGAAAGACAAGGAAGGGATAAAATTCGGAACTGATAAAAAAAAAACTGTTGAAAAATGAAGTAATTTCTCGGTTCAAAAACAATGTAATGATGGGTAAATTTAAAGATAAAAGAGACATGTTATTCATTTAAAGTGAATACAAAGCAACATTAATAGAATATTTAAATAAATATAAACAAAATATTCTGCAACTAATTGCTCTGCATTACTATAACAACGATATGAACGGGATAGATCGCAAAGATCAGATGCTGTCTTATTATTCTTGCTCAAGGGAGATATTTGAATGGTACAATATGTAAAATTATGGATTTATTTAGTTGAAACTATACCCGTGCTCACCAAAAAAAGAAAAATTTTCTGAGGAGCGAGCTGCATCCAAGGTGTGCTATGGGTGTGTGGATTGGGTGATTTTCATGGTAAACAAGGTTTTTTTTTTTATTAAAAATGAACAATATGAAGAAAAAAGAATTGTCGCTCCTGGAGACCGTGTTCGAAAAAATGGCCGTCTCGGATGGGTTAAATACCAAGGAGACTCAGATCCCTCATATATGTTTTCGGTATAATTATAATAATAAACCGTGAAAATGGAGGGGAAAGTTAAGATAGGAAGCTTAAATCCTTCGTAAGACACTTTAAAAATAGCGATACAAAAAAAAATAATAATAATAAAAAAATAAAAAAAAAAAAAAAGGGCAAGAATTTATGCAAGGTCTCCATGGGTATTTGCTGTGATTTGTCGTAGCCCAACAAAAATACTGAGTTTTAAATAACAAGGCATTCACTATCATCTATTAGAGCTAAAATTATGCATCACAGTCGCATGGAATCTTAAGGTTACACGTGTGTAATTATATGAGCAAGATTACAGATATAATCTCTTATCAGGTCTCTTATATGGTTAGTTCTCTCATCATTGGCTCTGCATACAAGTTTACTCCTGTAGTCAATCAATAGGCAACCGCGTGGTTGTAAAGATTGTTGCTCATTTTATACTCGTACATTTGCTTAATGTGATAAATAAAGTGACTAAAGTATTTTAGTGTTTACGAATTCCTATAGTCACCTCATTGGCGACGAGGTCAAAATATAATAATAATAAATAAACTCGTACATACATGTTTTATCAGAATGGAAAAAAAATATTTCAAACCAGAACGCGTGTTAGAAAAAAATATATGTATTACCTGTATTACATGTAAAAAGCATTTGTTATATTTTTCCGTTTTGATACAGTAGGTTTTTTTCTTCCTTCTCACTTATTTTTTTTTCAGTATTGATAAGATCAAGACTGAAGGTAGGGGAATTCTATTGAATTGGGAAACTGAATTCATCAAATTGGTGATCGAAATACGAAAAAAGAGCAACATTAAATTGTTGATCATTAAATTGCATAAGAGGATATTCATCACATTTTACGCATTAAATTGCACTAGATTGGGTATTATGAATGCTATGGGTATAACCTTTTTTCTGTGATATTATAGAGAAATCTTTAATTCGGTGAGAGTGGGAGATATGACTTTGGGGTGGTAAGAAGTATAAGAATAACTGCAGCATCTGGAAGGTACCAAACTTCAGGAGGTTGTATATAATATCCCGGATGGATATCGGAGAGGATAAGGAACCAAAAGATGTTTCATTGAAGGATGCGAATTTTGATATTTGCTTCTAGATCCCCTATAAACTACTCTGTGAAAATGATTGGACCTGCATTTGTAAAGGAAAAGCTGCGATATGTACTAAATCAGAAAACTAATTCGTTGTTTTTTTTTTTTTTTGTTATAGAAAATGGTAAACAATCAATCCTAGGCACGGATACTGCTATTGAATCTAATGTTTTGAGTTAGGGCGTCATGTAAATCAAGTCCAAAACCTTTTCGCATTTTCTTCTTCTCTTTACCTATTGATGAATCTGTGCAGCCAGTACAGCATCCCTTGCGACGAATACCAGCGGACCAGAAAACAAAGTTGAGGCCAAGTTAAATGATGCATAGACATGAGACGGCAAACGCAAACTATAAACTTCTGAGGTTTGACTCAGTTAAGACAAGGTTGAAAGGAGCCAATTACTTTTCATGATTGGATATAAAAACAAACCCTTCTACCAACTTAAATTGGATGGGGGTAGTCAACAAGACCTTAGAACTTTTATTACATGTAAGGAAGTTTATAGATACAAGCGATTATTGCTTGGTGCTAATTCGGCACCAGATAAATTCCAGAGAATGATGGAGAACATTTTAGTCTCATGAAAAAAGGCTCTAAATTAAATGGATAATTTAATGATCGAAATTAAAGGTCTAAATTCTAAAGGTTTAAAGATTTTAATGTGATGCTAAAGTATGAAAAATGCCTTTAGAAAGTTCAGAATTTGAAGTCACAGGAAAAATGTCCAGATCCGGAGAAGATAAAAACGGTATTAGAGTTTCGGCTTCAGATCAACCAAGAAGAAACAAGGAGTTTAAAGCAGGGCTTATATCAATTTAAATATAATAGAAAAACATTAGTGCAAAAAAATTTAACTGGGCGGGAGCAAAAATTTAATGATCTCTTATGAAAAGTTCCGATCGAAGTAAATCCCTAGGATCAACTCTACTCGTAAATAGAAATGAAATAAGCCTCACCTCTGAAGTCTTAGTATACCTGTATCGCCAAAATTAATACTATTTTATAATTCGTTCACAGAGCTAGTAAAATTAAAAAAAAAAATTTAATGACCTTAGAATTCTGATTCATTTTTTCTTATGGGAATAAGAACAAGTCTCTAAATATGTACGCTCCACCAAAGTCACCGCAATCTAGGCAAAATATTATATCGTAAAAAATACGTCGTTTAATTTTTCTATTTGCTTTTGAGGGTACTAAGCCAGAGGCTTGTCTTGCCTTTTCTTTTAAATTAACATAATATTTTAAAGGGCTTTTATTCATTATAAGTTAAAGCCATAAATTATTAGTTGTAGGTAGAGTTTTTCTGAAGTCAATCAAAAAACTTTTATCAACACAAAAAATCATATATATTATGGGAATTTTTAAAAGAATTCGTTTTATAAAAAAATAAATAAATAAATAAATAAAAAAGATTTTTTTCTTCCATTAATTTCTTTCAGTTTTAATTACCAAACAAATGATCTTTTCTAATCAAAATTATAAACTTCTATAATATTAAAAAAAAAAAAAAAACAAACTCACTTGCATTTGTAAAACCAGATTTCTTTAAACGTCTTTTTTATTAGCAATTTTCAATTTACAAATTAATTTGGAAAGTGACTCAAAACCGTTTCTTCTATAACCGCATATTTCTTGCTTCTACAGTAAGAAGGACGTAATAGGACAACTTTCAATATCGCGTACCACATATCTCTATTTCCTTACTCGCCTTTTCTCTAGCAAAGGCCAAATCACGCCTTGGAGCATTTGATCTCTTCTCCTTAAGGTATTCCGTGAGTTTGTTCACTACACAACCTCTCTGATTCACCCAGAACAAGAGTTTACTGGGGGTAAATCATCGGTTATTATCCGAACTGGTCGACTGTAGTGGTCAAAGTACTTCTTAAGTGAAGCGCAAACCTCCTTCGTACTAGTGGATATAACTGGATATAGCTTTACGTATTTATGAACCCATCAACAACTAAAAGTATGTGTTTTTGTTTGGAGTTAATGGCTGAAGTGGTCCGAATTGATCAAGGTGAAGGGTGTTGAACGGAAGGGGTTTCTTGGGAATATTAAACAGATTACCTTCACTTGGTTGCGGAGGGCAGGAGTACATAATGCACCTGATACAATTTTTAACGAATCTGTCTATTTTTGCCTGCATTCCCCGAAACCAATAATGCATTCTCATTTGATTTTAATACCTTGTGAGACCTTAGTTTCCAATTTTCTCGTGAATATATCGGATAAGATTAGTTTCTATTTCGAAAGGGATATATAAAAGTAATCTATCAGCCTGATTTTTCTTAAAAACGATTCCGTCTTGCAATGCGTATGGGGTTGAATTCCCCGAGTACAGCTTTTCCCTAAGGGCTACAATGTCTAGGTCACGGTTTTGCTCACCACGTAGCTGAAAGTATATAGCTTCCATATCTATCACAGAAATTACATAGCACCTGCTGAGTTCATATGTATGCGCTATGTTTATTCCGCTTCGATGTTACACTTTGTACTCATAACTCTCAAACTCTAGTGCCCATCGAGCTATCCGATAAAGCTATTCTTTTTACTGAGAGTCAGAGTCAATAAGCTGCAATCAGTGACGATAGTGAATGGAATCCCTTCTAGGTACACCCTGAATCGTCAAAATGCTGAAATAATGGCGAGTACCTCAAGCTCGAAGCTATGACACTTAGATTCTTGGCTAGCCGTGCTCTTAGACAAAAAGGCCACTGGATGAAACTTCCCATCGTCTTGTCGCTGAGGGAGTACGGCACCATAACCTAGTAAGCTTGCATCACAATGCAATTGGATTTTATGAGTTGGATCACAAATGCCTAACACTTTGGCGAAAGTGAAGCTGTCTTGCAGCTGCCACAGCGAAAACATTAACGGTTTATCTTTCTTCAGCAGATCATTCATTCTTCTAGATATCTTAGAGAAGGAACCCACAAAGCGGCGGAAAAAATAGCTAAGACCCAGGAAGGAATGCACTTCCTTGACACTTTTCGATACTGTTGAATTGCTTTTATATGTGAGTCAATTGGTTGTATTCCATGCTTTGTTACGTTATACCCCAAGTACTCAATACTAAAAAAAGCAAATCGACAGTTGGATAGCTTTAGTTCAAGACCGTTTCTAGAAAGGCACTGCAAGACGTCGGTAAGCAACTGAAGATTATCAACCAAGTTATCGCTAGCAATAACTATATCATCTATATATACAACGATGCGTTTAAGATCTATAAACTCGCGGAGGACATGGGATATAAAATGCTGGAAGACACTAGGAGCATTCTTAACTCCGATAGGCATCCTAAAGTATTCATACTGACCACTTGGTGTAACGAAGGAAGTCAGGTGAGTTGAACACGGTGCAACCTTAACCTGATGGAAAACCACTCTTAAGGTCGAGTAAGGTAAATATAGTACATTCTTTTTCTTCCCACCAGATATTCTAAGCAATCCTCTATTAGTGGGAGCGGATAGTTGTCGCAAACTCTGTTTAACTGAATTTAAGGCCCTGAAGTCTACGCACATTCGTATCTCTCTAGTTTTTTTCTTTGTCAAAACAATTGCTTCTCATAAGGAGAATCGTTATGCTTAATGATTCCGTGATTCAAAAGTTCCTTTACAATCCTATTAACCTAACATTTATCGGCGTTTGGCGTATGGCGTCTACTGGCCATATTTTGGACCGACCAAAATGTATTTAGTTAGTTTTAATTATCTTAAGCACCCTATCTTTAGTTATTAAGTCTAGCTCTGAGCCTATCGTAACCTCAAGTCCATGCTCGCGCTCTATGGCGGGAATATCTAACTCCCTAAAATCTCTCTCTCTCTCTGTCATCAACACGGCTTACAATTTTCGCTGAGACTTTTATCGGAATTCATTATTGCGCTATTTTTGGAAGTCACTGTTGTTTTACAATAAGGAAGAGAGAAAGTGTTCACGTGTGAATGTTTCAATAATAATTTCTTTTTGTTAGGTTCTTTATTAATATGGGATAGTATACATTGTTGTTGGACAGAAGAGACTCTAGTTTTTACTGTTAAAATAATATTGAAAGTTTGCAGGACGTTACGACCTAGAAGAAATGGCGCCAGTATAAAACCATCTGGAATAATCATTGGAGATACTTTACGCTTTTGTTCAGTTAATTTAATATAACAGAAAATAGTACGGTAAGTGAAAATTTTGACACCTGCCAATCTTCTGTATCATGAACATATTAAACTTCCAACCGAGATCAATTCTGGAAACATTGAGCGATGAATCAAATTAATCGGACTGCCGATATCAAGAAGGGAATAACATAAAAAAAGACACTTGAACACTTGATCTCACTAATATTGTAAAAGGGGCGACACTCATCAAATGCACTGCGCTTAGCAAGTTCCCTAGCTCGTCATTATCGTCGCTAAAGGATGGGATTTCTTTGACGGCTCCAATCTATATCCTTGGTGCATTGGAGCACTGCTTGTACGTATGTCCAGGGTCTGCGCAACGGAAGCATGATCCAGGCAGTCTCCTTTCTCTAGGGCAACTGGTTGCGATGTGCCCAAAGGCATCTAGGTCGGGTTTCAAAAGCAGAGGTGTCTAAAGATGGTTTCTTATGGTCACTGAAGTTGGTCGTAGGGTTCCGGCTTTGTTGGTGGGCCGCAAGGTAGTTGAGGAACACTTCTTCTCATACCGTGGAGAGCACGTTATG